>CM031377.1:22210510-22795066 GCA_018208015.1 Medicago ruthenica
GCTAAACACCTTTATTTCCTCGGTAAACACCTCACTACCTGCCATTGTCAGCTTTTCAACGGTCAATTGGTCAAATAAGCTTACCGACGAAAATTTCCTAGGTAAGCATTGTTTTTAGCGAGGAAAATAGATTCCTAGGTATAAGTCCTAGGTAAATTGATTATTTCTTGTAGTGTTTCCATTGGAAGTTTATGAAGCAAAAGGTCAGAGTTCCGAATACCTCTAGGAAGTAACACATCTTTAACCCTCATGCACCCATCAACACCTGTTAGAGGATATGAGTTATGATGGCTTGAGCAACCCACGTCTCAACCCAATGATCATTCCAAAAATTAATTTTAGATCCATTCATGGTTTTCACAAAACTTAGACTTCATAGATACCTCTCCACATATTAAAGTAATTAGGACTAGTTTTAACACGAGGAATAATATCTTGATGACCACCTTAATATTTTGAACGCAAGACCTGCAACCATAAGGATTTTTTCTTAGCATTCAAGTTCCTTGCCACCTTAATAAGGGATACATAAATGACAATTCTAGTAGACCGAAGTCCAAAACCACCATATTCTTTTGGAATACATAAATTTTCCCAGGATACCATGTGCATTTTGCGACTGTTAGGAACATCCCTCCATATAAAACCATGACATTTTTTGTCAATCATATCACATATGGAGAGAGGGATATGCGATGTTTTCATAGTATACATGGGTAATTCCAACAAAACAAACTTTGTAAGAGTGACACGACCAACAAAAGATAAGTTGATTCTCTTCCAAGAAATCAGGCGTATATCCATCTTTGTTAGGACACTTTCTCGATTAACTCTTCCATGAATCAGAGGAACACCAAGATATTTCCCATGATCATCTGTTCTTCTAAAACATATTGCAATACTAATTTGGTTCCTCACATTCTAGTGAACGTTCTTGGAAAAGAACACTCTAGTCTTAGAAAGACTCACTTTTTTGACCAGAACTCATGCAAAACAAATCAATAGAAGTAAATATAGATTTTACCTATGCAATGTTAGCCTCCAAAAAAAAGATTTTAGCATCTGCAAAAGCTAGATGAGACAGTAGTGGACCACTTGCAAAAAGCTTAATAGATTTTTAAACACCTTCCCGCAACATCTTTAGTAATAAGATAGGATAGTATTTCCATGCATAACACAAATAAAAGGTGGGGTACAAGATCACCTTGTTGGAAATTTAGGTCTTAACAAACAGATTACATAAAACATGTTCAATAATTATGAATCAATAGCGGAAGCAAACAAAAACATTGAACATGATTATGATAGGATCTACGACATGTTTGATTTATTAAGGATACGAATTAGGGATTAGGAATACCTGGATTAAGCTTTGATGACAACCCTCTCAACAACGATATCATAGAGAGAGGAGGTGATCTGAAACAAACAGGGTTAGCGGCGGCTGATTTGGTTTTTCCTCAATCGGTACATTTATGCCTCAAGTTCTCTTCAGATGGGGAGAAGAGAGAGTTTGCCGTGTACGGTGTATTGGAGACCATAGCCTCTTTTATATTGGATGTCCATTAGGGTTTCCCATTATTCCGTTAATGGGTCATCCAGACATCCACCCATATTGAGTCCATATCAATTAATTAATTAATTAATTATCTAAATAGAAATCTAATTAGCCTTATTACTTAAATTGATCACTAATCAATTAAGGCTCTAAATTGATAAATAGCTAATATAATTATTACTACGATATTTGCTCACATAATGATATCGGAATATAATTAAATAATAAAATATTCCAACAATCTCTCACTTGGGCTACATATCTTAATAATTATACCAGAATTCTTTAGGCGCGCTATTTATCTTTAGATTTCAACTTTACAATCTGGTCCACCTCATACATTAATAATGGGACCACCACGGGTGTTGTCACTGACGTATAATGTGACGGAACCCCGACGACCACCATATCAATGCACTTGGTGACATAGATCGATATGGATGAGTGACATGGAAATTGCATGTGATGTGATCTCTAAATCATGTATATTTCCAACTGGTCCAACTGAAAACTTTAGTGAGATCAAACCGAAGTTTGCAAATTCAATATTTGCACAAAATGATACAGAAATGGTTATAACAAAAAAATAACCTCATAAACTTTATTTCTGCAGAAAATCATAACATAGAGTCTGTATCGATATCAAAACAGAAGTATAGAACATAGAATAAAAGAGACTCCCACTAATCCAAGACATCCTTAATGACATCAATCATATGAAAGACCTTATATGTCATGTCTTTGATTAGTGAGTCGGCAAGCATTAAAGTCCATCTTTATATGTTCTATTCAATTCAACAATAATCTATAAGGTAATGAACTCTATAAAACTTGTTGTTGAATAAACTTTATGACTGAATTATGTCACTATATATAACTTAAGTGGTCTTTCAATACCTTTAACAATATGCAACCAAGTGACATAAATACTTACAGTCATATTTCCTGAGTTAGAATGTGTATTATCTACTTACATCCAAAAGCCAGAGTCTGGCACACAAATGATCTCCAAATTTTCAGATCCCTGTTGTGAGCTTAAGTTCTCTTGTTCTCTTTAAAAAAATCCTTATGGTTGTGTTTTCAACAATTCAAACTTTGAATTGCTCAAATATCTGCCAAACAATCTTATTATATACGCTATTTCCAAATGCTTATAATAAAATCATACAAAAAAATCCTATAGGCAAAATGTAGGAAAATACTTAAATTTTTGAATTCATAAATATCCTAATGGGTAATATTTGAGACTGAAAAGTCTCTCTCGGTGATTGAGGTCATCCAAAAATTTATTAACTTTAATGTCAATTTATTTTCAACTTTACTGATATAACTCTTTTGTGATATCCGAATAATACCTTGAGAAGAATCTCTAAGTATTGAAATGTCTAATACAAAAGAGGTGTCCCCAGAATCTTTCATCACTAACTTTTGTTAGAGATTTCTTTGGTTTCACATTACTAACATATATCATAGTTGACTAAATAAAATAAAATCGACACATTAAAATAGGAATATAATTTTACTCCCACTGAGCTTACTAAATCCACAACTCTACTTAATATTATCTCAAAACCAAATGAGACAATTACTTTATGTGAATTTGTGGTAACACTAAAGAGACAAATTTCTTAACTTATAAGTGGATTTCATGACTTTGCAAATCATCTACTTTGTATCAATTGACACAAAAGCTTTATTTTGTTGCACCATATTATATCATTAATGTCACCATTAAGAAACACTATATTGAAATCCATCTTATGCAGCTCCAAAATTATAATAAGCAAACTAGTATCATGACTGTCTTAATAGAGTCTTTCAAATATACTAAATAGAATTTCTCTTATTAGTCAATTCTTTATGACACTAGATGCCCTAGTTCTTGAGGGTGTTGAGTTTGATCTATATGAATTAACTTCTTAACTTGATGGAGAGGAAGAACAATAATGTCCTCATGAGGATCCAAATATACTATAATAATAGTAACTATATGAATTAGTTTAGAACTAAGTCTTCCTCATTCAATTTTTTTAAATTACCATATCTCTCCCCCAAACTCAATATCCTCAAGAAAACATAACAATTTATGTCTCAAAATTTCCTTAATTTGTGGGACGAAAAATTTATAGTTTTCAAACCCGTAAACATTATAGAATGTCACAATTCATAACTGAATTGACTTTAATAATTTAACTTAAAAGACACATTGAATCATTATTTGAAAATAAAACTCAAAATATATTGATTTATTCAAAGAGAAATTAAATCAAAAATCAATCCAAGTAATGATTCACCGAATTGTCTTTTAAATACAAAAATAATCCATTAATGACAATCTAAAAAATAGTTCAAAAATGAATAAAGCAATCTTTATCGACTTTGTCCATTCTAAATTGATATATCTTTCAACATCATTGGACATAAGTCAGTCAAGACTACTTTTCTTTATTTGCCCTTATGTTTGAGGTATTTTCCGAATGAGCACTATTTTATTTTCTCTTGCTTCAACTTTTCCTTATTTGCACACTTTATGAATTGATCATTTAAATGATCATTTCTAACTGGAACAGTTATAAATTTAATTCTGCAAAGGGAATACTAAATACTGAATTCTCAAACAAGTCATATGATAGTCGAAGTTACTGAATTTTCGAACAAGTTATATGATAGTCGAAATTATAGTGTCTTAGCAAGATTAAATGTTTACATAATGTGCTCCTAACATTTTCTTTGCCTAATAACCTTAATGAAATACCCGCTCTCCAATGAGAGCTTGTATTTCTCTATATTGCTTTAAAAGCACCTTAGTTTAAGCAAAGAAAATATGACAAAAAAAATTTCATCTTAAAAAACACCTCTAATACATATGATATTTTAGCTTTATGATCACATGTGACCTATGAGATTTGGTGTATACTCACTTGTCAAACTTGATTCTCACATTAGGTGCTGAATTTGAGAGAGAATGTGAGTTTCACCACCCTTATCTAAGGTCTAGATCCAAGAACAATGTTAATATTATTCTTTAATTCCTAAAAGTTAAAACTTTTAGAGTAAAAAATATTTACCTCAAATTAACAGATACATAAAACTATATTAGCTTAAAGAGAACAAGAGGAGCAAAAGTACTCACCAAAATACCCAGTGCATCATCAATATTAAGTCTTTCAACAATAATATCAATTGCTAGCGGTATTTTAAAACAATGATCAAACAATGACAATTTACTTTGACAAAGAATAAATTCTTATAACTGTCATATGTTTACCATTATATTTGTGTGAATGTAAACTCTTAAATATATAAATAAGTTTACACTCGCACAACATTATCACACATGTCAGTAAAATATTATAGAAATGTGCTTCTTTATTTGTAAATAAAAGACCTTAACAAGATACCAAGCGCATCATTAAAACACAATCTTTGGATTGCTAAGAATTAATTGCAAGCGGTACTCTCAATGTAATGATCAAACATTGGTGATAAGTCCTGTCAAATAATAGTCACTTTTGGGCATCCTATTATCCACATGGAAAATTACTTTATAATCACCACATATTTACCATCACAGGTATGTAACTATCCGGCCAAATTGTGCCTTCCTTGGGACCGACGACAACTCGCATAAATAATTACACACTACATCTTTTGTAACTTTAGTTAAGTCGAATTTACGCAATAGAGGTTACTTGGGCAACATTATTGTTTCAACCGACTCAACCGCAATTACTAGATAATTTTAATATATATTAAATGGGATGACAAGTCCTGTCAAATAATAGTCACCTTAGGGTATCCTATTATTTACATGGAAAATTACTTTATAATCACCACACATTTACTATCACATGCATGTAATTATCCGGCCAAGTTGTGCCTTCCTTGGGGCCGACGACAACTCGCATGAATAATTGCATACTACGTCTTTTGTAAGTTCAGTTGAATTAAATCTACGCAAGAGAGGTTACTTTTGCAACATGTTGTTTCAACCAAAACAATCGTAATTACTAGACATTTCATAGTAAATTAAATGGGAATGGTCTTAAATTTACAAGGCACTACCGACATAATGTAGGCCGAATTAGTCCATTATGTCGTTAAGTAACCATAAGGTCACTCGACAACCCTTAAGTGCGAAACAAACTCACAAGAATTCAAAAAGAAGATGCAAGCCAAAATTCACACCAATGTGTGTATGACAATACATTTACAAATATCGCATAAAAAACAACAACAGAAATAGCATGAAATATGTCCAAAATGCATGATTGGAGGAAAAGAAAAATAATGTTATTGTAGAATCTTAATCACAATAAAATCAAACATCACAATCATACTATAAACCAAATATTCAATTTTAAATCTGAAGAAAATTGAATCTTATATGGCAAAAATATTTATGCTACAATTGATTCACATATATAAGCTGAATGATTCTTTAAACAAAATGAAACATAACTCTAGCATAAATGTTTTCCTAAATAAAGGAAGCAAACTTTATGTGTCTATAAATAAACAAACAAAACTAGAATTATTATTTTCCAAACTTTAAAGAATCGAATTCTTACTTTCTATACCAAAAATTTCCTCATAATATTTTTGAGATTCATTATTAAAAGGCAACATATATGTCATACCCCATTTTTGACCCCTTTTTAATTCGCTTTTCTCTCGTCTTTTAGGCCGGAAATTTTCGTCGTTTCAGACGAAATTTCGGCAGGGAGGTATTTTAAAATACCTCATTTTTGTTCCGAAGGCGACCGTTTTTATTTTATTTATTATTATTTTTATCATTTATTATTATTCTTATTATTTTTTAGTTTATTCTTTTTATTTTCTTTTTATTTTAGTGTTTTCTTTTTTTTATTTATTTTCTTTATTTTCGTTTTTATTATTCATAATGTTTTAATTTTACTGTCAGTTTTTTAATTTAGTCATTTTGGTCCATTTTTCAGTCCAAGGCCCAGAGGGGCATTTGAGTCATTTTCGTTTTTTACTCTTTTGCTATAAATAGCAATTAATGCACTGTTCACGTCAGAAAATAGTACACCCAATCAACAGTACCCAAGTCAATACAGTACACACAGTACCAAGAGTCAGAGCACAGCCACCGCAAAACACCCACAACCACCACAAAAACCCAAATCCGGCCACCCAACCACCACTAAAAAAAAAATCACAAAAAACCCACACAGTCACAAAAAACGCATTCAAACATCACAGTGAACGCATCCAGCCATCATAGCAAGCCAAAACCGCAATCAAAACCATAAACAAAACCATCATTCACGCAAAACCATCGCGTGAAACCACCAACACAGAACCAAATCACGCAAAGCCACAACACAGAAAAAACTCAAATCAAAGACTCGAACCCACGCAAGGCCGCACGTTAACAGAACTAAATCGAAACTCAAAAGGTTTACCTCTTTCTTTTTGACTTCTTTAATCTCAGATCTTGCCGTTTCTAGAGATCTTTCGAAGAATCCGACTTCGGATTCGAGTAGAGGAAGCAAAAGGATCTCTAGAAACGTGTTTGTTTTTAAAAACGAAGTGGTTTAGGACACTCCGGTACGGTGGCGCCGCCGGCGGCCGCCGCACTGGAGGTATTTCCGGCCGAAGCAAAGAAGAGAGAAGGGAGAGCATTTTCTGTTTTGTGAATTAAGAGAGAGAAAACATGAGAGTAAATGAAATAAAAACCGGATATGGACTTAAATAAGCTGCTGGACCGGTCTGGTTCTTTCGGACCGAACCAGACCGGTTTTCTCTGACTCAGCCCACTGGACTTTCCCCTTGGCCCATCCTCCTTCTTCCTTTTCTTTTTTCTGATTTCTACTCTTTTACTTTCTGCACTCCCCCCATTACTTCTGCACCCCCTTCTTCTCCTCTATTCTTTTATTTTTTTTATTTCTTATTTCTTGCACTTTTTTTATTTTTTTTATTTTTTTATGCACTTTATTTATTGCTTTTAATTTCCAGTACCCATGCATTTTTTATTTTTTATTTTATTGCATCATATTTATTTTTTTGCCTTGCATTTTTATTTTCTTTTATTTCATACATCATATTTAATTTTATGCCTTGCATTTTTTTATTTTCTTTATTTATTTTCCAGCACCATATTTAATTTTCAGTCTTGCATTTTATTTTCCAGCTCCATATTTATTTTTTGCCTTGCATTTTTATTTTCTTTTATTTTATGCATCATATTTATTTTATTGTCTTGCATTTTTATTTTCTTTTAGCATCATATTTATTTTTATGTCTTGCATTTTTATTTTGTTTTCAGCATCATATTTATTTTATGCCTTGCATTTTTATTTTTTTTATTTACTTTAAGCACCATATTTATTTATTGTTTTGCATTTCATGCATTTTTTATTTCTTTTTAGCATATTTACTTTAATGTAATTTTTATTATTATTTTTGTCATTTATTTTATTGCCAATAGAATGTATCTAGGTCCAATGTAAATAAAATATAAATGAGAATATGCACCGGCACCACATTTATTTTTTATGCTTTATGTCGAGGACGATTATGTAGTTTGGATCGTATCCGAGGAAAAGGACCTTCACTTGATCCAACGTCATTTTGAGGGATCCGGCGCGTTTAGATTTTCTCAGCATAACTTAGTCTCTGGACCTTAGGACTTAATCAAAATTTTCATAAAAAAGTCAAAAAAGTAAAAAATCCAAAAACATTTTATAACCAAAATTTCAAAAAAAATTAATCTTTGTCATTTCTTTTCTTAATCAAATTTCAATTAACCTTTAATCAATCCAAACATTTTTCTTCAATTTAAAATCAATCAAACTCATTTCTCTTTTTATTCTTCTATGCCTTTACGGCCTCCTACCTCTCTTAAACTTTTTCAAACTTTAAAATCAACCAAAACCAATCACTTATCTTTTTACCCCGAACTACGTGATTTTGATCCCGCTCGGGTACGTAGGCAAAAGACTTTGTCTTTCCAAATCAATAAAAAATAACAAAAACATTTTCTTTCTTTTTTTACTTTCATCACTTTAATCTTTTTCACACTTAAGCTTTTATTTACAAACAAATAATCAATTTAGCATAAAGATAAAATAAGCAAGAGGTTCCTATAGAGTACTATAGACGTTTAGGGTGCTAATACCTTCCCTTTGCGTAACCAACCCCCGGACCTTTGATCTCTAAAAAATAGGGTTTTTTCGAACTTTCTCCCTTTTCCTCGGAAAAATAAAAGATCGGTGGTGAGCTTAAAATTGCGAGTCAACGCTAATTAATAGCTTGATATCCAAAAATCACCGCGACAATATATATCACAAATATATTTTAACCTTTTATTTGCCTACTTCTTAAAATAAACTTTATGTACAAAATCTTTGTGAATCAAAACTAATTTCAAATAGAAATTAAGCTGCAAGATATGATAATGATATTTGAAAATCATCTCAAATTAAATTTTTAAAACAAATCAAATCCAAATACTTATTTATTAACAATATATTTGTATTTGATATATCAAAGACCAAATAGATATAACACTACAATAAACTTTATAAATAAGTCACACCTACTTGATTTGCAAATTTGAAAAGCACTCGAATGAAATTTAAATTCAATCCATATCCAAGTTCTTTATTACTTCAAAAGTTTATTGGCATGTAATCAACTGAATTTGCTATAACAAATTAAATAACCAAAGAAAGCGAAATAATTGCCGAACCAATGTGCGTATATCACGTTTATCTTTGATCAATTAAATTAAAATAAAACAAAAGAGGCCATAACAGTACAAAATTGCAATGACCTTGAATGTTGTTTGCATGAAACTTATGAAATCACCACTGTCACGTGCATATATAGTATGCAGAATATTACATAGTAATCACATGAGACAAGTTAACTTAAAGTCATATATTTTCACAATTCATAAGGCAAACAATGCACAACACATAACAACCATGTGCATAAACACTAGCATGATGATGAACCAAAAGAAAAATTGGGTCCAATATTTTAATTCTTAATCGGTTACAGAAACAAACACACCGATTTGCATAGACAGAATAACATATACCAAATAACGTACATATACTATGCAATTCTAGTGAAAACAAATGGGAAACAGAACCCATTAAAATTCAGGTGTGTGCCGCTGGATTATCGATGCAAGTATACAACAAAAGACATCATAAATTTAAAACAACGGTTCACGCATATTAAAAAAGAGAAGGAAAAAAATCGAAGCAATCTGAATGATTCCCTGATTAACAATTTTTTTTTTTTTTTACGATTCATCGAAAATTCCCCAATTAACAAAAGATTACAGTTCATCGATAGAAGGAAAAAATGGTTAAACACAACCGATCCCAATAAATCAAACAAGTAGACCTGCTCTGATACCACTTGTTGGAAATTTAGGTCTTAACAAACAGATTACATAAAACACGTTCAATAATTATGAATCAATAGCGGAAGCAAACAAAAACATTGAACATGATTATGATAGGATCTACGACATGTTTGATTTATTAAGGATACAAATTAGGGATTAGGAATACCTGGATTAAGCTTTGATGACAGCCCTCTCAACAACGATAACATAGAGAAAGGAGGTGATCTGAAACAAACAGGGTTAGCGGCGGCTGATTTGGTTCTTCCTCAACCGGTACCTTTATGCCTCAAGTTCTCTTCAGATGGGGAGAAGAGAGAGTTTGCCGTGTACGGTGTATTGGGGACCATAGCCTCTTTTATATTGGATGGCCATTAGGGTTTCCCATTATTCCGTTAATGGGTCATCCGGACATCCACCCATATTGAGTCCATATCAATTAATTAATTAATTAATTAATTATCTAAATAGAAATCTAATTAGCCTTATTACTTAAATTGATCACTAATCAATTAAGGTTCTAAATTGATAATGTACTGGCAGTGAGTACAATATCTAGAAACTAGGGTTTCTGTGCCCTGTTTAAGTCATGCCTTGGGAATGATCCCAAGGTTACTATTTGTAGCCTCTTTTGGGCCTACCCGGTCATGGTTTTGGGCCCAAATCGTAAAGGGCCAAAACCATGACTAGAGCGCCCTCGTAAACTGCTGAGGGCGCCCCCAGAGGGTGCCCTTTAGGAAGGTTACCTAGGGCTATTTGTGATTGTAAAGTGGGCCCTCCTGGAGGGCGTCCAGCCTTATTCCAAGGGTTCACACCCTTGTCTTTAGGATCTCAAGTCCTAGATGGTGAGATCTATGGTCCACAGCCCAACAAGCATGAGACTTGGTACAAGGCGAAGTGATTAAACTGTTGATGGGGGGGTTTGCCTAGGAACTTTTGCCCAGCAAGTGGGGCTTACTAGTCACGAAGCTATATGAAAAAATTTTATGAGTACTAGCCCAATCATGGATGCTTACCCAATCATGGGTGCTCGCCCGCGATGAGTGCTAGCCCAACATGGGTGTTTAAACCCTGCGTGGGTACTAGCCCAACACGGATACTAACTCAACGTGGGTACCAGCCCAACATGGGGACTAGCCCAACATGGGTACTAGCTCCACGTTTCTGTTTTCGAGTGTCTTAATGGTCGCCATTCCATCGAGAGTATGGGCGCTAGCCCAACGAGAATATTCATATTAGCCCAACAAGCACGAGTCTTGATATAAGGCGAAGTGATTAAACTATGTGCAAAAACGACTCCTTTGAGTATATTAGATCGCCGCGCCCGGTTGAGGACGCCTCTTAGTGGGATCCGACGGCTGACGTGAGGCGACCGTTCGCTCTCGCTGTCGTGTTCGCATCGCAGCGGTTCTCGGAAATTGTGCCCACTTAAGTGACGTCATCTGCGCGTTTTCCCAGGCTTTGTACTTCGAACTGTATTCGGATCTACTTCCCCTGTCCCTTGTTCAGTCTTTGTCTTTTCACTTTCTTTCTCTTTTCTCACTTGAAAGCGTATACCCTTTACAAACCGTAAATAGTTCCGAGAATCATCGCGCTCTCCAAACCCAGATCATTCCTTTTCTCCTTGCCGCTTTCTTTCATACAAAAACAGGTAATCCCTTTTTTTTTGAATTCGTCCTCTGTACGTTAGCTCTTCGTTTTTGTATTTCGGGTTAGGATATGGTAGTTATCAGAGAGTGTGACAGGGAGGGCAACATAATATCTCCGGCCAATTCGGAGGAGAAGGATATGTTATTGAGAGAGGCGGTTAGACTCGCGAAACGATCGGATGGAACCACCGATTGGGTTGCTTTTGAAAATGCCTATTATGGCCATTCCGTTTTAGGAGAATTTTCGAGCGATTCGAGCGATAGTGAGGGGAAAGATGATAGTGGGAATCATCTGATTGTATTATTCTTTCTGTTCGTCCAGGTCCCTCCCACATGAGAGAAACTCGCTGTATGGCGTCTGCTAGTAGTTTGGGACAAGGGGATTTTGCTAACGAAATGATGCGCTCTGAGTCCGTGTATATGGATCCTCAGCGAGTGGCGCTGTTCCGAAGCCAAACTAGTGTTTCCTCGACAGGACGCGAAAAAGACGTGATTCTTGAGCCCTGCCGCCCTGGTGAGAAAGTTTACTTACGGATGCCAAGGGGTATGGCTCATGAGTTCTTCTACATGTACGCGGCGGTCTTTGAAGATTTGGGCGTGAGGTATCCCTTCACGCCCTTCGAAGTAAGTGTCCTGAGGTGGTTAAATGTGGCGCCCTCGCAGCTTCAGCCCAACAGTTGGGAGTTCATCCGGGCCTTTGAGATCGCGTGCGAGGGTTTAGGCTTTGAACCCTCTGCTGGTTGCTTCTTTAGTTTCTACGGTACTAAGGGGGTATACAAGTTGTCCTGGGTGTCCGTTGGAGCCCATCCTGGGAAATGGTTGTTTCCACCTTACGCTTCTCATTACAAGAATTGGAGACGAACCTTCCTTAGGGTGAGGGGAAGAGAGGATTACGAGGACGCCGCAGTGCGCGTACAGAACGAATTAAAATTTCCCATCTGTTGGACGAGTTCTCCAGCTTCTATTACTGGGTTTGCTTACGAGCATTTGAGTGAGTATGAAAAAGATGTTGTTTCCTTCTTGGACAAGATGCTGCCCATGGATATCTGGGAGTTGCTGAATAGGGAGGGGAATGTTGATAGCTTAGAGACTTATTTGCGTGAGTTGATTTCGTAACCCTACTTGCTTGGCTTTCTCGCCTTTTCCTTTACTAACTCGTGTATTGGCTTTGGTCTTTGGCTTGCAGAATCAATGGCGCCTCTGACAGCTGCGGAGAGGAAGAAGTATTTGGTCGAGATGAAGGCCAAGAAATCGGGCGGGGTTTCGGACGCCAGCGATCCTTCTGGGCTTATCCTTCGCAAGTCTAAAAGGAAAGCTGAGGTCGTTCTTGATGCTCAACCTGAATGCGACGTTGACGCTGAAGTGGCGCAAGAGAGAGGTCGAGAGGAGAAGAAGAGGAAAGCGCCAGACGGGGAGGAGGGGGTGATGAAAGAGAGGAGGTCCAAGAAGGCGCATTCTCGTCCCGCCGCTGAATTTACTGGTCCCAGCCGGGGGGTCCAATCCTTTTGGGACAAAGATTTCGACTATGGAGCTTACGTGAGAGAAAAGATGGTTTGTAATCGTGATGATGTCAAAGCTGGGACACAGAACCCCGTTCCCTTTACGACGAAGGATATTGGTGTGAACTGTTTGCGGTCTATTATGCTCTTGATGGCCGTGGAGTGCAAATATGAAGAGTCGGTTTGTAACGGAGAAACACTATTGGATAAGGTGAGGTCGCTGGAGAAGGAATTGCAAGAAGTTCAAGAGAGCAAGGAGAAGGAGGTCAGGGAGGCTAAAGAGACGATGAGGTCCGAGTGTGATGAACGTATCAGTGATCTGAAGATTGGTCATGACGCCGACTTAGCTGGGAAGGATGCAGTGATTATTCGGTTGAGGGATGAGGTGGCCTCAGGAGTTGAGAGAGAAGCGACGTTGAAGGCTGAGGTCTCGGAAGCCAAAGGAGAACTGGCCCTGTCCTTTGAGAATGGCTTTGATCGTGCAAAGGAACATGTCGCCTTTCTTCATCCAGACGTTGACCTTTCATCTCTGGACTCTTTCAAAATTGTTGTAGATGGCGCCCTGGTGGACGAACCATGATTTTTGCTGTAATTTTTAATTTTGCTTTGATCTTGAACTCTTTGAATTCGTAATGATGTATTATTTGTACTATGTTGCTTCGAATTTTTTCTTTTTAACGACGATGATAACGATGTTTCCTGGGCGGTAACTATTACTTGTCTATTTCGCGACTTGCTACAGATTGTCGAACCGTTTAATTTTCGGCGTTATTGCTTTGTTGGGGCATCTTTTTGCATGAACTCTTCTATTTCCGCAACGTTTTCATTTTCGGCTCACGACGTCTTAGAGCCCTTTTTTAGGGTTAAGGAATTAGGTGGCGATCTCATTTTCGGCTCACGACGTCTTAGAGCCCTTTTTTAGGGTTAAGGAATTAGGTGGCGATCTTATTTTCGGCTCGTGACGTCTTAGAGCCCTCTTTGGGGTTAAGGAATTAGGCGGCGATCTTATTTTCGGCTCACGACGTCTTAGAGCCCTTTTTTAGGGTTAAGGAATTAGGTGGCGATCTCATTTTCGGCTCACGACGTCTTAGAGCCCTTTTTTAGGGTTAAGGAATTAGGTGGCGATCTCTTTTTAAGCTCACGACGTCTTAGAGCCTTGTCTTAGGGTTAAGGAATTAGGTGGCAACCCCTTTGGGGTTAACGGATCATATGACGCGCCTTTTGCGAGTTGACGCTGTTTATCTTGTTCCGGTGATGTCTGTGATATTGGAGTCAAAGCAAAGATAGAAGTAAACGGAAATTGGTGCCTCATTAAAAACCCCAGCTTTCGCGGGGAAAAGAGTGCTCCCTTATTCCTCTTCATTAGTCGAAATCAAAATACAAATAATTCTAAAAAAAGAAAATACAAGCAAAATACAAGCTCTACAACAATTTAGTCTTGTGTGGTTTGTTTATAAAAATGATGAAATACTCAGCTGTAGTAATGGCGTAGGTTGGCTGCATTCTAGGTTCGTGGTATCGTGTCTCCATTCAGCTCTTCCAGTTTGTATGCTCCGTGTGCCAGCTTTTCCCTGATTCGATACGGTCCTTCCCAGTTGGGTAGTAGCTTGCCAATTCGAGTGGGCGCGACAACCTGCCTTAAGACCAAATCTCCTTCTTTCATGTCCCTCGGGATTACTTTTGAATTGTATCGACGGACTGCTCTTTGTTTTGCGGCGAATTCCCGGATGTGGGCGGCCTCTCGTACCTCATCGATCATGTCTATTCCGCATAGCAAGCTTGTCTCATTAGCCTCTTCCGAGAAGTTTTCCCGACGCCATGTCGGCGTGTCAATTTCTACGGGCAGCATAGCGTCGGCGCCGTGCACCATAGTGAACGGGGTTTCATTGGTTGTGGAGTGAGGCGGGGTTTCATTGGTTGTGGAGTGAGGCGTCGTGTGATATGACCAGAGCACCTCATGTAACTGCTCAGCCCAAAGTCCCTTGGCGTCGTCGAGCTTCTTTTTAATGCCGTTCAAGATTACCTTGTTTGCAGATTCGGCCTGTCCGTTTGCTTGGGGGTGGATGACTGAGACAAACTTCGTTTGGATTCCGAGTTGGTTGCAGAAGTCTACCACCTTGGAGCTAGCGAACTGAGTCCCGTTGTCTGATACGATAACTTTGGGTAGCCCAAACCTGCATATTATTTTCTTCCAGTAGAAACGTATCACTCTGTCCGCCGTAATTTTGGCGACCGCCTCGGCTTCAACCCACTTGGTAAAGTAATCCACTCCGACTATGAGGAACTTAAGTTGTCCGGGTGCCAATGGGAATGGGCCCACAATGTCAACTGCCCACTTGTGAAAAGGCCATGGGGAAAATACCGAGGTGAGTTCGCAAGCAGGGGCGTGCTTCTTATCAGAGAATCTCTGACATTTGTCACACTTTCTTACAAAGTCGGCGCTCTCCTGGATCATTGTTGGCCAATAGTAACCTGCTCTTAAGAGTTTTGCGGCCAAGGATCGCCCGCCGATATGGCTTCCGCATACTCCTTCGTGCACCTCTAAGAGGACGAGGTGGGTCTCGTTTTCACCTAGGCACCTGAGCAGAGGCGTTGCCTTGCCCCTCTTGTATAATTTGCCAGCGACCATGCAATACTTCGAGGCCTTCTTTCGTATTTGTAGTTCTTCCTCCTCGCTTTTGGGATCAAACGCTCCTGTGAGATATTTGATAAGCGGCGTCATCCATCCCCCCTCTTCGTTCTCCACGGCGCCTACTTCTATGATCTCTGTGCTAGGGGTTGCCAGCACCTCTTGGATGACCGTTCTGTTGTTTCCCGGGCGTTTGGTGCTGGCAAGTTTAGATAAGAGATCTGCTCTTGAATTCAGCTCCCTTGGAACGTAGATTGCCTCGAAGAACTTGAAAGTGGAGGCTAAACTGTTGACTTTTGCTAAATATTTAATAAGTTGACTATCTTTTGCTTGGTATTCCCCGGTAATTTGACTCGTCACCAACTGGGAGTCACTCTTCGCTCTTAAGTTTTCAGCTCCCTTCTCCTGCGCTAACTTCATGCCCGCTACCAGGGCTTCATACTCTGCCTGGTTGTTGCTCGCTTTGAACTCGAATCTCAGCGACTGTTCTATGATTAGGCCCCCTGGTCCTTCCAACACTATGCCGGCTCCACTGCCTTTGAGGTTTGATGATCCATCGACCGATAATAACCATACGAAGGGGGCGATTTCTTCCACCGGGGATGAAAATTCTACTAGGAAGTCAGCCAGAACCTGCGACTTTATGCTGCCTTTGGGAAGGTATTGAATGTCCTATTCGGATAATTCTACTGCCCAGGATACCATTCTTCCCGCAAGGTTTGGCTTCCCAAGCACTTGCTTGATGGGGTAATTGGATTTGACAACGACTTTGTGTCCTTGAAAATATGGTCGCAATTTCCTTGCCGTTGCTACCACTTCTAGAGCGAGGCGCTCTATTTTCTGGTATCTCACTTCTGCTCCCTTGAATACTTTGCTCACGAAATACACTGGCTTTTCACCTTCGTCAGAATCTTGCACGAGGACGGAACTTATAGCGTTCTCTGATATAGACAGGTAGAGGAAAAGGACGGCGCCCGCATCTGGACGATGTAAAACTGGCGGGCTGGAGAGAAACGTCTTTATCTTTGCGAACGCCTCTTCGCACTCTTCGGTCCATTGAAACAGTTCCTTCTTCTTTATTGAGGCAAAGAAAGAGAAAGCTTTATCGCCGACACAAGATAAAAACCTGGAGAGCGCCGCGAGCCTACCTGTCAACTGCTGCACCTCCTTGATGCTAGAGGGGCTTCTCATGTTGATTATCGCTTGACACTTGTCAGGGTTTGCTTCAATACCGCGCCTGGTCAGCATGAAGCCTAGGTATTTTCCTGCGTGAACCCCAAAAGAACATTTGGCTGGGTTGAGACGCATGTTATACGCTCAGACCTGATCAAAGATCTCTTCCAGGTCCTTTGAATGGCTTTTATCTTGTTTTGTTTTCACCACCAAGTCATCAATATAGACCTCCAAGTTCTTTCCGATTTGCTCTGCAAAGGCGGTGTCCATCAATCTCTGAAAGGTAGCGCCGGCGTTCTTTAAGCCGAAAGGCATGACTTCGTAGTGGTAATTTTGGTGGTTGGTCATGAAAGCGGTTTTTGGGGCGTCGAGAGGATCCATCTTTATTTGATTGTAACCGGAGTATGCGTCCATGAAACTTAGGGTTTAGTATCCTGACGCGTTGTCGATAAGGTGGTTAATATTTGGGAGGGGATACGGGTCTTTTGGACAGACGGTGTTCAGATCGGTGTAGTCGACGCACATGCGCCATTTTCCGTTAGCTTTCTTCACGAGGACGACGTTGGCAAGCCATGTAGGATACTTGATCTCACTTATGAAACGGGCGTCTCTTAATTTGGCAACTTCTTCATCTACTGCTTTCCTCCTCTCCTCGCCTAACTTTCTTTTACGCTGAGCGACCGGTTTCACTCCTGGGCGTAGAGCGAGGTTGTGGCATACGATGGCGGGGTCGATGCCGGGCATATCTGATGGTTGCCAGGCGAACAAGTCTAAGTTTTTTCTCAGAAGATCCACTAGACTTTGTTCTTCGGCGGGATCTAAAGAAGTCCCCTCCTTGGTTGTTTGATGTGGTTCCGGACCTATTGTGACTTCCTTCAGATCTTCCGTGGGTTCAAGGCGCTCGTTCTGGAATTCTTCCCTTGGGTCTAAGTCAATTGCGTTAACTTGCAATGCTTCGCTGTGGTTACGAAGCTGTCGGATCTGTTGTTGTACTGCTTCTACCGCCTTTGGGTCCATGAACAATGACGGCGATGATGGTCGTTTTGGGTCGGTTATGAAGGTTTAAGGCTGGTGACTGAAGGTTAGCGGTTAGGGGCGAAAATAACAGAAGAGAGAATTGGCTTTTCAACAAAGAACGGGACCGTTTCAGGGTTGAACGTTTGGTTAGGGTTATGGTTGAATCACGGCGGATTCGGAAGTTTCAGGGTTGCTCCTAAGAAATACGGTGGATTCACGGCGTTCTGGTGACTTTCAGGGACCGTGGATCAACTGCTTTTCTTTCGGAGACGGTGGCTAGGTCAGTTTTACCGTAGCCCCACGGTGGGCGCCAACTGTAGTGGCAGTGAGTACAATATCTGGAAACTAGGGTTTCTGTGCCCTGTTTAGGTCGTGCCTTGGGAATGATCCCAAGGTTACTATTTGTAACACCCATACTAATGTTAACTAGTATATTAGCAAGAGTGTTAAACTGATACTGGATACATTAAATACAATACAGAAAAGTTGTTTAATAATTATACAGAACATAAGTCTTTGATACAATCCACAATCTGTTACTAAACATTCTCCATAATATATACATCATGATACAATAATATATGCAACACCAAGAAAACATGAGCAGCACGATCAGTCTGTAGCTTTCTCTTTACCTTTACTTCGTGCTACCTGCGAAGAACCTGCACCAGAAGGAAAGGGATGAGACATAACGTCTCAGTGAGCTCCTACCCTACCTACTGTTTGGCAACCTCAGGGAACCTAGGGTTGCCGTGCCTACCTCGGCGAACTCGGGGATACCTATGATCGCCAAGTCTCAATTCTTACCCATAGAGGGCTATCTGTCTGTTCCTGATAATCTGGTGATCAAGGGGGAACCTAGGATCACCGTCTGACAACTGGTAACTGATATCTGTCTGAGTAAATATTTTCTGGCTGATAAAGTAATAGAATATTAACTGATCTTTATGTTAGCTGTTAGCGTTGAACAAACAATGTTATCTGAGTTCATTTTACGGAATGCCCCCGGGTGGAGTAACCCCGAAGCACATTCCCCTGATAACCGGTGAAAATTCCTATCATATCAGGCTAACACCGGACTCCTCTTGTCGTCGTGCGGTTATCCTTGCGGAATAACACGTCCCACTGGCGTGAACCTCCTGTGTCCCACTGGCGTGAACAGCAGAAGACACGACTTAATAATAGTTTTAACTGATGCGTATGCCTCCCGTGTCCCACTGGCGTGAACGACGGAAGACGCGAATAAATAATCTGTAAACTGATGCGTGAACTTTTCATGTCCCACTGGCGTGAACGATGAAAGTCACGACTTAAAGGTAATAATCTTAGTCTTTACTCTACGTGTACCATTCGTGTCCCACTGGCGTGAACATCGAAGGCCACGGCTTAATCTTATTAAATCTTATACTCTTGACCTACATAAGGTTCTTAACTTAAAGTATTAAATCTCTCTCATAATTCTCATTCTTAAGGATGAAACTTAGAGCAATACATTCATAGCTTAAATAGCCTTATTCTTGCATTCCTAATGCTTTACCAAATTCCTTGTCCAATCATTCATTCCTTAAATGTTGAGTAATCCATTGAACATGTCAAGAATGGTGTCTATCTTGGAAAATAAGGTTTACTTTGAAAACAGTTACTAAAAGGCCTCGCCGAACACGTACACAGCACCCAGAACGAACCAGAACAGACATGTGCTGTCTGTCTGATTTCGCTGGGCGAAGTGGAGGCGAAACAGGGCAGGGAAAATTGCTGAAAATCGCCGTTTTCTCGCCCCGAGGTCGCCAGGCGAAAATATCAGTTCAAAACCTGTCAAAAGTGTGATTTTTCCACCATTTTGACACATTCAAAGAGACCCAGGCATTCCAACAGTATAAGGAATGAATTTCCAATACAAATTAATAGTTTAAAACATGAATAAACAAGGAATTGGCAAACATAGGAGATTAGGGTAAATTTCTAAACTTAGCTCAATATGTAAAAATGCTTACAAACTTACTCAAGCGGGTTCTAAAACCCTGTGGAGCTCACCTTAATCCTCCTATTGGTGCTTACTACTTCTGATTTCCCAAAGCCTTGGCTTCACTCTACTACTTCTCTCAATATCTTCCTTGTTTCTCCTTATTCCTTGCTCTTGTTCTAGCTTCACTACCAAACTTGTTTGTGAAGGTTTCTCTCAAGAATTGGAATAGGAAAGGTTGGGTTTCAGGAGAGGGGGTGAGGGCGTGTGATTGGGAAGGAGGGGGAGAGGATGAGCTGAAAATGGGAAAGGAATTGGAAGTGTGTAGAAGATAGAAAAATCTTCCCACTTCTTTCTTAAAACATTCTCTCCTTTTCCTCTTATTTACCAACTTGCCATTGCCTATTATTAACCAATTACCATGCTTGCTTAATGACTTCTAACGCGATTAATAATTGCATCTAAGCGGGATGTTACACTATTTGTAGCCTCTTTTGGGCCTACCCGATCATGGTTTTGGGCCCAAATCGTAAAGGGCCAAAACCATGACTAGGGCGCCCTCGTAAACTGCTGAGGGCGCCCTTTAGGAAGGTTACCTAGGGCTATTTGTGATTGTAAAGTGGGCCCTCCTGGAGGGCGTCCAGCCTTATTCCAAGGGTTCACACCCTTGTCTTTAGGATCTCAAGTCCTAGATGGTGAGATCTACGGTCCAGATAAATAGCTAATATAATTATTACTACGATATTTGCCCACATAATGATATCGGAATATAATTAAATAATAAAATATTCCAACACACCTCGGTGAATTCCTCTCGAAGGAGAAGTTATCAAGATCTTCTCCATTCCATATGACTTTCATATCTAGAGGAGGATATGCATTGCCAGGTAAGATCAATGAAAGTCTTAGGAAAGCCGATATCCTATCGGGTATCTTTCACAATGCTCCAATCTTAATGATCATAAGCTTTTTCAAGGCCGTTTTTGATGGCCAACCATCCCATTTTACCTTTTTTCAATTTCATTGAATGGATAGCCTCTTGAGCAATGATAATATTATCACTACTATGTCGATTTGGACCAAAACTGCTTTGAGTCGGGCTTACAATAAGAAATTCCATAACCTTCTTAATCTTTGTGCTAATAATTTTGTAATGAATTTGTTTGAAAAATTTCAAAGACCAATCAGACGAAATTCTATAACATGACACACACGATCAACTTTTGGAATAAGCGTTAAAAAAATTTCATTAAGATCACGAATTGTAACTGGATGGTTTGCACACACCTGACAATGTTATTTCTGATCAAATTATTATTCGACTTAATACTTCATACCAGTGTAATTTAATACTTAGGATATTCAATGGATTTTCACTTTATCAAGCAATGAGCTTTGTAATTGAGCACTTGAATGGTATCTTCTAAATTCTAATGGTATTGCATTGCTATTGCTTCTACATGCATTGCCTCTTATACTAATAAGTGTATCAAAACATGGTAACTATTTTATTTTTTACTTTATTAATTTGGGCTAGGTTGGCAGCTTTTGTGTTGTTTTGAGAAATATTGTTTGGGAAAATGGTATATCTTTAGAGACCCCTTTTTGGAATCTTGAATATCTGGCAATGCTTAATCTGTAACTAATTTTTGTTCCTTAACCGTTTCCTTGATTTTTGTAGCTCTCTCTGCCAGTCACTGATAGGGTTTCCTCACTGTGCAAGGAGTTCCAACGTCAAAATAGAATGCTGAAGGTATTCTTCTGCTACACCACTATCTGTAAAACTGATTATGTAATCTATAAAATTACAAGATGTTCAATACCTTAAAATATCTTATTTTCAGCCCCTTATCAGTTATTTCCCATCCTGCCAAAGTATTGGAGTTTGATTTTCCCCTCCTAAAGCACTTCCTCCATTCCATATCCTTGGTGATTCAATGTTTTTTGCACACATATTAAGAAAAAAATTAATTTATAAGTTCTCAATCATTATTGAAAAGAGGAAACAATCTCGTAAATATAAATCATCTTAATTATGCTTAGGGGTATAGCTGGAATGTTTAGCATTTCATAGGCCTCACATTTGCATTTAGGGCTCTGGAAAATCTTTTTGGGATTCTCGGTAGTCATTTGTACTGGTCTGTTATTGTCTCTGTCCCTCCTTTTTGGGAATTCTTGTTGATTTGTTATAAAGGTATTGGTGTTGAGTCTCGAATTTCATGTCATTTTTTGAGGTGTATGCAACTATGTTTACCTGGTTAGGAAAATGCTTTTGTCTTCAACAATGTCCGTGTCTCTTAATCTGACTACCGTACATTTTTTTACTGAATCTTTGATGTTCTGCTCGCTGTGGTTACATGGGAGTTGTTGTTTATGATTTTTCAGGAGATTTAGCAGCCTTGTTGCATTGAAGTTTTTCATCTTCCGTGTTGTATCTTCTCCTTATTATAACGAGTTCCTTTTTTTGTTCCATGAATGTGACTTCTATCTGGTAGTGTATTCAGATTCTTATTCATTTTGCTTCAAGAGCAACATTTTGACTTTGTTAATTGTAAACACTAGGATTTACGCTTCATTATTTTCAGGAATACCGCGAACATGTATCTACTGAGGGGCAAAACACCATGCTTGACTTGTCAGCCGAGCTAGATTCAATCAAGGTTTGTTCATTATCTCTAGTTTATTTAGCATATATGATATTTTGAACACTGGGATTCACGCTTCATTATTTTCAGGAAGAATGCAAATTCTTATCTACTGCGTGGCAAAATTTCAGACAGGACATGTCAGCCAAGTGCCAAGAAGCAATCAAGGTTTGGTCATTATCTCTAGTTTAGATATTATGAACATAGTGTACATTTGCTATGCTTCCACGTTTTAACATATGGTGGAGAATGCAAATATATGTAGCAGGACTAAACAGTAGCGTGTATTGATACGAATTTTTGATTCAACTGTTCTTTTTTTTTTTTTTGGTACTTTTATTGGGAAAGATACCTTATCCTCCATTTTTTCTTCTCCTCTCCAATCTTAATAATATACACCCATTGAACAACAAATAGGCAACTTAGCTTATGTGTCAACCTCTAGGATCATCAATGCCAACTCATCAATTTTACTTCATCCTTTTTTTAACCTGCTTTAGCTAAGAAGGATCAACATAACACATTAAATATGATTTTTCCTTTTTTTAAATTACTTCATCCTTTTTCAACATAACACATTCGGTGGTATTTTAGAAAAAAAAATAAAAAATACATTGCAAAAAAGGCCCAATGTTAGTCTGGCCCACTGTTTTTCTACCCAGCCCTTAACAAACACAACATGCTAGCATTTAATGTCATTGCCTACTTCAGTACAATTTTTCTCCCTGTCATGTTAATTTTTTTCCCTCATTCCTCTTCTGTGTAATATACTCCAGCATGAAGACAAACACCATCACAAAGCCTCTGATATCATCTCAGCATAACCTAACCCAAACGATTATCAATTCCCCTAACACGTCACCGTCGCCTATCCTCCAACATCCCAAATTTGCCATTTTTATGCTCCTATCTCCATGCAATTCGGCTTTAATCAAAGATTTTCTGGAACAAAATCAGGGTTGAACCGATTCATTGGGCTATACAAAAACAAGGATATAGATATTGAGGTAAAACAATTGAAATTTTCAGTTTTGAATTTTTCCCCCCAAAACGAATTTTTTTCTATGAGTATTTTATTAAACCCTAGGTAGAGACATGATGCTATATAAGGATGTGTTTGGGTCAAAGTACAATTTGCCCCAGCATTGCAAACTTTGCTTGCTTTCTTTCTTTCCACCTTTTGTTGTGAAATTTTATTAAGTTTTTTTTTAAAATCTCAGTTCTGCATTTGTGTTTTCAATTGTTTGGGTCTGAAAAATCATTAATCTCTTTCATAATGGCAATGGTAATTGTTCCTGAATTTTCTGAGAATTCTCAAATTTCAAGTGAGAAAAGTGTTTTTAACATTAAGGCTAAGGTTATTAGGTTGTGGAATGTTTCTGACTTTAACAGAAACACTGCACCTTTTTCAATAGAAATGGTTTTGCTTGATTCTGCTGGTGGTAGGATTCATGCTACCATAAAAAAGACTTTATTTTACAAGTTTAAGAATTAAATTTCTGAGGGAAAAACTTACTCATTTGAAAATTTGGGAGTGGCTACCAATGGTGGTAGTTATAGGACTACACGCCACAACTATAAACTCAATTTTCAGTTTAACTCTAAGGTTCAACACCTACCAAACTTGAAAATCTATGCATCCCCTTATCATTTTGTTCCAATCTCTGAAGTTGTGTCTGGTGGCTATGATACCGATTTTCTGCCTGGTTAGTTTGGTTAAATTTATTTCTCTGCGTTTTAAAGCAAAATATGTATTATTCTCTTCATTCAAACTTTGAGTAATGAACATGATGTTTTTTTTTTCTAACTGTATTTTGTTTCAATTTGGAATTGTTCAGATATTATAGGTGTGTTGTGTGGTGTTGGCAATGAAAGGGAGTTGACTAAGGATGAAAAAACTACAAAGCTAAATGTCATTGAGATAGAGGTAGATGGGTAATCTGTTTGCTATAATATTTGATTCTTTTTTTCTTTCTATATTGTTTAATATTTTGAGTTCTAAGTTCCATATTTTGGTTTTTATCTCATACTTTTTTTAATCATTTCAGACATAAGATCCAATGTACACTCTTTGGAACTTATGTGGATGACTTGAACACTTTCATAGCCTCTGGTGATACTCAGAATACTATTGTTATAATACAATTAGCCAAAGCCAAGAGCTTTCAAGGTTAGTCCTAAATGTTGGAGTAGTTTGTTGTGATACATAATATAACAAAAAACTAGACTGATTATATTTGTTTTGCATTTTCATTCAATGCTGAAGTTATTGATTAAAAATTTGTAGATAAGATACATGTCCAAAACTGTTTGAATTGTACACGTGTAATATTCAACCCACAATGTGCTGAAGGGCTCACCATGAGGAACATGTCTATTAAAACATCTATATCAAATTAGATTTGTTAGTTTTTAGTATTACTAAATAAAAATTTAATTACTTACAATTTAACATAATTTTTTCCAGGATTGTTGAAGTTATTGATACACCTCCTAACATGACATTAACCCAACTGGTCTCTGAACCAAGAGTTGAGCCTTTGGAAGAGTTCCTTTTTAACACTCCTAGAATCACAATCCAAGGCCTTAAGGATGCATGCAATGTAAGTTTAAATTTAATTGAAAAACTTCTATATATTGACATGTTAATCTCTTATAATAGTTTGGGTATATATATCACACTTTGTATAGTTTCATTTCACAAAATCCTTCATGCATATACTTATGATTTTATAGGATTATGTTTTGGTGGTTCTTGGCACTGTGGAGAGGGTGATCAATGGGGAGACCTTTTGGTACACAACTTGCCTCTGCAACAAGGCTGTTGTTCCAGACTCTCAATTGTTTTTTTTGTGAAAAATGCGATAAACATGTTAGTAGGGTTGTACCTAGGTAAATAAGCTTTTTCCTCATTCTAATATATTCCAAATTTTAGTAGAGTAACTTAAATTATTGAATCTTTGCTGAACTCTGTTATTATTATTATTATTCTTTTTGGAAAATGATAGGTACTGCTTGAGGATTAGAGTGATTGACCACTCTGACTCTGCAACCTTAGTTGTTTTTGATAGAGATGCAACTTCCCTCTTCAACAAAAATTGTTCAGATATGCTTCAACAACATCAACATGTAATTTGCTATATATCATCTCTGTTACGCTAGAACCATTTTTATTCATTGAGGTATTCTTTTACTAACTTTTGGTGTTATTTCAAAATCCAGGTTGTGGCATTGGGTGAAGTTCCTCTTCAAATTTCTGAGTTGGTCGGAAAGAGTTATCTCTTTAAGGTGGAAACCAAGCAATTCTTTAGTAATAGGTTTGAACAAACTTTTCGTGTCAAAAAAATTTGTGTTGATCCACATGTGATTAGTGAGTTTAAGAAGAAATGGGATAGGGAAGAAGCTTCTATTAGCAAAAAAACCAATGTAAGAGTCAATTCTTTAACAGTTATCAAGTGAAGTTAATTAACTATTTTACGGATTCCATTATTACAGTAACATTCATTTTTGTTCAATTTAGGAGGGTGCTTCTCTGAGTGAGCTTATGGACAAAGGAAAAGGACTTTTGCTAACTGGGTCATCCTCTAATTTGCTCTCACAGGTGCACTTGCATTATGTATCTCATTTTCATGTTTGAATCTTTGTACCCCTTTTAAAGATCCTTATAATTTTTGTTGTGTGTGCATATAATATGTTTGTTTACTAATTACTTTATAATCACATGTTGGTGTTAGGATGCAATATCTCTATCTGATCCAATTGAGAAGTCCAAAGGAAAAGCTGTGTTTCAAACTGATGGTGTGGTGTCTCAGGTTAGCTTATTGACATTTTTCATGTATATTTAGCATTGGATCTTGGTCTTTAGTTGACTGCTGAAGTTTGTCAACAAACTAAAAGATTTATAATAAATCTATCTCTAGGATTTGCTGCCAAAATTTGTTGGTGTTGAAGCTGAAAGGGGTGATAAAGAAGTTACTCCAATTCAGGCTGGAACTTCCACCAAAAGGGTTTCTCCAACTGTCAAGGAGGATGAAGATGATAACATACCACTCAAGTTACTTAGAAGGAGTGTTAAGATTGAAAAGCTCTAGGCATTTCAATTGAGCTTTATCTATTATGATTCTGAATTTGTTGAACTATTATTATTTTCCTGAATATTTTGTAACTTTGAACTTCATGCAGTTTTAATTTCTTAGTGTTCCATGTTAACACTTTTTGATTAAGGGTTGTAATGAATATGTTAATTTGTCAGTGTTCCATGTCACCACTTTTTGATTAAGGGCTGTAATGATGTAATATTTGCACCAAGCACATTTGGGAACTTATCTATAATGTTATATCTATCTACATTATTTTCTTTTCTATGAATGCATGCTTAGTTTATATTATATATATAAATGTTGAATACAGTTCAAAAAGGTATATTTTTTAACATTTCTGTTTTATTCCATTGTAAACACTAACCATTGCTATAACTATAATGCAGTACACTTAATATTTTTAATTTTTTTTTTGTATAGGAACATGATAATCATTTTGGTCTGGAGTTGTGTGGTATTCTCAAAGCAATCTATATCAAAGCTCTCAAGATGAATTCACTTAGTACTTTTCTCATTATATAATTGTACAATGATTGTGATATATCTTTTCATGTGTATTTTAAATTGCCATTGAAAATAAAATTCCAATGTATTCAGGAATTGTAAATTGTAATTTCACATGAGATATTATATTATAATATACAGTTAATTATATATTTTCGTCTATACCATCTTATTTCCTGCCTACAAATATTTGCAATTTAGCAAATTTTAACAATTGTACAAAATACTCATACTTATTAATAAGTTTCGTTAGGGGTTTCATATAACACAACAAATTATCATTATTAATAAGCTTCAGACTCTGAACTTCAGACTCCAATCTTCAGACTCTGAACTTCAGACTCCAGTCTTCAAACTCTGAACTTCAGACGCTGTTCTTCAGACACTGTTCTTCAGACACTGTTCTTCAGACACAGTAATAGTAGGAGTTGATGCAGTCATTAAAATAATTGAAAAAGTTGAAACTTTCTACTTTGATGCTCATGTTAATGATTATTGGTTGAAAAGTCCTAAAATGGTTAAGTTCATAATTAATGATATACATTATATAATCAGTGTCTCTTATTTTATTAATTCATTATTATATTTAAGAAAATTAATTCAAGGTCTAATTCCAATTTTTTAATATTTCAGGTTCTCAATAAAAAATTTGGTGACTTTCTGAAACAATATTACCATGAAATGCTTGCATGCTGCAATGATAATGGATATTAGAATCAATTTCAGATTTTTCTTCGAAACGATGAAAATTATACTGTTGAAATGGGACTAGATTGGGACATTTTCTGCCAAACTAATAACTTCCAGCCATGAATCATCAGATTCAAATTTACCACCAATAAACCTCACTCTATGTGCCATGTTTATCAGCTCTCAACATCTGCATCTGCCTCAAATCCTCTTCAGTGAAAGAAATATGTTTAATATGCACTGTTCGTTATGTACTGTTGTTATTTGACTATAGACCAAATTGTTCGTTTTTAATATCTGTAATTTGTATTTGAACCAAATTTTGTGTTATTTTTAATTTCCCAGTCTTTAATTAACAATTTTGTTTGTGTAATATTTGACATTTGTTAGTTTCTATACTGTGATATCTCATTTCAAACAGTTTCAACTTTTTCAATTATTTTAATGACTGCATCAACTCCTGCTATTACTGTGTCTGAAGAATAGTGTCTGAAGAACAGTGTCTGAAGAACATCGTCTGAAGTTCAGAGTATGTAGACTGGAGTCTAAAGATTGGAGTCTGAAGTTCAGAGTCTGAAGACTAGAGTCTGAAGTCTGAATCTGAAGACTGGAGTCTAAAGATTGGAGTCTGAAGTTCAGAGTCTGAAGACTGGAGATTAAGTGGTGATGGAACAAGTCAAAGTACAAATGAGATAAAAGAATTTGCAAACTGGATTTTAAAGATTGGGGATGGTCAAATGGAAGTAGATGAAGATGGAGAGTGTCATTTAGATATACCAGCAGATTTGTGCATTACTCAATGTGAAGATCCTTTACAAGCTTTGGTTGATTTTGTTTATCCGAACATTCTCAATAATATTGCAAATCAAAGCATTTTTGAGGAAAAAACAATCCTTGCTCCAACTCTTGATTCTGTTGAACAAGTTAATGACTATGTATTGTCATTGATCAAAGGGGAGGAAAAACAATATTTAAGTTCTGATACACCCTGCAAATCAGACGAGGATTTTGATATTCAAGGTGATTGGTTTAATTCTAAGTTCTTGAATGATATAAAGTGTTCTGCCGTACCAAACCATCGACTAACATTGAAGGTTGGTGTTCCGATAATGCTTTTGAGAAACATTGATCAAGCAGATGGTCTATGTAATGGAACACGGTTGCAGTAAATCATCTTGGAAAGAATATTATCACTGCAACTGTCATAACATGCAAGAGTATTGGTGAAAAGATCTTAATCCCTAGGATGGATTTGGTTCCGTCTGATTCTGGTTTTCCCTTCAAATTTTGTAGGAGACAATTTCCTGTCTCATTGTGTTTTGCTATGACAATAAACAAGAGTCAAGGACAATCATTGTCTAAGGTAGGATTGTATCTACCTCGACCAGTTTTTACACATGGACAACTATATGTTGCTGTATCCAGAGTAGCCACTAAAAAAGGTTTGAAAATGTTGATATTGGATGAAGATGACAATCCATGCACATCAACAAAGAATGTTGTTTATCAAGAAGTTTTTGATAACCTTTTGCAACATCCACTGATACCCAGATATTACAATTACTCTAAACTAAATCTATATGTGTGTGTCACGTTTTATATTGGTTAATTTGACATGGTTACTGTATTAATGTGTTTTATTAATCTTGGTGCAGTTACCTTGGAGCTATAATCAAATGTGCTACATCTATTACCATCCATTTTTTGGTTACAAGATAATGTCGGCTTAATCAAATGTAATATATACATTATTGATGTTAACATTATTTAGACTATATTTGCTAAGGAAAAATGTAATAGGTTCATGAATTCTGCAACTAAGCTCTTGATGTAATATTCAAATTTAGTTTCAATTGATTTTGATGATCTAATTTCCTATTTGTTACCAATAATGATATTTACTCTTAATTAATATAACTAATGCAAAATTTTAAAGTTTATTTTATTGTATGTGCGTTGCATGGGTCTCATACTAGTATATGTACACACATACATATAAAAGGCTGCATACTAAACAGTGCCTATGAGATGGACCGAATATAGGACTTTACGACGTGGACTGATTCATATAGCGAACTCCTAGTGGGAAAATGTTTTGTTGTTAGAAAAAAATCTTGCTTACTAAAGGGTGCCACATCTCTCATGGTTCTTCCTTTGAACAAAAAACTCTCAAATTCAGATGATATGCTTAATTATTTATTTTACATCAAATGAAACTTGAGTTTTCTTTTCCTGTGAAAAAATTGGCATTCTCTCTGCTACATGAAATGAGCTATATGTCTGAAAAACAAAAGGATGATTGCATTTCTCGGCTAAAGGAGAATGACATGTAAGACCCTGAAAAGTTTTGAAGATATATTGCATTAAATTTTTCCGAATCAGAATATCTTACGATCAGACAATATTTAGGATAATGTTGCTTTTGCCTTATAGGCGGGCTTTGTTATGATTTAAGAATCTAATGATTGTTTCAAGTAGAGTCTACAATAATTTAAATTGATTTTGATGCAGGTTAATAGACAATATGAACCAGGTTGCGCCAATTATTTTGTTTTCTTATGATTGACATTTGTTGTAGTCATATTTATAACTTTGATACTGATTTACTTGACTATTTTGTGTATAAATAAGGATGGAGAAGTTGGCTTTACTAAAGATTTGTCCAAGAGTCAGAGGAAAAAAATGAAGGTTCAGCTCGCCCCAACAACAGACGGTGGTTACAACACTCGTTCTAAGGGTGTTTCGACATTTCACCCTCTTTAATTGCGCCAAAACTTGAAAGCAATAGAATAAAATGGGTTCTTATTCTTAATTATGGACTGGGATTTTTCAAATGAAAACCAAACATACTCTAGTGATGCCGCATGAAATGCCCACATGTCTAATGTAATTTGATATCTTGGTGTGTGTATTTTTACCATTTGAATATTCATGATTCCGTTTGTTTTTGCCAGAAATTTGAATATTCATGATTCATTTGTTTTTGACGTAGGGGATCAACAATGTCATTTATATAGTTGATCGTCTGTGATTGTGATTTTATTTCTCCGTTTCCATCAACATTCTTATCACCATCACCTATTGATAGAATTCAGACAACAAATATTTTGATATCACGTTGTTCTTCGACATTTGAAGAACCACACAATCACATATTAGTGTAAGCTTCAAAACATTGCAATACATCCACAAATTTTAGGCAGAGTTTTACCTGAAGTCTCAATTTCATCACTATGCTAATGAGCTAGAGATCATTAGAGATTGAACCACATATTTTAGGCAAGAGTTTGAACCACACAATTACATATTACCACAATCACATTTGTCACACGGATGACGTCTCAGTTTCATCACTATGCTAATGAGCTAGAGATCATTAGAGATTTTATGCAAAAAAATTGGATCATATCTCTCTAGCATATCTTTCGTGAAACGAATGTTTGTGCGGATGTTCTAGCGAAAATGAGAGCTACTAACTCACACCCTTTGATTGTACTTCAAAAGCCTCCGACTAATTTATCCTCAGCCTTGTTAGCTGATGCTCTTGATGTATCTTTTATAAGGACATAATCTTCTTTTATTATCTTGTCCTTTCTCTCTCTCTTTTTCTTTTTTCTTTTGTCATGTAACAAAAAAAACTCTTATAATTGATATAGTTATAATTTTTTTCTTTTACAAATAGAAATATAATATTTTAATGTTAAGTTTCTTATATACATTTCGTAGTTTAGAATTTAATCTCGTCCACCTCTGTATAAGTTGGATTCAGGCCCGACCTTTAACAAGTGAATGATGAGCTAAAGAGTCATGCCTCAATTTTTTTATTTAAAAAAGGACAAAAATGTTAGTTATATATCGTAAAAGATAAAAAAAATTAATAGGCATCTCACAGTGGTAAAATAGAATGCACTTAGATGTGTAGTTCTAAGTTCAATCACCAACATTTGCATTTTTTTAATACTTTTAATTTTAGTCAATTTAAAATAAAACATAAAAATTGTAAAACATAGGATTTAAATCTAGTACAAAGTCTCAATTACATACACAACCACTAGAATGTATTACAATTCTTTTATAAAATTTACAAATTAATATGCATTTCAGAGTTCTCTACTGAATGAAGAAAACTACTCTTTTTTAATAGAAAATTACTATATGCATTGATTTTCTTGTCATTTGTTTGTATTAACAACACAAACTAAGTCCATTAAATAATGAGTATTTCTTTCAAGTGTTTTAAGTTTAATCATGCATTTTAGTACTAGTTTGTTACTATTAAAACAGTCGGTGATTAGTGAAGCTCAACACAAATTAGTTAGAACTTACTTTTATTTAATTTATAAGAGTGACTATTTTTTTTTGTTATTTACAATTTAAATAGGAGATGATTTTTTTAAAAAAATATTACGTTATTTTTATTAGAAGTCCATTTATAAAATTTGAACAGGGCTCTGATTTAATTGGACCGACTCTGGTTGGAGTGATAATTTGGACACGAGTTCCACTGCATTGGTAAAAAATGTACTCCCTCCATAACAAAATATAAGCAAAATTCAACCATTTCAGCTGTAACTAATTATAAGCAAAATTGACTTTTTTTGTCATATTTAAGGATAATATACCTGAAATACCCTTATTTTAATTTTTTAAATGCACACACGTTTAACAACAACACCTTGAAAATATACTACTGTATACCACAATTAATGAGGGCAAAATAGGTTATTTAACTTAAATTAAATAACACAAGCCACATTCCTTAAAAAATGTGAATTGGTCAAATTTGCTTATAAAAAGTTATGGAGGGAGTAACTATTATTCCTTTGTCATTAAATGAAGAAGGTGATATACAAGTTGAGTGTAATATAATTATTTAATGAAATATGAAATAAAAAGTGCATTTGATCTGTTAAAAAATGAATAACAAGATATGACAACTTCAATTGTACAATGTTTGATTTGTAAAACATTTTCAAGGACAAGACAAACTGAAGGTAAGAGACAAGACAAAAACCAAAATTCTTGTCCCTCACTAAACAACAACACAACTTTTTGTCACATATACAAATTGTCTAAAATATCAAAATAGTCTTTTGTCCACCAAAAATCGTATAAGACTAAAAATTATTTAACACCTTAAAAGTTTGTCATGTACTGTTTTGCCTTATGTTGTGCTCTTCTATTGAATACTTAATGTTTAACATATCAAACACATCCAAAGAATACCACTTACTCAACACACACATATGTAGCCACGAATAAAAATATTTGAAAAGACAATAAAGAATAAAAGATTAAAACAACCAAAGAATATTTTTTTTCTAATAACTAAAGAAAAAATATTTCGTTAAAAAAAGAGCTTAAGACAAAATATGAAATATTATTTTTAATCTTTAACATAGTTTTTTTTTTGAATAATCTTTAACATAGCTGTTAAGTATTGTAAGAAAAAACTTAGCTGTTACGTGTTCATGTGAATAAGATCCAAAGAAATTTCAGAAATTTTGTTGGAATCTTAATTTTTTTTAGTAATCGTCGTCCCATGAGCACGACAAAGAGCCGCCATGAATTGAATTTATAATTGGAAATCTCTGTCAACAAAATTAATAATGTAAATGTTTTCAAATTAATTTAAATATGGTTAATATTGACATAATTGAATATATATAATTTTAATACATAATCAATTTACAGTATACTTCTTTGAATCCAACACACATGTTAGGTGAGGTCATTGGAAAGCAAACTATTTGGACTTCTTAAATGCGTGATAAAATAAAATAATGATAAGTAGACATATACCACAAAAATTGGAAAGGTAGGTTTGCCTTTCACACCGACTTATTTTCAATAAGTTGGTTTTGTTAGGTACTTGTTACTATAAACCACTCATGACCCATCACATGATGAAAGCAAAGCAAGATGTTTCAGAAATTCTTCTTCCAACTTTAGAAACTAATATAAGCAATTAATACTCAGGCATATGTGCTGATTCTAATTTTCTATTAGAAATTAGCATTGGTCGGCTAAAAGATTCAAGTTCGTTATAATAAAGTACTAGTACTTTGCAATATCATACTACTTTTTTTTTAATGCTAGTGTAAATAAAAAATGTACTATTTTAGACCTACTTGATATATTTATGCAAAAATTGGAGTTTTGTTTCACACAAGAGGGTTGCATGGCTGTTAAATTAGACTGTAAAATATTATATGTTATGATGAGCCAATTAGATTAAGAATACTACTATTCATTATTTAGCAAATTTTCTAATGCTTGTAATTTTTAGAAAAAGAATCACACTCCACTATGTCTTATGCAACCTCAAAAATAGTAGCCTATTGATTTTTTTGGTCTTAACCTAGCCTTTTGGTTTGGTGATTAAGTAAAACATGTGAATCATCATGAGTTAATATTAACCTTATAGAAGCATATTAGTTGGATATTCGATATGAATTCTATTAGAGTATAGTGAATAAACCATAGTTAGTTGATATGTAAACTATGGTTAGTTGATTGGTTAGGTAGTTAAGAGTTAGTTAGACTAACTCACCCTATAAATATCTCTCACTATTGTACTCTATGACATATCTTTTTCATTCTAATTCAATATGAATTACAAGGATTATTCCTTTGTTTCTACCTATCAAGCCTACTTCTCCTATGAACTTCATCTTCATCTCTTCGATCCTATCGTTTCTGACATGGTATCAGAGCGATACCGTTGCGCATATAGTGATCATGAAGACGACGAAGAGGATTTTGTTGGTGATGAAGAGGATTCGGTTGGTGATGAAGATCTTGAAGCTTCCGCATCAGAAACTTCGTGTTCTTCTGCAGTCTCAATCGTTTTCGGTAGTTTTGGCAATTCGGTTTCCCCTCCTCCTTCACCATGGATTGCTCCAACCATTGATGAATTCACCTTCAAGGTTGGCGACATTCCTTGTTTTCTTGATGACTTGAGTTGCAGCAATCACACCTCTGCATTTGATGCTTCAGAAGAAATCAAGAAAGCATATATTCTTGATTCGAAATTGATCGTTTCTGCCAAATCCACGAATTCGAACAATTATGACTCTGAGTTCACAGTTTCTGAAGTCGCGATCAAGAATTCGAAGCATCTCATCATTGATACAGTTGTCTCGAAGAGTCTCGTCACCAATTTCGTTCTCTCAGGCTCTGGACCTGTTTACCACGCTGCTGTCTTCGTAGGAAAACAAGAACAAGCTGTAATCGCAGTCAAGATTCAATTTCAATGCTTCGATCTACATGACGAACATATCGTCGATTTCGATCCCGGCGGAAATCTTTGTGGTTCGTTGCTCTCTTTCCTGTCAAGCTTTCTTTCAGTTTTCTTCTTTCTGCACACAAGTTTTGAATTCGATCGATTGTGGTGGCTTCCTTGGGATAGAGGCAAGAAATGCTTGGTTTTGTTCGATTCACACTCTGAGACGCCATTGCAGAAGCTCTATTTTTCGGTTTCTTTCTGCACTTCGATTCAGATTCTCGCAAGATAAAGAACACAGGAACACATAATTCTGTTTTCATCTTCAGAATCGCGTTTTCAGAAAGCGCACTCCAGAAGCGCGTTTTGGAAAAGCAGTTTCAGTTCAGTTTTTGGATGCAAGAATCACGTTTCTGGCTGTTTTCGTGTTTGGATCGTCAGTCGGATTTTAGAAAAGCTGATTTGAAAAGTGCTTATTGGAAAAGTGAGTTTTGCAAAAGCTGGTTTTGGAGAATCGCGTTCTGCATAAGCGGCTTTTGGTTCAGATGCGTTATGCTTCTGCTTCTGTTACATGACTTACATCTCTCAAGAAGATGCTGGAATTCTGTTTTGGGCTTGGGCTTCTCAACCTCGTTGGCTTTACTCACGGGCCTTCACATGTTTTCCTATTATTTTGTGTTTTGCTAGTTTACCCCAATTTTACTCAGTCACTACAGTATAGTGAGAATAAATTGTATGTTTCCTTGTATTTCAAACTCAAATTGGTGAATTTCCCCATTTTGAGTTTGAGGGGTACTATTAGAGTATAGTGAATAAACCATAGTTAGTTGGTATGTAAACTATGGTTAGTTGGTTGGTTAGGTAGTTAAGAGTTAGTTAGACTAACTCACTCTATAAATATCTCTCACTATTGTACTCTATGACATCTTTTTCATTCTAATTCAATATGAATTACAAGGATTATTCATTTGTTTCTACCTATCAAGCCTACTTCTCCTATGAACTTCATCTTCATCTATTCGATCCTATCGTTTCTGACAAATTCTACAAGAAGTTCCTCCTGCGTTTGTTGCACGCCGTGATGCTTGGCCATGTTCTTCTACGTTGAATTTTGTTTTGCTGATAACTTTTAGTGGTTTTTGTAGTTGAATATTAATTGATAATATATTGCACATTTTCAGGGCCGTGATTGCTGAACTGAAACACACCAATTTTGACTTTGTCCTCAAACAATTTAGTTGACTTGCGGACACTCCTCAATTTTCAATTTGAATTTAGCACTTCTAAATGAATATTATAACTATTATTATTATTTGACAAAAACTAATGAAAATTATTGAAACTTAGAAGAAATCAATTACTTCAACAATTTCACACTATTTGATCGGTTTTGTTAATTAGATTAGAATTCATTACCTCTCACGTTACACAAATCAAACCCTATTTACCATTCACCAATTTTTCATAGGTGTTGAGATTGCAAAATCGGACAAAAAACACAAAGTAGGCATAGAAATAAAGAAAATCACAAGCTTTCAATTTTATTGATTTCCATCTTCTATGAGTAACTTGAAAATTGAAAAAGTCTAAACATAAGAAGATTATTCTAAAGTTGAAAGGTAAAGGAAAAAAAACAAAAACATGAAACAAGAGAAATCAATCCCTTAAATAATTTACATAGTCTAAAACGTGAGAATTATATAATTATAAGGCTTTTTCAGACAAAAAGTTAGAAAGAGTTTTTGAGCTCTATTCCTGACCCTCTTGATCCATCCAAACCATCAAAGAAAGTGGGTTTAGTGACAATTTTGATATGTTATTGTCAACAACACCAAAAGATTGTGTCTTATGTGTATAAACCAAAGAAGAAGTAGAAGGGGTGGCTTTGATCATGTTCCTAGCTGGTTGTTGTTGTTGTTGTTGAGTTTGTGGAAGATCTTCACTGTTTGGAGTTTGGTGAGGAAGCACGGTGGGAGAAGCAGTAGATTGTTGAGGTTGTGGACGAGGGTAGAAGAGATCGGTTGGGAAAAAGTTGTATTGTTGAAGACCAGCCATGAAAGAGTGGAAGAATTTGTTGCAAAACAGAGAAAAAGGTTTTAGATGTATCTATTTTTTTAGTGTAAGTGGTTATGTGAAGACATGTATTTATAGAGAGAAAAAAAGAAGGAAAAAACGGGTTCTCAAGTTTTCTCCTTGGGACTTGTTAATTTTTAATTTTTTTTTTATCCTTAGGTGGCTTGAGGATCAAGAAAGAGAGTTTGAGAGTTGGGTTAGATCAGTTTTTTTTATATAATATTAAGTTTGATGCAAAATATAACATATAATATATTAAAAATTAATATTATGAAATGACAATGATTAATTAATATTTCCTTAAAAAAACATTGATTATATTTGAAACATATAAAATAGTAAAAAAAATTAACTAATAAATATTATTAAAAAGATTAAAAATCAACGAATCATGAGTATTACTCTCTCCGTCCGATAATAACTGAGTTTTTTTGTTCATGTCACATATATTAAGAAAATGTGTATAAGTGAAAGAGAGAAAAATGGGTTTTAGTGCCTTGTCAAGTATTTGTGGATTCTCCATTATCATAGATGTAAAGTAGAATATATTGAATTTGAAGTGATAAAATAATATTAATTAGAGTTATAATTAAAAAAAAATAATTAATATTGCATTGAAAAGTGAAATAAATCAATTATTTAAGGACAATTTTTTTACAAATGACTCAATTATTTTCGTACGGATGGAGTAAAATATATGTATGCAATTTGATATTTTTTTGAAAAATTAATTCAAAATTCACTTTAATTTGTGCATTTTTTACAAAAGGACATCCAATATTGTTTAGTTTTGTGTTGTTTTTGGATTTTGGATTGATTTGCGGTTTTAATTTAGATAGCTTCGAATTTGAATAATCATAAATACCAGCACTTGATTCAACATTTTTGGAATCTTAAAAATTTATTAGGAATCGCCGTCCCAGGAGCAGGACAAAGAGCCACCATGAACTGAGTTTATAATAAAAAATCCTTGTCAACAAAATTAATGTAAATTTTTTTAAATTAATTTAATTATGATTAACATTGACACAATAGAATATATATATTTTTAATACATAACATTTGCAATTTTTTTTTTTGTCAAGTAGTCTAGTGGTTAGAAATTCACCTCCTAAGGTGTATAAGTGGAGTGTCTGGGACTCGAATCCCGATCCCTGCATATATTATACATTGTCCTTATCAACTAAGATAAGCTTACGAAGACTAATAATTGCAATATTATTCTGTGCGGAACAATAAATCTGGACCAAAAATCATTGATAGGAAGAATAAGGCACGCAAGTCTTGAGTTGTTAAAAGAAGCTACTCGAATAGTTTAGAGTCAGCCTAATAGCCTTTAGGCTTTATTGAGCCGGACCAACAAGTTCTCTTTAAATATAAGCCTTAAATATAGGGAAATGCTATTAAGCTTGGGCACCGATTAAAGAATTATAAAGAGAAATATTATCTTGAAAATTATGTATTATTCTTTTTCAAAGTTAAAAAAAGGTTCGTTTTAATGTAAAATTTGTCTTTTCTTTCTATCTTTAGCTGTTTAATTAGTGCTACAGAGACACTAGTTAACATGACTTTTAATTATACTATGGCTTATAAGGGCCACAAACTAAACATGTCAGCCCCTTTTTTGGGTGAAAATACTTCAAAAAATTTCACAAAAATTATTCTAAAAATTATGAAAAAATTTCTACAAAAGCAAAAACAGCCGATTTGTTACCATAAGCAAGCTTACAATTATATTTTTTTAAGTAGGGAAGGATCTCGTCAAAAATAAAGTAGGGAAAAATGAAACCTCTTATTTGTGCGAAAGAGAGTGAAACTTTAAAGAAATATTAGTAATTTTTGTTGGGTTTTTAAGTTATGCAGCTATCTACTGCCCATTTGGGTTAGCCTGAGTGGGTAGCGGGCTGATTTAGACTGGACTAAAAAGACATAAAAACTTTAAAAAAAATTTCAGATTTTTTAATTTCAAAAAACAATTTTCAGAATTTAAAAAATATTTTTTTAATTTTTTTATTACGTCGACTGCCACGTGGCAAAAGTTGCACAGTCAGCAACTGCCACGTGGGTAAAATCATGCCACTTCAGCGCTTTGGTGGCCCATGAACTATTTTAAAATACAAAATATTTTGCAAGGACCTTTTTCAATTTTTTTTTTACTAGTGACGAAAACTAAAACTGGGCATATTTGCAGGGACCAAAACCACATTTTAACCTTTAAAATATCTTGCATGCGGATTTTGGTGTTTCAAATTTTCAAGGGTCATTTATTAGAAATATGAGAGTTAGTCACTTTAATCAAGATAAGGAGTTAGTTACTGCGATGATTCTATTATGGATCATAGATCCTTGACTGCGTGTGGAGGTGTGGTTCAGAATGTTGATGGTGTTTTCTTACTTGAGTTCTCCTTTAAATTAGGGGATTGCACCATTATTATGATTGAGCTTTGGGCTATTTGAATGATCATGGCTTTACGAGCATTGAGGTGGAGTCTGATTCTTTATCAACATTGTCCCTTATATCAAATGGTTGTGGTTTATGTCATCCTTGCTATTCCTTGGTTTTCCAAATTATAAATCTCCTTAGGCAGTTATATATCTTCTTAGTTTGTCATCCATGTGCATCAAGAAGTTAATCAAGTTGCTTATTTTTTGCTAATTTTGGTCTTATTATTCCTACTAGTGTTAGAGTTTTTCAATATATTCCTGTCTTTGCTTCTCTAACTTTGGCTGCAAATGCTTCATTTGTAGCATTTTCTAGAGGTTTTTAGTTTTTTTTTTGGGCTATCCCCTTTATTTCCAAAATAATTTTAAAAATTTGCACCATTATTCTTTAAATCCAACTCACATGTGAGGTGAGGTCCCAAGCATGGGTCATTCGAAAGCAAAATACTCCCTTTGATCCTTATTATAAAAAGAAAAAAAATCCATAACCAATGCAGTCTTTAATTAGTGTAACTTTTTAAATATTTTTACAAATATACCCTTATAAAAAATTGTGAAACATTAAATACACCCGCTAATATTAAAAATACAAACATTAAATAAGGGGTAAAAAAGTCTTTTAAGCAATAATTACACCTAAAAAGTTGTGATATTTTCTTATAAATGAGACCAATTTTTTTTTAATTTTTTTTTTGACAAGAGAGAATATTGAACTTCTTAAATGCGTGATAATAATGATGATAAATAGACGTAGACCACGAAAATTGTAAAGGTAGGTTTGCCTTTCACACCGACTTATTTTTCATAAGTTAGTTTTGGTACCTATGACCCATCACATGATGAAAGCAATCGATATTTTTTAGTGGAACTAATGGACCTCATTCATTCTTCTTTCAACTCTAGAAACTACTATAATCAATTAATACTCAGGCATTATAGATAGATGATGATTCCAATTTTCTATTAGAATCTCATTTATCTATTTTGATTTGATAATTCTAATAGAAAATTTTCTATTTTGATAATTCTAATTAACAAAAATGATGATTCCAATTTTCGGCTAAAGATTCAAATTCGTTATAATGTACTTTGCAATACCATACCATATTTTTATTTTTTTTACTTTATTATGTTATAAAAAATGTACTATTTGTCCCTACTTAATATATCAATATAAAAATTAGACTTTTATACAAAGAGGGTTACATGCCTGTAAAATTAACTTATAAAAAATATTATAATATGTTTTGATAAACAAATTACAATTAGATTATATTCTCCCATAGTAAAGCATAATATTTATTTAGCAAATAGGTGTATTCTTATAGGAAGAGTACTATGTGTAGTTTTTAGAAAAGAATCTCACTCACTCAAATATGACTTATGCAAATTCGTTTTACACCTCCAAAAGAATAGCCTATTTAATTTGTTTGATGATTAAGTAACAGGTGCATCATATATAAATTGGAATTAATATTAACCTTTTTTATTTGTGACAAAGGAATTAATAATATTAACCTATTGAATCATATTCGCTGGATATTTGCAACGAGTTCTAGAAACAGTTCCTGCGTTTGTTGCACGCCTTGAGGCTTGTCATGTTCTTGGAGAATAATACACCCAATTTTCTATTCTCCCAATTTTTTTTTTCTGTTGTTGAATAATACTCCTATTTGATTTAATGCACATATTCAGAGCCGTAATGACTGAAACAGACCTATTTTGACTTTTCCCCACACAATATATTTGAATTAATTAGCACATTCCTTAAATCGTCGCACCCTTTTTTCCTCGGAGTACTCGTATGATTTTGTTTTTACTTGGTTCAACTAAACTTCTAATGTCTTTAAAAAAAAACTAAACTTCTAATGAAAATCTTTACAAAAGAAAAAACTTCTAAGAAAATTATTATTTCAAACTTAAAATTACATCAAAAAAATTTGAAACATAGAAGAAATCAAATAGTTGAAGAAGTTCACACTCTTTGATCGGTTTTGTTAATTAGAATTTCATTACCTTTCCAGTTACACAAATCAAAACCCAATTTACCATTCACCAATCGGTTTTGTTAATATTGAATATTTTTTTGACTCAATCAGTGAAAATATTTTGAGACGTGCAAATTTGGATAAAATAACATCAAAGAAGGAAAAGAAATTAAGATAACCATAAGCTTTCAATTTTATTGATTTCCATCTTCTATGAGAAACATGAAAACTGAAAAAGGGTTAAAAGAAGATAACTCTAAGGTTGCAAAGTAGAGCAAAAAAACAAAAACATGAAGGAAAAAAGAAGAGAAATTAATCTCTTAAAAATAGTTTATATAGTCTAAAACATGATAAAAATATTAATCTCTTAAAAATAGTTTACATAGTCTCTTACAAAAAAAAAGCTTTTGTGCTCTATTCTTCATCCTCTTGATCCATCCAAACCATCAAAGAAAGTGGGTTTAGTGACAATTTTGATATGTTATTGTCAACAACACCAAAAGATTGTGTCTTATGTGTATAAACCAAAGAAGAAGTAGAAGGGGTGGCTTTGATCATGTTCCTAGCTGGTTGTTGTTGTTGTTGAGTTTGTGGAAGATCTTCACTGTTTGGAGTTTGGTGAGGAAGCACGGTGGGAGAAGCAGTAGATTGTTGAGGTTGTGGACGAGGGTAGAAGAGATCGGTTGGGAAAAAGTTGTATTGTTGAAGACCAGCCATCAAAGAGTGGAAGAGTTTGTTTGTTTGTTTGAAATAGGGTTTTAGGTATATCTTTTTTTCTTAGTAAAAGTGGTTATGTAAAGAGGTGTATTTATAGAGAGAGATAGAGAAAAAATAGGAAAAGAAGGTTCTAAACTTTTCTCCTTTGGTGGCTTGGGAATCAAGGTGCGGTTTTCTTGGAGAAGGGGAAGGTGTACTTTTTTGTTGGATTTTTTTTTGTTAAAGGTGTGCTACTAGTCGATGTTTACAATTACATTCAATTTGTCGGTTTTACACCAATTGGAATACCCCACTTTGATTCCAAACAAGTAATTCTTATTTAGTTTGGTACTTAGAATTTCATCTTTTTTGATGAGGGGTTTAAAAATGTCTTTAGTAACTGAGTTTTTATTTTTTTACACTAACCGATTCTTACGGAGATTTTTTTTGAGGACATTCTTATGGAGATAGTCTTGTTTAGATTTTATTTACGATATCTTAATATTTGACTTCTCATTTCAAGTAAATTTCAAACTACAAATACTATTTTTTTTAAAGCTTAAATGCACTTTTGCCATAAGTTATTTGAACGTATTTCTATTTATTTTCGATAAAACAAAATTTTTATATTCCAAATTTATAATGTAAAAATTCTTTATTTTTAGACCTTCGTAAAATATGACTATACAGATGTGGCTGATGGTAATCGTCCAAATGATAGAGGACAAAAGTATCTTTAATTCTGAAATTTGATGTTGGTCTAAAAGCAAATAATATACCAAATTTCACTCAAATGATATGAGATAAAAGTACATTTAACATTTTCTTAAATAATAGGGTTAAAGAAAGAAAAACAAATTGTTTTTTTTTCATAAAATTTAAAGTGATTTGAGTATATTTTTTTTTGGAGAGGTGATTTGAATATAAAGAAATAAAAAAAATAGTTTTTTTTTGCAGAACGATTTTAGAAAAGAAGGAAAAAAAGTGTATTTAACTAATTTGTTTATGAGTTAAATACACTTTTTTTCCTTCTTTTCTAAAATCGTTCTGCAAAAAAAAAAACTATAGTGATGCATGCCACGTGAGAGCGGCGATGAGAGAATGCGTGAGAGAGAGTGAGCGGCGGCGGTCTCCGGTCTCACCTGGGGCCACCGCGCCGGCTTCCTTATTCGCCGGCAGTGAGGTTTCTCGGGAGGGGTGGGTCATTTGCCAGGGAGGCACAAACGGGAGGGGATTTGGGAGAGTGGGCTGAGGTGAGAAACAGACTTCGAAAAGCGATGGAACCGGATTCTCAGGGACAGTACGGACAGCGGGAGAGCAGCAGGCATGGAGGTTTTGGTTCGGATGTCAGGTTGGTAAGGGCTCTGGTCATTATGAGAGGTTTTCTGATCGTGATTTTGCAATTAGGGTTAGTAGAGATCACCACCGTGGCCGTTCCCTTGTGCGCCGTAGGGATCGTTCTTCTCGTTCTTGTGTGGGATTGCGAGGCAGAACCACAGCAGGCAGACACTATTTGCGTGACAGGATGATTACTCTTGGGTCTCGGCAGCTTTCCTCACATGGAAGGCATGCAAGTTATGATAAGGAAAAGCATTTTCATTCACGTGGCATGCATCACTATAATTGTGATGGTTCCCATTAGGTAAATGCTGTGTTCTACATTACTAATTTTCCGGAGAATCTTGCGTTGATTGATTTGAGGAAGGGTCTAGAAGTTTGCGGGATTTTATCTGATGTTTTTGTTTCAAGAAACCGTAATGTTAGAGGACAAGTTTATGGCTTTGTTAAGTTTCTTAAAGTTCGAGATGTGGGTAAATTACTTAAAGCTTTGAATAATGTTTCTTTTCGAGATCAGTGGTTGTTTGCAAATGTTGCCAAATTTGATAGGTTTGGTAGGGATGTCGGAAGTAGTGTTAGGAAGGGAGAGGGAGAAAAAAAATTTAGTAATGAGGGAGATAAAAATGATGGTGTTGTGGCCAGAAAAAAACGAGGGAGGAGGATAGGGGAGTGGCGGTGATAGAGGAGAGAAGGAAAAAAGAATTGGAGAAGGTGAAGGAGGTAGCCATTAGGAGAGAGGAGGAAAGGGAGAGGGCGAGGGAGTCCCAGAAAGGGGGAGGGGACGTGCTGGTGAAGGGGGTGTCAGGTGTGATGGATGGAGTGGAGTTGAAGGGTAGGAACCGGGGGGGGGGGGGGGGGGGGGGGTTCAAGGCTGAGGCGAACAAGGGGCAAGATGAAAGGAAGGTGTCAGATGTTGATTGAAGCGGCGGGAAAAATGTGCGGGCGAAAAGCGCTCGCTTAAACAGTAAAGTCGCCACCGAAGTTTTGTTTTTGAAAAGGGGAACGTCGATAAACCCCTTTGAGAACGAGAACAAGGTCATTGCGACCAAATTTCGGGTTCGGGAATCGGTTATGCGAGGGGAAGGTATTAGCATCCCTCACATCCATTGTACCCAACGGGAACCATTAGCTAGTTTAGCATTCAATTATGTGTTAGTTTTATGCCAAATGTTTGTAAAGAATAAATAAAAGAAAAAAAGAGAAAAGATTTAAAGACCAAAAATGAGTTTTTTTATTAGTGTGCTTGACAAGAGTTTGATCTTGCTCCTACGTATCTCCTGGTGCGATGGAGAATTCAAAGCTACGTAGTTCTCTGTTAGAAAATGTTTGTATGTTGATTGATTTTATTTATAAAATCAATTGAGTCGCGCTTGGGTGAAAAAAGTTTGCTTAAAAAGGACGGACTCGCACTTGGGCGATGGTATCCGTTTGAAAACGCGCATGGGCGTGAATAAAATAAAGTTTGGTGGGTTGAGATTGATTTTAAACAGAGGACGAATATTCAACCGAAAGTGAAGTGTCTACTTCATTTCTGAATATTCGGGGAAGCGTCGGGTGTCTACCCAAGTTTTCCTTTTTCACTCATACACAAAAAAGAAAATTGTTTTTTTTTTTTTTTTTTTTTTATGTTTTGGTATGTTGAAAATAGAATGACAATTGTCCGAACAACGAGACGTACGTCAAGTGCTCGTGCAACCGGGGAATGGGAAGACATACGTCAAACCACTCCTTTTTCATTCAAGTTTGTTATTGAAAATCACATTTTTTACAATTGAAAGCAAAAAAAACACTTGTTATATTTTTCTTTGAATAAAAATGAGTTTCAGCCCTTGCAAAAAAATAGTTCAAACCAGGTTCTGAACCTTCAGAAACTGACTTTAGAAGCAAAAATGCAAAATGTACGGCTTCAGAAGCACTGTTCAGAAGCTGGCTTCAGAAGCACTGTTTAGAAGCTGCTTTAGAAGCACTGTTCAGAAGCTGCTTCTGAAGTACTGTTCAGAAGCTGCTTTTGAAGTATTATTTAGAAGCTGCTTCTGAAATACTGTTCAGAAGCTGCTTCTGATTCTGATTTCAGAACCTCAGGGGGTAAATTTTTTTTGAGAACAGTAAGAAAAAGAAGCAATCCACTTCTGTTTTGGTGATTTGTAATCTTTGTGATTTTTTGGGGTTTTTGAATGATGTTTTTAGTGCAAAAATGAGTTAAAGATTACAAAAAATGCAGAAAAATAATGCAGGGACAGCAGGAACAGCAGAACAGAGTTCTGTGACTTTTTCTCAACTTCTGAGTTAAATTTCTCACTCAAAACTGAACCAAATACAAAAATGAAAATACCATTGTAAAGTTTGCCATGAATGCTACATCTTAGTGGTTTTAGATCTACCAAAAGATGTCCTAGAACCTAATATATTTTGGGTTCAAGTCATGCCCATGAACTTATGACAAAAAAAAATGCATTTTTTTATGAAAAAGGCTACAAACACTTAAACAAAATGCAAAAAAAAGATAAGAAGGTTCAAGATACTTACAAATTCCTAACCAAAGCTTTAGATGCACAAGAAAATGAAAGGGGCTTTTGGATGGTTGTGGTTTCTTGAAGATGGAAGTGATGGAGAAGATGAACAATAACAAAATGGTGTTATGCTACTATTCTCCTATCTTTGTGTGATGTTTCTTGTGATTTAGTTTCTGTTTTGATTCTGTTTGATTTGTTGTGGTGGTTTGTAAAGAAAAAACAGTGCTTTTCTCTTTGGAAAGTTTGTTATGAATTCTTGCTGTTTTTTGGTTCTGTTTTTGCTCTAAAAATTCCTCCTCTTTCATTCATTTTCGTGCCTCTTATATAGGCAATTTTGTGATCATTTGTAATCATGAAAATCCCTTGAAAGCTAGACCTTTTTGTGTGTTATGGCAAAGACTTTGGTTAGCATTTAATGAAAAGGGAAGGAAGTGACCTTGCCTTGTGATTTTGGTGAAGACTTTGGTTAATTCTGGATAACTAGGGGCTGAGTTTGACAGAAGTTGATGAAAGAAAAACAGGAAAGGAGGGGTGCTGCCCTGACAGAGGTTGGGAGAAAACAGGGAGAAGGGGCTGCTTGCAGGGGCAGCAGCTTGCAGTCTTCTTTGACAAAGAAAAATGGAAGAAAATGGAAAGGAAAGGATGTGTTGGAACAGGGCAGCAGCTTGCAGCTTATTTTGACTTGTTTGATAAAGAAGAAAGGAAGCAAATGACAAGGAGGAGGTGCTGAAAAAAACAGGGGTAGCAGCTTAGTTTGACCTTGTCTCCTTCTTTGCACATGTTTCTTTTTTTGAGACAAACAAACATAATAATAATAATAATAATAATAATAATAATAATAATAATAATAATAATAATAAAAGTAGTAATAATAATAATAATAATAATAATAATAATAATAATAAAAAGAAAGATAAATAAATAATAATAAAACTTTTTTTTTATTATTTAAAAAAAGAAATGAAAATTGAATTTTTTTTTTGCATGATGATGATTTTTTTTTTGAAGAAAAGACTTGGACAAAATTAGGGTACTACATTGATCAGGCTCCACGTAATGGTATTGAGGGTTATGAGTATTTTTCCGATATAGAAGATGTTTTATGGGCTTCTAAAGGATTGACTGCTAGCATTAGAAATTGTTGGGTTTTTGTAGATTGGCTACATTTTGCAAAAACATCTACTAGCCAGTTGCTGGGACAGATGCGGTAGCATATGGAACAGCATTAAGTCTTGTGATTTTCGCGCCAGCTAGCGCTTTATATTTATGTACGCAATCTTCCAAAGATTTGCCTGAAGATTTATTTTCCTCTAGCTTGCTGATCAAGGCGTGTGTATCTGATTGAAGATTTGATTGAAGTTTTATTTGCCGTGCTATTTGTTCCTCAAGATATTGATCTATATTTGGAAGCTTTTTATTATTTCTAGAAGATTGTTCCAGCTGGACCGGTCAATGTCCATGCTCTATTTTGAAGCCCAGACCCGTGGTATCTCAGTACTATATATTGGTGAAGGCAAACCCTAGTTGGGTAACTAAAAACCGTGTGTGTTAGTAAAGCGTGTGTTTTAAGGTTTTTAGGGTTTTGTTTGTTAATTGTGAGCCTTGCTTGTATCATCCTGATTCAAGCTAAGGACTGAGTTTGTTTTGAGTTGTAATTTGTAAGCTGCTCCTAAGCTTTTAAGTACGGAGTGAGTATGTGTTATTAGCGTGTGTTTCTCTTGGTTGAGTTTTGTGTTTTGTGTGTTTGATAACAATACTGTGTGTGTTGTTGGTAGGAATTGAGACGGGGTCTCATATCTAGGAGTTCCTAGATAGAGTTGCCACTGGTAGGGTCTAGGTGCAAAGTCAAGTAGTGGGTCTGCGTTGGTCTTTTCACTAGAACTATAATAGTGGAATCATTCCTGGATTGGTATCCCCCAGAGTAGGAGAGTTGCTCCGAACTGGGTTAACAAACTCACCGTGTTCTTTATATTTCCGCTGTGTTCTTTTAATTTGTGCTTTGTTACGTTGCGCTATTTTAATTATTATTCTGAGTAGACACGCGCTCGGACAATTGTGCCAACATTGTGCACAACATATTTCAGTCAGGTTGCCAGGAATTTCAATTGGCATCAGAGCAGGCACCCTGTTCTGTGTGGGTGAGCTCCAGGGAAAGAAGTTTCTGGCTCAATGGATAAAGAAGGAGGACTGGTGAACAGACCACCCTTGTTGGATGGGTCAAACTATGACATTTGGAAATCACGCATGACAGCTTTCTTGAAATCTCTAGACAGCAGAGCTTGGAAGGCTGTGATCAAGGCATGGGTCCCTCCTAAAATAAAAGATGCGAATAATGTTGATACTGATGAGTTGAAACCAGAAGAGGAGTGGTCTACAGAAGAAGACACTGCAGCTATTGGAAACTCTAAAGCCCTGAATGCTTTGTTTAATGGTGTTGACAAGAACATGTTCAGGTTGATTAAACAATGTACTATTGCCAAGGAAGCTTGGGATATCCTAAGAACAGCTCATGAAGGTACTCAAAAGGTCAAGAAGTCAAGGCTACAACTGCTAACAACACAGTTTGAGAATTTGAGAATGAAAGAAGGAGAGAGTGTTCATGACTTTCACATGAATGTGCTAGAATATGCTAACACTTTTGAATCCTTGGGGGAAAAGATATCCGATGAAAAACTGGTTAGCAAAATTCTCAGGTCCCTGCCTAAGAAATTCGATATGAAAGTATGTGCTATCGAGGAGGCCCAAGATATTGGAGATATGAAAGTTGATGAGTTGATTGGATCTCTTCAAACTTTTGAATTAAAGGTTAATGAAAGATCTGAAAAGAAAGACAAGAACATTGCTTTCATCTCCAACACTGATGAAGATGATGTGGAGAGTAATTTAGACACTGATGAGAGCATCTCTGAAGATATTGTGATGTTGGGCAAACAATTTAATAAAGTTGTGAAGAGGATGGACAGACGCCCTAGGACAAATGCTCCGGACAACAGTCGCAGCATCTTTAAAAATGTCAACAATCAGAGGAAACCTAGAACTGATGACAAAATTAATCAAAGCAAAGGGGTGCAATGCCATGAATGCGAAGGTTTTGGTCACATCAGAACTGAGTGTGCAACGTATCTGAAGAAACAAAAGAAGGTGATGAATGTGTCTTGGACGGATGAGGATGAATCAGAAGAAGAATCTGAAACTGCAAAACATGTGAATGCCTTGACTGGAGTGTGCACATCTGACCATGAATCTAGTGATGAAGAGGTAACGTATGATGAATTGGCTGATTCTTATAAGGAGCTATATCTCAAAAGTGAGGAAGTTTGTAGAACTTTAGAAAAACAAAAGAGGACCATTACTCTCTTGCAAGCTGAGAAAGACAAACTTCTGAAAATAAACTCAGACCTCAATGATGAGGTTATCTTACTTACTTCCAAGATTGGAAATATGAACAAGCAACTGCGGATGATGAACAAAGGTACTGATGCTTTAGACGAAATTTTGGAAATAGGACAGAAACCTGGAGATTCTAAAGGTATTGGGTTTAACTACAGTTCCATGCCTCAGCAGAAACAATTACCAGCAAGACAATTTGTGCCACCTGTTAATACTCCTGATCATACTATGTCAAGACAGATGCCCCAGCATCAGGTGAGACAACAGGCATCCGGATATAGGCCCAGATCAAAAGGAAGGAATTATAGTTGGGTATGTCACTACTGTGGAAGAAAAGGACATATTAGACCTTTCTGTTTCAAATTACATGGCTACCCAGACAGGACCCATTCACCAAGATCTGATCCCATAGTAAAGATCACCAAGAAGCAGTGGAAGCAGAAAAATGATAATTTCACAAGCAACACTATGAATCCTAGAAAAATAGAACCAGAAGCTGATGAGATTGCTCAAATTGCTCATACTTCTCTGAGAGTGTCTTCCAGAAATGATTGGTACTTTGACAGTGGATGTTCCAGGCATATGACTGGTGATAAAAATTACTTGACTGATGTTAAGCCCTATGCTACAAGCTTTGTGACTTTTGGGGATGGAGCCAAAGGAGAAATAAAGGGTGTAGGAAATCTTGTGGAAGAGGGTTTACCCAAACTTGATAAGGTGCTTCTTGTGAAAGGATTAACTGCAAACTTAATTAGTATTAGTCAACTATGTGATCAAGGAATGAAGGTCAACTTTACTAAGAGTGAATGCTTAGTAGCTAATAGTGAAGGGAACATTCTGATGAAAGGTGTTAGATCAAAGGACAATTGCTACTTGTGGGTCTCTCAAGATAAAGCAAAGTTATCTAATTGTCTAATAACCAAAGAAGATGAAGTTAAGCTATGGCACCAAAAGCTTGGACATCTGAACCTCAGGAGCATGAAGAAAGCTATTGCTGAAGGAGCCATCAGAGGTTTACCAAAACTCCAAATTCAGGAAGGAAGTATATGTGGAGAATGCCAGATAGGAAAACAGACCAAGATGCCTCACCAGAAACTGCAACATTTGTCCACATCCAGAGTTCTTGAGCTATTGCACATGGACTTAATGGGACCTATGCAAGTCGAAAGCTTAGGTGGTAAGAAGTATGCTTTTGTTGTTGTTGATGATTTTTCTAGATATACTTGGATAAATTTCATTAAGGAGAAATCAGACACTTTTGAAAAATTCAAGGATCTTTGCTTACAACTTCAGAGAGAAAAGGATTGTGGAATTGTTAGAATCAGAAGTGACCATGGGAAGGAGTTTGAGAATGGTAAGTTCTCTGATTTCTGTATTTCTGAAGGAATATTTCATGAGTTCTCTGCACCCATTACTCCTCAACAAAATGGGATAGTAGAGAGAAAGAACAGGACTTTGCAAGAATCTGCTAGGGTTATGCTACATGCAAAGAAGCTGCCATTTTTCTTTTGGGCTGAAGCCATGAACACAGCCTGCTATATTCATAATAGAGTGACTTTGAGAAAAGGGACATCTACAACCTTGTACGAGCTATGGAAGGACAGGAAGCCAACAGTGAAGCACTTTCATGTGTTTGGTAGTAAGTGTTATATTCTAGCTGACAGGGAACCAAGAAGAAAGATGGATGCTAAAAGTGAAGAGGGAATCTTTCTAGGCTATTCTACAAACAGCAGAGCCTATAGAGTATACAACTCCAGAACTAAGACAGTGATGGAATCCATAAATGTTGTTGTAGATGATGAAGGAAATAATGCTATGCCAGATGATGCTACATTTGACGCAGCATCTGACCTACAGGAAGCAAAGAAAGCAGATGAAGCAAGTGATAAGCAAGATTCTGAAGTAACTGACCCAGAGAAGACTGCTCCCAACAAAGGACCATCTATCAGAGTTCAGAAAAATCATCCCATAGATCAAGTCATTGGCGATCCTAACCAAGGGATTACAACTAGAAGGAACCATGATGAGGTATCAAATTCTTGCTTTATATCTAAACTTGAACCAAAGAATGTTAAGGAAGCTCTAACTGATGAGTTCTGGATAAATGCTATGCAAGAAGAATTAACTCAGTTCAAGAGAAGTAATGTGTGGGACTTAGTTCCTAGACCAGATAATGTGAATGTCATAGGCACCAAGTGGGTTTATAAAAACAAGTCTGATGAAAATGGTACTATCACTAGAAACAAAGCCAGACTGGTTGCACAAGGATATTCTCAAATTGAAGGTGTAGACTTTGATGAGACTTTTGCTCCTGTAGCTAGGTTGGAATCAATTAGACTGTTACTTGGAATTGCATGCATTCTAAAATTCAAGTTGTATCAGATGGATGTCAAGAGTGCCTTTCTGAATGGGTACTTAAATGAAGAGGTCTATGTCGAACAGCCTAAAGGTTTCATTGATCCAAGTTTTCCAAACCATGTTTACAAATTGAAGAAAGCTTTATATGGCCTGAAGCAAGCTCCTAGAGCTTGGTATGAGAGACTTGCGGAGTTCCTAATCAACCATGGCTATAGGAAGGGAGGAAATGACAAGACCCTGTTTGTGAAAGATGAAAATGGACAGCTGATGATTGCTCAAATATATGTTGATGACATAGTCTTTGGAGGAATGTCTGACCAGATGATAGAGCATTTTGTTCAGCAAATGCAATCTGAATTTGAGATGAGTCTTGTAGGTGAGCTAAAGTTCTTTCTTGGTCTTCAAGTGAAACAAATGGAAGATACTATATTTATCTCTCAAAGTAAGTATGCTAAAAATATAGTCAAGAAATTTGGGATGGAAAATGCTGCTCATAAAAGAACTCCTGCTCCCACACATGTAAAACTATCAAAGGATGAGAAAGGTGTGGATGTTGACCAAAGCATGTATAGGAGTATGATAGGAAGTCTTCTATATCTTACAGCAAGTAGGCCAGATATTACATTTGCAGTTGGAGTGTGTGCCAGGTACCAAGCTGAACCAAAAATAAGTCATCTGACTCAGGTAAAGAGAATTCTGAAGTATGTGAATGGTACTAGTGATTATGGTATGTTGTATTCTCATGGGGAAAGCACTGTGTTGTTTGGATATTGTGATGCTGACTGGGCTGGAAGTGCAGATGATAGAAAGAGTACCTCTGGTGGATGTTTCTTTCTAGGCAACAATCTTATATCCTGGTTCAGTAAGAAGCAAAATTGCATTTCTTTGTCTACAGCTGAAGCTGAGTACATAGCAGCTGGTAGTAGTTGTTCTCAATTGTTGTGGATGAGACAGATGCTGAGTGAATACAATGTCAAGACAGATGCTATGACATTATATTGTGACAATCTGAGTGCAATTAATATCTCCAAAAATCCTATTCAACATAGCAGGACCAAACACATTGACATTAGACATCATTTTATAAGGGATCTTGTTGAAGACAAAATTGTTACTCTTGAACATGTTCCAACTGAAGAGCAATTAGCAGATATTTTTACCAAAGCCCTTGATGCTAATCAATTTGAAAAATTAAGACGGAAGTTGGGGATATGCTTAGTTGAAGAATTGTAGCAATTAATGTGCAAGGGGCGTGCAGCTATTATTTTTTTCTTTGTCAACCGCTTATTGCACGTCACTCAAGAAGGTTATTGCACACTTGCCTTTTTCAAAACTCTTGCACGTTATCATCATTATCTTTGTCTTAACTTCTCTCAACCTCTCATTGCCTCTCTTACCGCGCACATCTTCATTCAAAAATCGTCCACTTCTCATACCCTCACATTCCAAATCATCGCCATGGCTGATTCTTCTTCTCACCAAACTACACATGATCAAGCTGCTGAAGCCGTCATCACTGATGCGCAACCCCTCACCACTATCCCTAGCGCTCCTACAAAGAAGCGTCGCACTAGGGCATCTGCACCACGAAGAAAGACACCTGCCAAATCTAGCAAGGCTGCCTCCTCCACCGCTGTGAACACAAGATCAAAATCAAAAGGTAAATCTTCTGCCACTCCTGCTGTTCAAAGAGTAGGTCTTAGTATGGATGATCTGTACCTTAAGGACAACCCTTTTGTATCGACTGTTGTTGAACCACATGCTGAACCTTCTGTCACTGAATCTGAAAATGTCGCTGTTGCGAGTACTGTAGCTATGACCGAAACCCTTTTGGTGAATGTTTCTGATGAGTGTGATGACTCAAGAAACCCTGAGTATAGAAAAGTCTTTGTTCGTGGTAAGTGTGTGAATTTTTCTCCCATGGTGATCAATGCATACCTTGAGAGGTCTACTGAGGAGACCCCTGAGCTTGAGGTCACTGAGGACACAATCTGCAAGACAATCACTGATAGCAAGATTAGACATTGGCCAAAGCATTTGTCTTCTGCTCAACTGTCTCCTTTGTATGCTGCCTTGAATAGGATCTGTGCTCAAAATTGGACTCCAACCACTCACTCTAATTCTGTTGCATCTGGATTGGCCAAGTTTATCTATGCTGTAGGGACCAAGTCTCCCTTTGATTATGGAGCCTACATCTATTATCAAGTTTTGGAACATGCCAAGTCTTTTGCTATTAAGTTTCCAATTGCTTTTCCTACCCTCCTGTGTGGAATTATTCTTCAGCAACACCCTGATATTTTGATCAGTAGTGATGAGCCCTGCAAGAGGCCTGGTCCTATGGCTTTGGATTGCAGTTTGCTGTCTGAGACACATGATGCTGATGTAGCTGGTACTTCTGTCCGGACATCTGGTGTGCTCTCCAGAAAGCAGATGATAGCTGATCTTGCTGAGACAAGTGCAGCTCTTGGAGCTAGAAAGGTGAAGATTGACAAGATTATTGCAGCTTTGAAGGCTGAAGCTGATGATGAGGGTGAGCAGGATGAGGAAGAAGGAGGAAATGTGCCTGTTGCTTCTGCTGGTGACTCTGAAGATGCCTCTGATGATTCTGAGGATTTCTGATTTTCTTGTTTTGTTCTGAACCCTTTTGATGTACTTTTTTTTGGTGACTGGGCTATGCCCTGAATTCTTATGCACCTTGTGTGCTTATGGTCTGTACTATGCATTCTATGTGGTTTCTCTGCACACTTTATGGTTCTATGCACTTTCTATGAATATGCCCTATCTGTTGGTTGTCAGAATTTTTGGCTAAAAAGGGGGAGTAGAATAGCATTGATTATGTCATTGATTTATGCCCTATCTGATTTGAAGCTTAGATTATGTATGGTTGCATGTGTTGAGGGGGAGTGCCGTATATGTTGAGGGGGAGTACTGGTACATGCATGTTTTGAGGGGGAGCTGAGAGCTGAGCTATCTTGAGTTTTTATTCTTGATGTTTGGAAATTTATTTTTTCCCTTATCTATGTGATTCCACTATATGAGAGTTTATTTCTCTCTGGTTGTTCCTATGAGGCTAGATGTTTGTTTATCTGGTGCATGCCTCTGATTCTACTTGCAAGCCATCTTTGAATATTTCTCGTTTGGAAGTTATCTCATTATATGCTACGATATTTTCTTTCCTTGTTGTGTGCCTGTGTTGACGTGAAGGAATCTTATCTGTGTGTTTCCCAAAGTACTGGCTCTAGAGTGTTTTAGCCAAAATTTGCCAAAGGGGGAGATTGTTGGGTTTTTGTAGATTGGCTACATTTTGCAAAAACATCTACTAGCCAGTTGCTGGGACAGATGCGGTAGCATATGGAACAGCATTAAGTCTTGTGATTTTCGCGCCAGCTAGCGCTTTATATTTATGTACGCAATCTTCCAAAGATTTGCCTGAAGATTTATTTTCCTCTAGCTTGCTGATCAAGGCGTGTGTATCTGATTGAAGATTTGATTGAAGTTTTATTTGCCGTGCTATTTGTTCCTCAAGATATTGATCTATATTTGGAAGCTTTTTATTATTTCTAGAAGATTGTTCCAGCTGGACCGGTCAATGTCCATGCTCTATTTTGAAGCCCAGACCCGTGGTATCTCAGTACTATATATTGGTGAAGGCAAACCCTAGTTGGGTAACTAAAAACCGTGTGTGTTAGTAAAGCGTGTGTTTTAAGGTTTTTAGGGTTTTGTTTGTTAATTGTGAGCCTTGCTTGTATCATCCTGATTCAAGCTAAGGACTGAGTTTGTTTTGAGTTGTAATTTGTAAGCTGCTCCTAAGCTTTTAAGTACGGAGTGAGTATGTGTTATTAGCGTGTGTTTCTCTTGGTTGAGTTTTGTGTTTTGTGTGTTTGATAACAATACTGTGTGTGTTGTTGGTAGGAATTGAGACGGGGTCTCATATCTAGGAGTTCCTAGATAGAGTTGCCACTGGTAGGGTCTAGGTGCAAAGTCAAGTAGTGGGTCTGCGTTGGTCTTTTCACTAGAACTATAATAGTGGAATCATTCCTGGATTGGTATCCCCCAGAGTAGGAGAGTTGCTCCGAACTGGGTTAACAAACTCACCGTGTTCTTTATATTTCCGCTGTGTTCTTTTAATTTGTGCTTTGTTACGTTGCGCTATTTTAATTATTATTCTGAGTAGACACGCGCTCGGACAATTGTGCCAACATTGTGCACAGCATATTTCAGTCAGGTTGCCAGGAATTTCAGAAATGGTGTTGGCGTCCCTGTGTTACAACAAACTTTTCTGGATGCTGGGTTTGAGAATTTTAAGATTGTTCCGTTCGGAGGCGACAAGGTGTTTTTGTATCCGATTGGAGATGTTGATGTGATGTCCGTGTTTACTGAAGCAGCTGATTTTTTTAATTCTTTTTTAGATAATTGTCGCCCTTGGTCGAAAGATTCTGTGGTGTCTTATGAAAAAGGAGCTTGGGTGCGGTGCTACGACATTCCTGTTCATGCATGGAATAGTATTTTCTTCTCGGAATTGGCATCATTTTTTGGTCGTTTACTTAAAATTGATGCTCAGACTCTCAATAAAAATAGGATGGATTATGCCCGTTTATTGATTTCTACGTCTATTGTCAAAGAAGTGAATTTGATTGAACATCTTTGTATTGATGGGAGGATTTATCCTATTCGTCTCATAGAGGATCTTGAATTTGGCCTAGCTGAGGATTCTTGTTTGGTGGAGTATGAGGATGATCATAATTCTGTTTGTTCAGAACCTGGTTATGTGCATAATGATGAACAAGTCGTGGATACTTTTGTGAACCAATTGATAGATGATTTTAAGGAGGTTCCCTTGGAGCCTGATGGTAATGTTTTTATGGTGCCTGGTGATCAAAATGTTAAGCAAGCTGATTCTAAGAATTACCATGAACATGTTGGGGTCTCTAACTCGAATAGTAATGTGGAAGGTTCTGGGAATAGAAAACACTGTAAAAGGAAACTGGTGCCATCGGTGATTGACTTGAAAAGGATGGCTAGGTTGTCGGAGAAGGATAGGAATACGTTGATTCGTTCTTTTAAGAGTGTTAAGAAGTCGAAGGGTAAGTGCAAATCTTCGAAGAGTTCGCAAGGGAACGTGGTTGGTGTTTCTTTGTCAGCTACATCTGGGTCTTCGACAAATAATAAGGATTATAAGAATTAGGTGGTGTTACATGGGAATGATAAAGTCGTGGAGGGAGATGTTAGAGATGTTGGTAAGATGTTAGGGCTTTCTTGTGAGAATAGTTTTCAAGTGTTGTCGAGATGAGGTTGTGGTGGTGGGTCTAAGATGGCAGGGGGCGGTGAGATAAAGAGGGGAGGGGAAGTGTGTGATGTTGTGTAGGTGGAGGCAGGGGTTGGTGGTTGTGGGGAGGGGGTGTGCTAATGAAGATCATTTCTTATAATATTCGTGGTTTGGGAGGGGGGAGAAGCGGAGGGAGGTGCAGCGGTTGTTGAGGGAGAAAAAGTCGTGGTTGGTGTGCATTCAAGAAACGAAGTTGGAGGGGGTGGGTGATTTTTTGTGTAAATCGTCGTGGGGTTCATCTGATGTTGGTTTCTCTTTTAAGTCTTCAGTTGGTGCGTCGGGAGGCATTTTAACTCTTTGGGATACTTCAGAGGTGAATATTTGGTTGTCTATGTCTTTTGATAATTGTTTGGTGGTTAAAGGGAGGTTCACTAAATCTAATTTTGACTTCTCCTTAGTAAATGTTTATGCACCTTGTGATAGTGGGGGGAGGCAAGTGTTATGGGAAATATTGGGAGGCTTGATGAGTAACGACATTGAGGCTTCTTGGTGTGTTCTTGGCGATTTTAATGCTATCCGATCGATGGAGGAGCGTTGCAGTCGTATGTTGGGTGATAGTAGAGAAGACTTTTCTGGTTTCAATCAGTTTATTGATGAAAATATGCTTCTTGATTTACCTCTTTGTGGTCGGAATTATACTTGGTATCGGGGAGATGGTGTGTCTATGAGTAGGTTGGATAGATTTTTGCTATCTGAAGCGTGGATTTTTGCTTGGCCCAATTGCATCCAGGCTGCCCTACCTAGAGGTCTCTCTGATCATTGCCCAATTTTGTTGACTGTTGATGAAGAGAATTGGGGCCCTAGACCGCAAAGGATGTTGAAATGTAGGGCTGATTTGTCAGGTTACAAGGAGTTTGTGAAAGAGCATGGTTGTCATATCAAGTTTTTGGATGGAGCGGGTATGTTTTGAAGGAGAAATTGAAACTTCTTAAAGGGAGTCTTCGGAGTTGGCATCAGGTTCATACTCAGAATTTAGTTAGTAAGATCTGTGGTGTTAAAGATCGCATGTCGGCCTTGGATATCAAAGCGGAAGGTGCAGGGTTAGAGGAGGAAGAGATTGAGGAGATGCATCTGTTGTCAGCTGATATTATGGCTTTTTTCTAAATTACATGCTAGCATGCAGTGGCAAAAATCTAGAATTACCTGGCTGAAGGAGGGGGACGCTAATTCCAAATTTTTTCATGGGGTTATGGGTAACACCCATACTAAATTATCTAGAATATTTAGCATGTGTATTAATCTGATACTGGATACGTTAAAATTTCAATAATAATAATACATTACAACTGAATGAATACAAATTTGCTCGTTTATACAATAATCAAGTACCACTTAAATACTTATACAAATGTCCTGGTAAACTTCTGAGCTTGTACAAGCCGAGCATCTGTACTCCATTCAGCGTCTTCCTGAAGAACTTCCTCACGAACATCCTGCTAACCTGCACCAAAAGGATTGGGATGAGACATAATGTCTCAGTGAGCTCCACCCAACCTACTGTTGGCAACCACGGGGAACCTAGGGTCGTCGTGCCTACTTTGGCAATCTTGGGGATACCTACGATCGCCGTCACTCTCTATGTAATATCCCGCTTATAAGTAACTGTTATCAATGTTTAAAGATTGTAGAGCAAGCAATGGCATTTTGGTAATTAATTGGCAAAGGAGGATTATTTAAAATGGAAACAAGATATTTCCTTTCATTTTCATTTCTCTCTTCACTCTCTTCCAAAATCAGTTTCTCTCCCTCATTCCCTCTAGTCACACGCCCTCCTCCCTATTGCCACAATCCATCAAAACTTCATCCAATCCTTGTGGAAGTTCTTGCTAGCAAGCTGGTTTTTGGAAAGATTAGAACAAGAGAAAGTAAAAAGGAGAAACAAGGAAGAATCAAGAGAAGAGGTAGATTGAAGCTAGGGTTTTGGAACTCAGATTTTAGCAAGCACCAATCGAGGTTTAAGGTGAGCTCCACAGGGTTTTAGAACCCGCTTGAGTAAGTTTGAGTGTTTTTAGTATTATGATCAAGTTTACAAATTTTAGTGCCCTAATTCCCTTTTCTTGTAATTCCTTGATCAATCATGTTGTAATCTATCAATATGCCTTAGAAATTTATCCCTTAAGCTGTTATGATGTTTGGGTATGCTTGGATAAGCCAAGAATGGTGAAAATCACGTTTTGAACTTGCCCTATGCTGTCTAACTGCACGCAAAATCGTGTCACGATTTTGCAACCGTGTCACGATTTTGCAACCGTGTCACGATTTCATAGGCAGAACTTGCCACCATTTCTGGGTAGAAAATCGTGACACGATTTCCAAATCGTGTCACGATGGCACAGTGTACAGGGCCATATTGCTTTTCTTCTGTCCTTGCACCATTTTGGCTATCTAATACTGCTTCAGACTCAATAACAACATGTAATGGCTAAGTGTCACTAATAAGTATTAGAAGCTTCTATCCTTTAGAGAGTGTATAGATTAATATAGGATGAGGATAGGTACAATATTGAGAGATGGATACCTTAATCCATAAGTTGACATAGAGAGGTTAAGGATGCTAGTTTTGGGTTTATCCCTTACTAAGGAATTTTACACACTCATCTACATATATACAAGTACAAGGATGATACAGCACTCAAGTTTAGGACCTTATATAGGTTAAGCAATCAAGGATAAATATTCTAAAGAATGTGGAATGAATTATAAATGGACTTGATGTGTCTCTTGTATGCTCGTTAGTTAGTATACAAGGGGTTCCTGTGAAGTACCGCCTTAAATGGCAGCCGGAACGGTGAAGTTACCGCTCGTGAGGGCAGCTACACATCTAAGTCTATAAAGTTAATGTGTCTCCTGTCTGCCCGTTAGTTAGTATACAGGGGGTCCCCGTGAAGTACCGCCTTAAATGGCAGCTGGGACGGTGAAGTAACCGCTCGCGAGGGCAGCCACACAAAGAAAGAGGAGTCCGGTGTTAGCCTGATATGATAGGAATTTCACCGGTAAGAAGGGAGATGTACTTCGGGGTTACTCCACCCGGATGCACTGCGTAAAATGAACTCAGATAATTATTGTTTGTTCAACGCTGACTTCTAACTTAATGATATAAAAGATGAATATGTATATTTATATATATTGAGAAATATGACAATTAGTTCCTAGTGAACAAGTAGTGATCATAGGATGTCCCCTCGATCACTAAGCATAAGTTAAAGCTTAAGAATAGAATATGAATGTAAAGATAAAGACCTTTAGCGATCCTTGGTTTTTCCCAGATCGCGAAATATGTAAAGATTGACGGCGATCGTAGGAATCCCCAAGATTGCCAAGTGTAGGCACGGCGACCCTAGGTTACTCCGTGGTTGCCAACAGTAGGTAGGGTCGGAGCTCACTGAGACATCATGTCTCATCCCTTTCCTTCTGGTGCAGGTTCGCAGGTAGCACGATGAAAAGGTAAAGAGAAAGCTTTGGATTGATCGTGCTGACTACTTGTTATGTATATTTGTTTCAGATGATGTAGTATGTTGTATATATTGTTAAGAAGAAGTGTATCGGATAATGTATTGTACGATGACTCCTAATATGTATAATCAATGTAAACTTTATGTATTGTATTTAATGTATCCGGTACGAAATTTTAACACTCGTATGAGATCCTAGGCAATCTCTATATAGGTGTTACACTCTACATATTTCGCGATCAAGGGAAAACTAGGATCGCTATATGTCTTTATCTTATGTTGTACTTATGCTTAATCTCATACTTAGTGATCTGGGGACATCCTACGATCACTTTCTTTTCTCTGGTGACTACTTTGTCTTATCTCTTAGTATATAATATATATACATATTCATCTTTTCATGACATAAAGTTAGAAGTTAGCGTTGAACAAACAATACATTATCTTGGTTCATTTTACGGAGTGCATCCGGGTGGAGTAACCCCGAAGTACATCTCCCATCATACCGGTGAAATTCCTATCATATCAGGCTAACACCGGACTCCTTTTACTTTTGTGTGGTTGTCCTCGCGGACGGTAAATTCACCGTTCCAGCTGTCCTTTCGGACGGTAACTTCACCGGAACCCCCTGTATTCTAACTAACGAGACTACAGGAGACACATTTAACTTTTTGACATTGATGTGTAGTTGCCCTCACGGACGGTAACTTCACCGTTCCAGCTTAGTCTGGAACCCCCTGTATTCTAACTAACGAGACTACAAGAGACACATCTAGTCATTTAATTAACTTGTTCTTATTCTTCTTTATATATATATATAAATATTACTTGTAAACTTACGTGTGGATATCCCTTTCGGAGAAATCCCATCCGGCATAATCCGGAGTCTGTTGAACACGTATAAACTTTAGCATAATTCTTATCTTAAGTACTTGTGGTACATCTAATACTTTTCTATAAGCTTTTGCATATCTAATGCATTCTTCAAGTAATTATTCTTGTAATATTTAACCTATAATATAAGGTTCATACTTGCTATCTCATGGACTGCTTATCTCTTTGTTGGGAACTAAGCCCCTTATCTTACTTGATAACTTAGAAATAATTCTACCCATCACTCTTATGATACCTATGCATTTCCTAGATTAATCCTTGAAAGATCATGAGTAACATTGTCCTAAAGCATATCGAAGATCATTGGCATGGTACAGTTATTTGAAAATAAAATGCCTTTCTGGGCAACTTCGCTCTGCGACCCCTTGACTTCGCTCTGCGAAATCCCGCGTCTGAACCTTCAGACTCTGAACTTCAGAGTCTGAACCTTCAGAACCTGGTAATCCTGAGACTGAAGCTTCGCAGAGCATCTGAAAACTTCGCTTTGTGAACTCAGCTTCTGATTACTTTGCAGGGCGAAGTCTAGGCGATGGCTAGGCAGTAGACAAGCTCTGCTACTTCACTTTGCGACCCTGAGTGTCGCTTTGCGACTGTAGCAGAACACAGAGTTTTCTGAAAAACATGTTTAATCTTAAGAAACCTTGGTACCCAGTTATCCAATGATCAATGAAAATATGCCAGCGACTCATTTTGAACTATAAAAACGTACTTTATCCAAGGATTAACTGGAATCAAGCATAAGTATCAAAAAGGGGAAAATACTATCTTTTTACTTAAATCTTAGCAATTAAGTTTGTGATCTCACACAAAACTAACCCAAAGGGTAAATTGCTACTCTAAGGAACTCACCAGAAACACAACTGGTCTTGATAAGCTTCCTTGTGCTAAAACCCTAGCTTTAGCCCCTTTTCTTTCCTTTCTTGATTTCCTTTAGCTCCCAAAATACTCCAAAATTCCCAAACTTGGTGATTGCTTGCATAAGGATTTGAGAGGTTAAGATGGAGTTTGATGATTAATGGAGGAGAGGAGAAGGTTGCGTGAGAAGGAGAAGAGAGAAGGGAGAGGATTTGTTGTTAGAGAGAGAAATGAGAATGAGAAATGAGGAAATTTGAAGATAAATGGCTTTTATAGCCTAAGTCCTCAAAATTACTTAAATGCCCTTCCTTAAAATATCTCTGATACCTCGTCTCAATTCTGATAAATATTCGAGTCTTGAGCGGGATGTAACATTATGTCTTCTAGGAGACGTTCAAATGCTATTGTTTCTATTTCTGTGGATGGGGCGCAAATTGAGGGAGTTCAAGGGGTGAGAAGTGCTGTTTTTGATCATTTCAGTCGGCATTTTAAAAGGGTGGATGTTTAAAGACCAGGCCTTGGGGAGATGGTGTTTAAGTCCATTTCTAATGAGGAGGGAGTTGATCTTGTAAAACCCTTCTTGTTAGAGGAGATTAAGGAGGCAGTGTGGGATTGTGATAGCTTATTAACCTGAGATTTTTTAAAGATTTTTGGGATATGTTGAAGGTGGAGTTGTTGAATTTCTTTGCTGATTTTCATCGTAATGGTAGGCTGACTAAAGGATTGAATAGCACTTTTATTGCTTTGATTCCCAAAATTGAGAACCCGCAGAGTTTGTCAGATTTTCGTCCTATTTCTTTGGTTAGCAGTCTGTATAAAATTCTGTCTAAGGTGCTTGCTAACAGGCTTCGGAAAGTGGTTGGTAAGGTGGTGTCGGAATCTCAATCAGCTTTTGTTCAAGGTAGACAAATCCTTGATGGTATTCTTATTGCGAATGAGTTGGTGGATGATGCCCACAGGTTAAAGAAAGAATTAATTTTGTTCAAGGTTGACTTTGAAAAAGCATATGATTCAGTTAATTGGAGGTATTTAGAAGAGGTCATGGGTAAGATGAATTTTCCATTTGTTTGGCGTAAGTGGATGATGGAATGTGTTACTTCAGCTTCTGCATCGGTTCTTGTCAATGGGAGTCCGACTGATGAGTTTATTTTGGAGAGAGGTTTGCGCCAAGGTGACCCTCTTTCTCCTTTCCTTTTTTTGTTAGCTGCTAAAGGTTTAAATGTTATGATGAATGCGATGGTGGATAATGGATTGTTTAGTGGATACAATATTGGGGTGCAAAATTCTATGTTTGTAACACATCTCCAGTTTGCTGATGATACCCTCTTGATTGGTGGGAAAAGTTAGGCGAATGTTCGAGCTTTGATGAATGTCTTGCTTTTGTTTGAGAAGATATCTGGGTTAAAAGTAAATTTTCATAAAAGCATGTTGTTTGGTATTAATGTGGCGGGCTCTTGGCTTCATGAGGCAGTGGTTGTAATGAATTGTAAGCATGGTTGCTTACCTTTTGTGTATTTGGTGTTGTCTATTGGTGGTGATCCGAGAAAGCTTCAGTTCTGGAACCCTTTGGTTGATCGAATTACAAGTAGATTGTCTGGTTGGAAGAGTAAAAACCGTTCGTTGGGGGGTCGGCTGATTCTTCTTAAGTTTGTACTGTCCTCCATTCCGGTTTATTTTCTTTCCTTCTTCAAAGCTCCCTCAGGTATCATTTCTACCCTTGACTCTATTTTTTGTAAGTTTTTTTTTTTTTTTGGGGGGGGGGGGGGGGAGTGAGGATGTTAGGAAATTGTCTTGGGTAAAATGGGATACTTTATGTTTACATAGGGAGAATGGAGGTTTGGGGGTCAGGAGATTGAAGGAGTTTCCTTTTTCCCTTCTTTGTAAATGGGTGTGGAGGATGCTGGAGGAAAAGGGAAGCTTGTGGTACAATGTGTTGTGTGCGAAGTACGGTGAGGAGGGGGGCGGTTATGTGTTGGTGGAGGAGGGGGTTCTGTGTGGTGGCAAAATGTGAACTATATTAGGAGGGGGCGGTTTGTTAGATGATCGGTGGCTGTTGGATAGTATTTCTAGGCAGGTGGGGGATGGGATTTCTTCGTTGTTCTGGAAGGATCCCTGGTTGGATGGTGTTTCTCTAGATGTTAGATATGCTAGATTATTTGATCTTGCTGTTAACAAATGTGCCACTGTTGCGGAGATGTTCTCTTTGGGTTGGGAGGTTAATGGTGAGGCGTGGAAGTGGAGAAGGAGTGTTTGCGTGGGAGGAGGGGTTGGTGAGAGAATGTGCGGAACAACTTTCACTTGTGGTTTTGCAGGTTGGTGTGTCTGACAGGTGGATCTGGAAGCTTCATTCTTCCCATATGTACACGGTCAAAAGTGCTTATATTCACTTGACTAGTTCGGATGTGGTAATTGATGACCGTTGTAATCATGTTTTATGGCTTAAACAAATTCCGCTTAAGGTCAATATTTTTGTTTGGCGTTTGTTCCTGAATAGATTAGCAACTAAGATGAATCTGTTTAGGAGGAATATATTGGATTATAACGATTCTTTGTGTTCGACCGCTTGCGGATCCGTTGAGGATCAGGATCATTTGTTCTTTTCTTGTGCTTTTTATGGCCGCCTTTGGCTCTTAATTTCAGGATGGTTAGGCATCTCAACGACTCTTCAAGGATCTCTATTTGAGCATTTCCTTCAGTTTGGAGGTCTTGGGGGTTTTTCCAACAAGTCTCGTCTGGCTTTTAATATTATCTGGATTTCAGTTCTTTCTACTATCTGGAAGGACCGCAATTTGAGGCTTTTTCATAACAAATCGGAACAACTTCTATCTTTGTTGGAAAAGGTTAAACTCCAAGCATTTTGGTGGTTAAAATTTTTTTATGCTGTTTTTGATTTTGAGTATTCGGTTTGGAGGTTAACCTTTATTCTGTCTTCAGGTTGTAACATAATGTTGTTTTTTCTTGGCTTCTTTGTTGTAGCTTGTGGATTGTTTCTTTGTAATTGTTGGGGTACACCTTGTGCTAGAGGAGCTTGTGTTTGTTTTTTAATAAAATTTGTTTAGCTTCTTCAAAAAAAACTAATTTGTTTATGAGAGTATCTATTTTGATAAACGAAAAGATAATTACACCACCAAAAAAAACGAAAAGATAATTTCTCAAAGAGCAGCGCTATATACTGCGAAATTTAGGGTCTGTTTGGTTCGAGAGTTTTGGAGGGGAGGGGAGGGAATATTTTTAATTTGACGTGTTTGGTTCAATTTTTAGAAGGGGAGGGGAGAGGAGGAGAGTGTTAGATGTACAAAAGCAAGTATATTTTTAGATCGTTTCCACAGGGATTATTGCGATATCATAAACCGTTCAACGTCGATTATCGTCTTAAGTTAGGGTTTAATCTTTTTCATTACTAACACTACTCGACATAAAAAGCATTATAAATAAAACGTAGAGTAACAGGACATAAAAGGTATTAGGATTAAAGTTCGTCAATCAAACGTCGATTGTATTCGATTGATCATAAATATGGATTCTAGCTTTTTCTTATATACGACATTATCACGTATTACTCGACAACGTCATTCGTGTCCAAATGACGTCGTGAGATTGATCGTATCGTTTAATCGACGATTTCTCAATCTATTAAACGATTCGAAAGCTTTACGATCCAATACTTAATGTAATTATCAAAACTAAATCCCATTTCTAGAATTTCTTATTTTGATAGAATCTTATTCTAAACCTAGATTCAAAAGTATTTTTCAACATCATTTAAATCAAATATAAGAATGGAAAACAAGAACAAATTCAATGGTATATAAAAATGCTAGAATCATATATTTAAAATATCAAAGGTTTACAACTAAGAGTGATTGATTACCTATTAATCCCAACAAAGGAGATTAGTTGATCATTCTCATGAAAACTATGCAAAAGTAGAAAGGAAGATGGAGAATATGCTAAGGCTTGATTTCTCAAAGCTTCTTAGTGTAATCTTCACTTTAATTCCTTTTGCTCTATGAAGTTTGCCTCCTTTTATGCCTATTCTCTCTCTAGAAATTAAAGATTTCAAGCTCTGGAAAATATAAAATCTGGTATTCAACTGATAATCCAGAAAAAATGAGCTTAAAAGCTTTTATATGTCTGAGTTTTTGCACGCTCGCTACAAGCGACCAGCCTGTCGCTGTAGCGAGGAAACTTTCTAGGCCAATGGGAGAGCTCCACGTCATCACTTAGCATTAAACCGCCCTTGGTCGCTGTAGCGACGAGATTTGTCGCTACAAGCGATGGATCCTTCAAAATTCCCTGCCTAAGCTCGCTTGAAGCGTCCAGTCCATCGTTTGAAGCGATGAACTCTCAATTTTCCCTGCCTAGGCTCGCTTGTAGCGAGGAATCTGGCGCTGGTAGCGATGAAGTCCTGAAATTCCCTGCCTATCCTCGCTTGTAGCGATGAGTCTTGCGCTTGTAGCGATGGCTTTAACAAAACTTCATATTTTCTTGCTCCAATCAGGTCCAAGCATGAAATTCCTGCATAATTACATGGGGTAAGACTTAGGATCACAAATATTGCATTTTAACCACAAATATGAGCTTATCCTAAGATAACTTGTAAAACAAGTAACATAAGTGCCTTAAAATATATCAAAAGATAACTACTTTTAGGCACATATCAGAGAGCAAAATCCCTTCAAGACTTTTTGCTTTCCACCAAATCGAAGTTTTTCGGAGAGGAGGAGAGGTGATCTTTTTAAAATTTTATTGCATAGCCAAAATTATCCTTAGATTAATTTAAAATCTCAATATTATCCTTGTAACAAATTTTATTATTATTAGGTTGTATTATCCATGTAACAACTTTTATTATAATTAATTTATATTATGCTTGTAACAACTTTTATTATTATTATTATTATTATTATTATTATTATTAGGTTATATTATCCTCGTAACAACTTTTATTATTATTAGGTTATATTATTTTGTAACAACTTTTATTATTATTATTATGATATCGTAAAAACAAGTATTTTCTTATATTTAATTAATATTAAGGGTAAAAAAGTAAATTAATTTTAAAATCCCTCCCCTCCCCTTTGAACCAAACACATTTTTAATTAAAATTCCTCCCCCTCCTCTCTTTTGAACCAAATGTGTCACGACCCAATTTTCGGTCATGACGGCGCACAGGCTAACACTAAATCAACATAAATTTAGCCTGGCAAGCCTAATATCCTATAACATATAGACTTTTATAAAATACATTACTGGAGTCTTGCGGTGTCATGAATTTTCATTACATTCCAAATTGCTAGTTAGTTATAAGAATAATGTATATAAAAACTATCTCCTTGTCTGTGCGTCTCAAAAAGAGTAATATCGCTTGTTGTTATAGTTACAACATGTGAAAAATACAAATGACAGCCACCATTCAATATAGAGATCTAACACAAAGAATCAACTTTTGAATACATATGAGAATCTCAAGTTATTCATACTCTGAACCATGTGAATCTAAAATACAACGATCAAAATAACACTTTTTGATTAAATCTTTAACATGAATTGATTGTTAGTTATACAAGAAATTTTTACAAACAAATTTAAATTAACAATAAACTTATCGTATCTCATATTATTTACATCATCTAACTATGTTAAAATAAACCACATTGTCTCTTCATTGTGGCGAACGGTAACCATGAGCAAATAACACGTAGGCTGTATTAGCTCTTCGTTACAGCAAACAGATTTCTATTTTGACATACTATGAACATTTAGTTCATAGGCTACATTGTCTATTTGTTGTAGCAAACAGAGCGTATTTAAAATTACTATGATACATTATTTATTTGTTGTATCGAACGGAACGTATCTAAAATTACTATGAGCACGTACCTCATAGGCTATATTATCTCTTCGTTGTAGCGAACAACTATTATCTTAAATTACTATGATCATTTAACTCATAGGCTGCATTATCTCTTCGTTGCAGCGAACAACTTCTATTTCAAATAAACTATGAAAAATTTAGTCCATTGACTGCATTTTCTCTTCGTTGTAGCAAACAACTAACATTCAATTGCTTACAATATTCTTTAAGTACTCAAAATCAATAAAAAAAATTTAGCCACAACCAAAATTGTATTTCATCTTAAATGTTTCACAAAACAAACCAATATTAGCTTACATGTTATGAATAATTAGTTTAGTGGATGTTCATCCTTAGTCTTCCACCTTCCTATAACTTCCTAAAAAGAATGGATGGTTAGTGGACCTTAATTACTTTGATCATTCACTTGCACATTGTGTCCTATAAATAGGACTCATATTTTAGTGTAAAGACACACTTGTGTAGAGAATAATCATAAAGGCTTTCATCTTCTTCATCTTTGATCTTGTGTTTTTAGTTTATTTTATAACATGTTATCAGCACGAAGCTCTATCAATCTGAGGTAATACCGATTTTTGTTTTTTATGATATTACTTATTGTGTTGTATGTTTTTACGTATTATGATTTGTGTGCAGTGAGTGTGTATGCTGCTTCAAGTTTTTTTTATTCATTATTTTCTTTTTAGAATTGATATAATGTCAGAAGTAGTTAGATACAAATCCCTTAACCTAGTCATGGTCAAACTAGCCCCATTCAAGCATGCAGCCCAAAGAAAGAAAATGACTTAGAGTTAGAATACTGTGACATAATTATATGCATGAAAATCACAGTGAAAATTGAGTTCATATATGGATGAACCAAACATAGACCAAGCTGTTTACTTGAAGTTTTTTTTCTCATGTTTATTTAGTTTCTGAACTTAAACCATAGTTAACGTTGTTATGAGCAGTTACTACAAAATAAAAGAATATATACAAGACTCGTTCAAAATTTATCCATTGACTGAGTTTATTTTGTTTTGATTATTCTGTGAAATTATTTTATCAGAATTTGTAACACCCATATAAAGATTGCCTAGGATCTTATACGTGTATTAAAAATTTCGTATCGGATACATTAATTTACAATTCAGAAAGTTTACTATTAATGATACATTACATAAAGTATCAATACATCTGAATTCTATTACAAAACATCTCTGATACTCTTCAAACATAATACAACATCTGTGTACATAAGCATCTATAAACAACTAAAACCAGCACGATCAGTCCATAGCCTTCTCCTTACCCTTGCGTCGTGCTACCTGCGAACCTGCATCAGAAGGAATGAGATGAGACATAATGTCTTAGTGAGATCCAGCCCAACCTACTGTTGGCAACCTCGGGGAAAACTAGGGTCGCCATGCACTAACTCTTGGCAATCTCGAAGAAACCTACGATCGCCGACAGTCTCTACATATCTTACGATCAAGGGAAAAACTAGGATTGCCATATGCCTTCATCATATACTTGTCATATTCATAATCTCATATAGTGATTGAGAGATAAACTATGATCACTTCCTGATAACTGTTACCTGATGACTACTTTGTCATAAATACATATACATCTTTCTTATATCATTAAGTCAGAAAGTTAGCGTGTAACACACAGTAATTATCTTGGTTCATTTTATGGAGTGCATCCGAGTGGAGTAACCCCGAAGTACATCTCCCATCATACCGGTGAAATTCCTATCTGAGGCTAACACAGGACTCCTCTTATCGTTATGTGGACAACCCTCTCAGAGAAGTCCCATCCGGCATAATCCGGAGCCTGCTGGACACAACTTAAACCTTACATGTGGACAACCCTCTCGGTGAAGTCTCATTCGGCATAATCTGGAGCCTGCTGGACATGTTAAATCTTTAACATACGTGTGAACAACCCTCTCAGAGAAGTCCCATCCGGCATAATCCGGAGCCTGCTGGACACGCTTAGCATAGTCTTATAATCTTACGTGTGAACAACCCTTTCGGAGAAGTCCCATCCGGCATAATCCGGAGTCTGCTGAACACGTATAGTCTTTTAGTCTGAACCTTGTCTTAAGTTATTCATATGTATATCTGATACATATTCTAAGCATATGCATATTTAATGCATTCCTTAATTACTTACTCATGATACTTAACCTATAATATAAGGTTATTAGCTTATCGTTCTCATAAGCCACTCAATTCATGTTGGGAAACTAAACCCCTTATCTTACATGATATTTGTGGATAATTCTACCCATTACTCTGATATGATACATATGTTTATCCTAGACTAATCCTTGAAAGTTCATGAGTATCTCTATCCCAAAGCATATCAAAGATCATTGGCATGGTACAGCTGTTTGTTAATAAAAAGTCATTATGAACTACTTCGCTCTGCAACCTTTAGCTTCGCTCTTCGAAATAAGTCAGAAGCACATCCTGAGTCTGAAGCTTCGCAGAGCTAACTCTAGGTGATGGCTAGGCGAAGTGAGTCAGAAGCACATTTTGAGTCTGAAGCTTGTCAGAGCTAAGTCTTGGTCGCTCTGCGATCGTAGCAAAACTCAGAGTTCAGAAATCGTGTTTTAACCTCAAAATCTTGGTACCCAACGATCCAGTGACCTTTGAAACATGCCAGGGACTCATTTTAAACTATAAAAACATACTGGAATCAAGGATTAAACAGGAATCAAGCATATGTATTAAAAAAGGGGAAAACTATCACTTTTCTCTAAAATCTTAGAATTGAGTTGCAATTCTCACACAATATAACCCAAAAAGGATATTGCTACTCTAAGGAACTCTCATAGAAATTGCTGGTCTTTTGACAAGCTTCCTTCTACCAAACCCTAGCTTGGTCTTAGTCCTTCCTTAACTTTTCCTTAAGTTTCCTTTGCTCCAAACTTTCCCAAAAGCTTACTTGCTTGCAATACAGGGAATTTAAGGGAGAAAAATTGATGGATTTAAGTTGGTGGTGGTGCTGGTCGATTTCTGAGAGAGAGAGAGGGAGAGGTTTTTGAGTTCTATGGAGAGAAAGGAAATAGGAATATGAAATAATTCTTGCCTTGTTCCCATATAAAGCCTTGCTGTCTCAAAATTACAAATTTGCCCTTACTTACTCGTAATTCCTCTGATACTGATAAAAGTTATGCCTACGCGGGATATTACAGAATTCCTTAGTTTATTTTTGTTATATATCAAACTACTGTAAGTTTATGTAAGTTGAAAAACACTACTTTCTTAACTTAGACCATTATGTATGTTTTTGTTATATTTGTATGTTTCTGTGTTGTTTATGTTGATATATATATAAATCTTAACTTCGACCTTTATGTATGTTTCTCACATTTTTCATATATTATATACCCAATTATCCAAATTGACTCAATTTGAGACCGAGTTAGAAATGATTAATTCAAATTTTATCAATTATTTTTATATTATCTAACTTGTTTAAACTTCTATTATAGTACTCATTATGTCGAATCTTACAAAACTTGATTTTAAGGCTCTTGATATTTCGGGAAAAAATTATCTGGCTTGGGCCCTAGATGCCGAAATTCATTTAAATGTCGAAGGTTATGGAGATACTATTAAAGAAGGAAACAGATCATCTGATCAGCATAAGGCAAAAGCCATGATATTCCTTCGTCGCCATCTTCACGAGGATATGAAAAATGAATACCTTACAGTAAAAGATCCACAAGTTCTTTGGAACAGTTTAAAAGAAAGATATGACCATCAAAAAACTATCATTCTTCCTAAAGCTCGTTACGTATGGATGCATTTACGTTTACAAGACTTTAAATCTGTAACCGCGTATAACTCGGCTGTATTTAGAATTACTTCTCAATTGAAATTGTGTGGAGAAAAAGTGACCGATGAAGATATGTTAGAAAAAATATTCTCCACTTTTCATGCGTCTAATGTGCTCCTGCAGCAGCAATATCGCGAAAAAGGATTTACAAAATATTCTGACTTGATATCTTGCCTACTTGTGGCAAAACAAAATAACAAGCTTTTGATGAAAAATCATGAGCCCCGTCCCACTGGTAGTGCTCCATTCCCAGAAGTGAATGTAGCAACGCACGATCACTATGGGCAAACTCGTGGTCGTGGTCGTGGACATGGTCATGGTCGTGGGCAAGGTCATGGTTGTGGACGTGGTCGTAGTCTTAATCATAATCACAGTAGAGATTACAAAAATACATTTTCTCACCAGAAGTTGAAAAATGTTGGAAAGAATGAAAAGGGTGGTCAGAGTAGCAAAAATAATGAGAATATTTGCTATCGTTGTGGAGGAAAAGGCCATTGGAGTCGTACCTGTAGTACACCAAGGCATCTTGTTGATCTTTACCAACAATCACTTAAAAATAAAGATAAAAAGGCTGAGACACATTTTGCATGTGAAGATGGTGATTATGATTATGGTAATATGGATGTTACCCACTTAGACTTTGCTGATTTCTTTGTTGATCCTGATGGAGATTGATCATCTCATTGGAGATGGAAGTGTCAAGAAATAAAACCTAGCAATAAATAATCATGTTTGCGAATGACTTTGAATTTCCTATGATAATAAAAAATTTATGTTATGTTTTAACTTTCCTATGTTAATGATAATAAAGTCTTATTTCTAAGTGTGTTTTCAACCTCCAATACTAGTCATGATAAATATTACGTTTATATAATTTTGTTTTTATACTTATCTTTTGTTTGTTAATTTTTTTTTAGATAGAATGAGTATTAACATTAACCTCAATAATGGAGATATGTGTCTCGCTGATAGTGCAACTACTCATACAATTTTCAAGGATAAAAAATATTTCTCTTATTTAGTAAAGCAAGAAACCGATGTTAGTACTATATCTGGAAGTTCAAAAATAATTGAAGGCTCCGGAAGAGCTAATATAAAATTACCTAGAGGAACAAATTTAAACATTAAGAATGCATTATATTCTCCCAAGTCTCATAGAAATTTATTAAGTTTCAAGGATATCCGTCTAAATGGATATCATATTGAAACAAGAAATGAAGAAGATGTTGAATATCTTTATATAACGAGACATAATTTGGATAAAATAAGTGTAGTGGAAAAGTTACCCGCCTTTTCCTCTGGTTTGTACTACACTTATATAAGTGCAATTGAAGCACATGTGATCGTAAACCAGAAGTTTACAAATCATAAAAAATTTGTTGTTTGGCATGACCGATTGGGCCATCCCGGGTCTATAATGATGCGAAAAATAATTGAAAATTCTTGTGGTCATCAATTGAAGAGCCAGGAGATTCTTCAATCTGATAAGTTCTCATGCACCTCTTGTTCACAAGGGAAGTTGATAATTAGGCCATCACAAACAAAAAATGGAAGAGAATCTCTAAATTTTTTAGAGCGTATACATGGTGATATTTGTGGGCCAATACACCCGCCTTGTGGACCATTTAGATACTTTATGGTTTTAATTGATGCATCCATTAGATGGTCACATGTTTGTTTGTTGTCAACTCGTAACCAGGCATTTGCAAGATTGCTAGCTCAATTAATTCGAATAAGAGCGCACTTCCCTGATTATCCCGTCAAGAAAATACGACTTGATAATGCCGCCGAGTTCTCATCTCAAGCATTTAATGAATATTGTATGTCCATTGGAGTTGACATTGAACATCCTGCAGCACATGTTCATACACAAAATGCACTTGTAGAATCATTTATCAAGCGTATACAGTTAATTGCAAGACCACTTCTCATGATATGCAAACTCCCAATTTCTACTTGGGGACATGCAATTTTGCATGATGCATCATTGATTCGCATCAGGCCAACAAGTTATCATAACTCTTCCCCTTTATAATTAGTTTTTGGTCAAGAACCTAATATTTCCCATCTAAGAATCTTTGGATGTGCGATGTATGTTCTTATTTCTCCACCACAATGCACTAACATGTGTCCTCAAAGAAGGTTGGGAATATATGTTGGATATGAATCTCCATCTATTATAAAGTATCTTGAACCAACAACGAGAGATTTATTTACAGCCCGATTTGCTGATTGTCATTTTGATGAATCAAATTTCCCAACATTTAGGGGGAGAGAGTAAGCGGCTGAAAAAGGAAATCATTTGGAAAGAATTATCATTGTCTCATCTTGATCCTCAAACTAAACAATGTGAACTTGAAGTTCAAAAGATAATTCATTTGCAGAGCTTAGCAAATCAATTACCAAATGCATTCACTGATCCAAAAAGTGTGAGAAAATCATATATACCAGCTGCTAATGCTCCGATAAAAATGGATGTCACAATTGGGCAATCTCATATTGCAAATGAGTCTTAACCACGCCTGAAGCGTGGTAGGCCAGTCGGTTCCAAAGATAAAAATCCTCGAATGAGAAAAGGAGCTAAAAAGAAAGATGGCCCAAGTGAGGATATAGAAACTCTAAAAGAGTCTTCAGACATAATTGATATTTCAGTTCCGGAAGAAACTGATCAGGTACCTGAAATTCATGAAAATAAAGAGATCTCAATAAATTATGTCAGTAATGGAATACAATGGAACCGGCAAAAAGTCAACATTGATTATGCTTTTGCATATCATATAGCGTTAAATGTGATAAATGATAGCAAGGATCATGAAACAAAGTCTATCAAAGATTGTAGGCAAAGTGAGAATTGGCCAAAATGGAAAGATGCAATTGAAGCTGAATTAAACTCGCTTTAGAAGCAAATTTTTTGGACCTATAGTCCGAACACCTGAAGGTGTGAAACCAGTTGGATATAGGTGGGTTTTTGTGAGAAAACGAAATGAGAATGGTGAAATTGTGAGATACAAAGCTCGGCTTGTTGCCCAAGGATTTTCACAAAACCTGAAATTGACTTTGATGAGACATATTCACCTGTAGTGGATGCATGTACTTTTCGGTACTCAATTAGCCTTGTAGCACATGAAGGGCTCAAATTGCACATGATGGATGTTGTTACAACTTATTTATATGGATCACTTGATAGTAACATTTACATGAAACTCCCAGAAGGATTTAATTTTCCTGAGACAGATTGTCCTAGATCTAGAGAAGACAATTCCATCAAATTGAATAAGTCTTTATATGGGCTAAAACAATCAGGGCGCATGTGGTATAATCGCCTCAGTGAATATTTGATAAAAGAGGGGTATACAAATGACTCCATTTGTCCATGTATTTTTATAAAAAGATCTGGAAAAGAATTTGCTTTAATTGCGGTGTATGTTGATGATATAAATATTATTGGCACTCCTGAAGAGCTTCCAAAAGCTATAGATTGCTTAAAGAAAGAGTTTGAGGTAAAGGACTTGGGAAGGACAAAGTTTTTTTTGTGTCGTGGTGATTTTCGGAGATCAAGCTATTGATTAGCGTTGACTCACTAATTTTATTTCACGACTGAACTTTTAATTTTTCAAAAGAAAAGGGGAAAAAGTTCTAAATTACCACAATTATAAAAGATTTAGGGTTTGGGGGTTAGTTACGTTTAGGGAAGGTGTTAGCACCCTAAACGTTCGTAGTATTCTACGAGAACCTCTTGATTTTATTTATTTATTTTGGCTATAACTTGCTTATTTTTTAAAAGAAAAGAATGAATTAGAGTAGTGAGGAAAAATTGTTTTTTTTTTATGATTTGGAAGGACAAGGTCTTTTGCCTACATACCCGTGAGGGATCAAAACCTCGTAGTTCGGGGTAAAAATGACGATTGATTTGTTTTTGTATTTTTTATTAGTTTTGAAAAGATTTTAAATATAAAAATAAAGCCAAGTGGCAAAAATGAGATTGGTTTGTATTTTTTTATTTTTGGGAAAATGATTTAAATGTTATTAAAATGGATTAATGATTTTTTTAAGAAAGTAAAAGAAGAAAAAGGGGTACTTGATTGAGAATCAAGGTTTGTTTAAGAAATTTTTTTTTTTTAGTTTTTTGTTTATTTGCATGTTTTTGTTTTTAATGATTAACTAAAACTAAAAAAAATAACCAAAAAGCTAAACGCGAGGAATTTCCGTGGTGACGTTGGATCACCGCGAAATCCTTTTGAAAATAAACTAAACTAATATTTTTGTATTTTTTTTTTACATAAAGCGGAAAAAATAAAACGTGAGTGTCAGTGCGGTATTCTCATTTATATTTTACATTGTTCCTAAGTACATTCTAATAAAATGAAATAAAAATAACAAAATGATAAACAAAAAAAAAACAAAATTGCAAATGCGTTAAAATAAATATGCTAAGAATAAAAAGAAAATAAAAATGCATGAAATAAAAGGTAAATAAAAAAATAAAAATGCATGGTGTGCTAAAAATAAAGGCAGTGAAGTAAAATGCATGGGAATAAAAAATAAAACTGAAAATAAAATGCAAGAAAAGAAATAAAAGGAAAGAAAATAAAGAAGAAAAATAGAGAAGAAAGGGGGTGCAGTAAGCAGGAAGGGGGTGTGGGAAAGAAATCAGAATGAAGAGGAGAAAAGGAGGATGGTGGGCCGCAGGTTTGAGCATATTGGGCTGTAAAAAAAACCAGATCGGTTCGGTCTGAGAGAACCGAACCGGTTCAGCTGTTTATATAAATGCCATAGGCCGGTTTTCTCCTCATTTTTTCAAAACTTTCCTCTCTCTTCTCTTCTCCTCTCTCTCTCTCTCAACCTCTCACAAGCTTCTCTGAAAATTCCAGCGGCCGGAAAGTTTCTCCGGCACGGCGGTCGCCGACGGCTCCACCGTACCGCAGTGAAAAAAAACTCCTTTTCAATTTTTTTTTACATTTTTAAACCCATTTTCTTCCTCTTCTCAAAAACCAATTTGGATTTCTCTAAAACTCTTTAAAAATTACTAGATCTAAACTTGAATTTTTCAAAAAAAATCACCTCGTTTGGTTTTTTTTTATACGGCTTTGGCCTTTGGTTATGGCTTTTGTTGTGGTTTTCGGATTTGTGTAGTATGTGGTTCGGTTTTGGGTGTTTGGTTCGGTTGTGTAGTGTTTGGTGGTGGTGGTTGGCCGAACTTGGCTTGTGTGTGGTGGTGCTAGGTGGTGGCCGAATTTGTGGTGGTGCTAGGTGGTTGGCCGCGTGTGTTTGTGGAAGAGGAGTGGCTGGCCGAGTTGTGGTGTGGTATGGAGGAGGAGGCTGGCCGCTGGTTGTGGGAGGTTTGGGGGAAGGCGTGGCTGAGTTTGTTGTGGGAGAGGGGTGGAGGCCGAGTGTGTGTGTGGTGAGGGAGGTGGCTGGCCGTTGTACTGAGGGTTTTTTTTTATGGATGATTGAATTTTTAGGTTTTGGTTCTGATTGAATTGATGATGCTGGCCGTGTGTTTTTTCTTTTCCGGTTACTGATGGAATTGGCTCCTCCCCTTTCTGTTGTGCTGCCTCAGTGCTAAATACACTAATTAGTCATTACTGACCATCAAAATTAATGAATGGCAATTTTAAATGACAAATTAAGACAAATTAAGTTTTTGAACAAAGTCTCCTCCTCAAAAGTTCATAGACCGTAAAATTTTAAAAAAGGTAACTAATAAAAAAGAACAAAAAATGCTAAATAAAATAAAAATAAAAGCATTTAAAAGAATAAAGAAAAATAAAAATAATAATAAAAACAAAAAGACTGACCCGAATGAAACCAAAAAATGAGGTGTTTTAAAATACCTCTTGATAGACTTTTAGCAAGTGTACTAAAAATGCATCGAAGTAATAAAATTTATAGTTCGTCTCCACAGGGATTGTTTCAATCTCAACTCGACAATTTAATTGTAATAAGAATTTAACAAATATGGATATGCAGATCATATATTTGATTTCAACAGAAAATAAAAATAAAATAAATTGTTTTGGGAAATATGAGAGACTAAAGTGATCAGGTCTTTCGAATCTTTTATTTCTTGCTGCTTGGTAATTGCGTCTAATTTCTACAATTGCGCGCCTAGTATTACGATAAATTAACAAAATGATTCAGATCAATCTCTTGACTCAGAACCCTCTTCTCTGATTACAACTCCCTAATCTCTTAGGTGAGTTTGTAGTCGTTGAAGGTTTTATGACCGTTAATTTCTAAATTCACAACCTAACAATCCAATATCTCTAAAGTGATCCGTTACGTTGAACAATTATATTAGGTCAAATTCAACAGTTAGGGCTAGTAATCAGTTGATATTTGGGATCAGTTCATACATTCGTCAATATATAAAAGGCATTAGGCACAAATATAACTGAATAATACTAGATTGCAATTGTATAGAAAAGTACTTAACAATTACATGGTTCAAATAGCTCAAAATAAATTCATCTAAAAGACCCAATCAATTGGAAAATTAGCTACTCATAATTAGAGAATTAAACAACATAAATGAAAGAAATCACAAACAGATATTATGCTCGTGAAGTTTTCTTCAATCAAGGATGCCTTCAATCTCCCGAATGCATGTTGTAGCTTCTCCTCTCTCATATATCAGCCCTCCAAAAGCATAATGTGGCCTGGCCGTGATCCCCCAAAACGTGTTTTTCTTCCGCTGGCTATTCGTGTGCCTCTCCTATATCTCCTTGACCTAGGTGCCTCTCCAATTGATACATGTTACGTTCTTTTTCCTCTTGGGTCAGCATAAGCCATTTTGATTTTCTATTGGCCCATCAATTAATATTAATATGAATCTTTAAGCCATTGCTTTTTGTCACTTCTTGTTTTTCTCTTGCTTGATCATATAACCAATAATCATGATAATAACCCACTAATTTCAATCATTTCGCCACTTGACTCAATAAATAGAAAAAAGACAATTTATTCTCTAAATAAATATTAAACTAATAAAAAAACTAAAAACTTAATTAAAAAGACTCTAAAAATTGGATATGACTGAGTGTCATCACCTCTCTGCCGAAATTTCGTCTGAGACGACGAAAAATTCCGAACCAAATAGACGAGTAAAAAAAGAATTTTAGGTCAAAAATTGGGGTATGACAGATGCCCCTATTTAAGTCTCTTCGTCCGGAGATTTGCAGATAAAATCTTTGATTCGGCGGGCCGAAGGGACTTAAATACAAAGTACGCCAATTTTGGACCTAAGAAAATGTGAAATGCTCGTGATGCAAATGTGAGTGCAAGACGGCGAAGATGACCCGACTGGGGATAAAACAAAACAAAAGGATACCCGAGTTCGTTAAAGAAAGGGATCCGACTCCACTGGGGGACAATATAGTTTCACTGGGGAAGGGATTGTCTACTATCGCACTAATTCAGAACGATAGCCTAACAAAGACAAAGACCGATGTTACCTACTATCGTGTAAATGATAGCTTAAATAAGGTAAAAGAAGGAGACATTGTCTACTATCAACAAAGATGATAGCTTAAAGAAGACAGATGACATATATTACCTACTATCGTGTATTGATAGCTTAAAAAAGGTAATAGAAGGAGACACTGTCTACTATCAACAAAGATGATAGCTTAAAGAAGACAGATGACATGTATTACCTACTATCGTGTATTGATAGCTTAAAAAAGGTAATAGTAGGAGACACTGTCTACTATCAACAAAGATGATAGCTTAAAGAAGACAGATGACATGTATTACCTACTATCGTGTATTAATAGCTTAAAAAAGGTGATAGAAGGGAAAAGACATGGTCTACTATCGTTGTATGGATAGCTTAATGAAGACCGACAAAGTATTTTACCTACTACCGTTGTGAGGGTAGCTTAAAGAAGGTAAAATGTAAATGTCAGCTGTTCGGGATGTTGCCGAACTGCCACTGACGACGAGAAACAAAGGTAAATGTCAGTTGTTCGGGATGTTGCCGAACTGCCACTGACGACAAGAAACAAAGGTAAATGTCAGCTGTTCGGGATGTTGCCGAACTGCCACTGTCGACAAGAAACAAAGGTAAATGTCAGCTGTTCGGGATGTTGCCGAACTGCCACTGACGACAAGAAACAAAGGTAAATGTCAGCTGTTCGGGATGTTGCCGAACTGCCACTGACGACAAGAAATAAAGGTAAACGTCAGCTGTTCGGGATGTTGCCGAACTGCCACTGGCGACCAAACAAAAGGTAGACATGCACAAGTTGCTCGTTAAAGGACTGTCACTTGGCATAAAGACAGGATAAAAGGTGCACAAGTTGTTCGTTAAAGAACTGCCACTTGGCATAAAGATGCACAAACTGTTCGTAAAAGAACTGCCACTTGGCATAAAGACAAGATAAAAAGACATTCACAAGCTATTCATTAAAGAACTGCCACTTGGCAAAAAGACCGCACAAGCTGTTCATTAAAGAACCGCCACTTGGCATAAAGAGGGTGACATTTTTGGACCAGACACACTTGGGACGACACTTGGGGGAAAAAGAAGGTTACAAATTGTTCATGATTGATTGGTATGAAGAGCAAGACTCAGGGTGGTTAATGCAACCATGTATTGAATGATGTTGTCTGTATGTTGTATACGCATGAATGTGTATATGCATGAATGTATGTGTGAATGTATGTATGATAATACGACTTGTATGATTGTATGGAGGATTGACTTGTGTGATGGTATGACTGATGGACTTGATGAGACAAGACTGGACAGGTAGGATGGAAAGTGGACTGACGACGCAGTACAAACACTCTGCAAACTTCATTGGGAATGATGCCATTGGGGACATATCAAAACATTGACGGGGTAAAGCCGCAACAACTGATGGGGAATTGTCGCGTCGAATTTCGGATGTCAAGCTATTGGGGAAGCTTTGAATCACTAATTCTAAATTACGACTGAACTTTTAATTTTTCGGGGAAAAAGGAAAAAAGTTCTAAATTACCTTGAGAAAAGATTTTAGGTTCGAAAGTCAATTATGTGAGGGGAAGGTATTAGCACCCCTTACATCCGTTGTACTCAACGGGAACCTCTCAGTCGGCTTAGGCTTAAAATGCTTCGATGTTTTACTTGCGTGTTTAAACATATATAAAAGAAAATATAAAAACATAATGCGAGATGAAGAAAGAGATAAAAACAAACGAAAGGGAAAAAAAAACAAGTTTTTTATTAATGGGCTTGACAAGATGTCGATCTTGCTCCTACGTATCTCCCGGTAGTCGGAGAATTCAAAGCGTACGTAGTTCTTTGGTAGAAAAAGTTTGTATGTTGGTTCGTTTTAATTAAAAAAAATTTGATCGCGTCCGAGCGAAAAAGTTTGAAAAAAGAGAAAGTAATTAAAGTAAATGTCAACTGTTCCGGTTGCTGCCGAACTGGCCATTGACGACAATGCATAAAAGTAAATGATTTGATGAAAAAAGATTTTGCACTCGGACTTGAACAAAGGTTTTTAAAACGTACGAAGACGTACAAAGCTTTAACATGGTGAAAGATGGACGCTAGGCGATAAACTCGCGCAAGGCGTGAATGTTTTGAATAAATAAAAAGACAGACGCACCAAGACGAAAAATTCGCGCAAGGCGTAAATGGACGCGCAAGGGCGCGAAGGGTTCGGATTGACCACGAGGGCCAAGAAAAGGGTAAAAATGGCCACAAGGGGGCCAAGGGGAGGTTGAGCGTGCTTGACGCGTCAAGGGTGGAATGACGGTTGCCCGAGCGACGAGACATACGTCACGCATTCGTGCAACCGAGGTTTGGGGAGACATACGTCAAGCCATTCCCGTTTCATTCAAGTTTGGTTTGGTTACTCGGAGAAATCTCAAAGGGAACCAAAGCTTTTTAAAGGGAAACTTAAAGAAAACACGAACAAATTTGTTGTTCGAGTTTATTAAAATCATGAACATTACTTGTTGCTTAAGTTATTGAAACTCAAGAACGAGTATAGTTCAAGTTTTAAATGATGAACAAGGATCATAAAACATACACAAATTTGGAAAGTTCACAAGTTCGGCTCATCTTGAGTTTGGGTTTAAAAGAGTGAGCAAGCTTGGCTTAAGTTCGCGTTTGGATTGAAAATCATGAACAACATGGTTGTTCAAGTTTGTTTTGAAATAGACGAACTTTGCTTGCTGCTCAAACTTGGTTTTAGAAAATATTAAGAACATAACTTGTTTCACAAGTTACTCAAAATTTGTCGCACGAACTTGTGAAATCTTCAAAGTTTGTGCATGATTATGAATTGGGTTTGGACAAAAATGGTTTTAACCCTCTTTAGGTTCTGAATCAAGGGCTGGAATCCCAAAAATTTGACATTTGAATGCCTGATTCATGTTCTGAATTTCACATACTTCGCAGAGCAACCAGAACTTGGCTCTGCGAAGTCAGGTTCTGGTGTGTTCGCAGTGCGAGCAATACTTTGCTCTACGAAGTATGCGAATTTCCAAACTCAGAAGCTGTTTCTGAGCAGAAGTTCAGAAACTGCTTCTAAGCAAGCTTCAGAACCCAAAGGAGGTTAAAAAACTTGACAAAATGGAAGAAAATGGGATGGAAAAACACAGTTTTAAAGCTTGGCCCCTTTGAGGTCCTTTTTGAGTTTCAAAAGGGGTTTTTGTGCACAAAGTGAAATTGGACAAAGCAAGATATGCAAACAGCAAACACAATAAAAAAGAAGGATTATAGGAGACTTACAGAACTCCTAGCAATGCTTGAGCAAGATTGGAAGTGGCTTGCTTGCTTTGTGAGAGGTTATGAACAATGTTCTAATTGTTTGTGATGGACTGATTTTGTGCTGCAATGCAAGGGATTTCTGTGTGGATTTCGTGTGTATTGGCTCTTTGAATTGGTCTATTGATTGTGTGTGCAACTGGCTTTTTCAATGTGTGTGATCCTTGTGCCTTGGCATTCCTTTTATAGGCCAAAATGCAAATCTATGTAATGATGGTAAATCTCTAGATTCTAGCTGGTTTGTGGGCTAAATCCAGGCTAAAACACTTTGCATTAAATGCTAATGGATAGAACTTGCTTTGCCTTGTGCCAAGGGGCAAGGTCTTGACTGATCTCAGCCACAAAGGCCATTAATTCTAGAAGGTAATGATGGTAAAAACTGTAAAACAGGGCAGCTGCAAAAGGGATGATTCTTGGGATCAATCCTTGCAATCTTGGAAGGTCAAGCAATCAAAATGTGTACTGCCATGTACAGGGAGATTGGGGGAAGCAAAATGAGCATGTGGGCTTATGTGTGGGAGGAGAAATCCAGCTCAAAACAGGGCACACCAAACAGCTTTTTTGCAACAAAAACCACTTGTGTTTGACTGGTTTTGGCAGAGAAAAAGGGAAGGAAAGGGATCAAGCAGCTGGCTGGCAAGCTTAGGTTGGGTGATGGGTCAATTTGGAGGGACAAAAGCTGACCAAGGGCAGCCAATTTGTTTGATCACATGATAGGTTGGAAGAAAATCCTTCTTTCCTTTTACCTTTAATGTCACACATTAAATCTTGCCTTGCTGCTCCAAATCAGTCACAAAACAGCAATAATAAAAGTAATAATGCTACTAATAACAATTGTAGTTCAAGCAAAAAAGATAAACCAATGTATAAAAATCTGCAGAAAATTTCGCAGAGGTCGCAGTGCGAAGGTGATTTCGCACTGCGAACTCCACTTTTTTTGATTTTTTTATTTAAAAATAAAAAGGTAAAAATTGGAGAAATAATAATAATATATAATGATAATAATGATGATAAAAAATGCAAAAATGCAAATGATAATGATAATAAGAAAAATAGTAGATGATAATAATAATGGAAAATGATGATATTAAATAATAATAATAAAAATGATAAAAACTTAATAATATTAATTAAAATAAAACCTTAATAGTAGTAAAGGATAATAATGATATTATTAAAGAAAAATAGAATAACAAAAATATTAATAATATTAAGGATAATGGAAATGCTAGTAATGATATTAATAAAATGCAAACAAAAATACTATAACAAGAATGAAATAATACAAAGTAATAATAAGTAATGAAAATAATAAAAGATAAAACACACAAAAATATAAGTCAAAAAATGGGTATGACAGATGCCCCTATTTAAGTTTCTTCGTCCCGGAGATTGAAAATGTGATTTGAAATGGACGGGTTGAAGAGACTTAAATATAGAGTACGCCATTTTTTTGACTAAATATTTTTCCGAGTTATAAATGCTATAAATGCATGTATGCAAATGTTATGAATGCTTATAATGTAAACATGGATGCAAAGACGATAAAAAAGGAAGACCACACCGGGGATAAGTGTCAGCTGTTCGGGTTGTTGCCGAACTGCCACTGACAACAAAGAATGAAAAGGTAAATGCCAGTTGTTCGGGTTGTTGCCGAACTGGCCACTGACGACAAAAGAATGAAAAGAATGTCAACTGTTCGGATGTTGCCGAACTTGCCATTGACGACAAAAGAATGAAAAGAATGTCAACTGTTCGGATGTTGCCGAACTTGCCATTGACGACAGGAAAATAAAATGTCAACTGTTCGGATGTTGCCGAACTTGCCATTGACGACAGGAAAAATAAAATGTCAACTGTTCGGATGTTGCCGAACTTGCCATTGACGACAGGAAAATAAAATGTCAACTGTTCGGATGTTGCCGAACTTGCCATTGACGACACTGGGGATGCGGCTGACAAGCCGTTCCTTACAGAAATGCCCCTTCAATCGGGGAGAAAGAATGCACAAGCTGTTCATTGAAGAACTTGCCACTTGGCACAAAACTGGGGAGTACGCACAAGCTGTTCATTAAAGAACTGCCACTTGGCGTAAAGACTCGACAAAAAGACGCGCAAGCTGTTCGTTTGAACTGCCACTTGGCGGAAAAGGGTGACATCTCTGAACCAGACAGACTGGGGATGACACTTGGGGAAAAAAGAATTCACGAATTGCTCGCGATTGATTGGTGAGACTCATGATGGTTAAAAATAACCATGTATGATATGTAGTATGTTGTATGCATATGTATGAATGCATGAATGCATGACTGTCACTGAGGACGTTGTGTGAGGGATGGACTTGTACTGGGGATACTCAACATGTTTGTTAAGGATTTGCCCCTTGATACGATGAAAAACTTGCACAAGCTGTTCGTTAAAGAACTATCGCTTGGCGAAAATGAGGATGATATCCCTAGACTAGATAGACTGGGGATGCCATCCGACTATTTGTAGTGGGAAATGCATGATATGAATATGAGATGCATGTTAAATGAATGACTATGATATGATGCATGAATTATGCTGACCTGGGGGATGACAGACGTCACGTGGGACGTTGGGGATTATGATTTGAATGCCGAGTAAAGTCGGGCTTGGATGATGTAAGACTCCACTGGGGGGTTATGCCAATAAGATTGGGCTTCGCTCGCGATTTCGCTGGGGATATAAGGATCATTTTGGAAGCATGATCGATATCCCGCCTTCGATGCCAATGATAATTGGGCTTTAGAGAGTAGGACAAATGTTGACTTCCTGGGGAGTTTGTTAATCCACTGGGGATTGTACTAATCCGCTGGGAAGAAGAACTGGCGATTCCGCAGGGAATGCTTACGCTTCGGTTGGCAAGTCCTTGCCTGAACTGTCCTTTCGGGCTCTTAACTCCATTGGGGAATTTCCGATTAATTCACCTAGGATTCTGTTGGGGAATTCTCTTTTGCGATTGACCAATGCTCGGCCCGCAAAGCTTTATCTGCTTTAAGGACAGATATCGATGTACACTCCGAATATTCACGAGTTCGAAAAGGAATGTGTTTGTTATTTGATAAATATAAAAGACTCATGAAATAAATTTTGAAAAAGTTTTTTTTTTTGTTTTTGGAAATACTATCATCAAGAATAAAAATGAATGAAAGAAATTTGGTAAAAGGTAAAGAAAGTTATGTTGGGAAATGAAATTCATTAAAGGGGTGGTAGCCTGCCAAAGGCGTGGCTCCACGAATCTTACAAAGTCTAAAAAGGGTAAATATGAAAGGGAAGGGTACATTTGAACACGATGGCCACTAGTATCCCTAATAACTTTGAATTCCTTGTTTGGATGCTTCCAATTCGGAGTCTTCAGACAATTGATGTGCCCCGAGTGGATCACGACTAATCCGATGTAGTTACTTTGTCTTTTGATCCTTAATTTTTGCATAGGTCATCCTTTCAGACGCTTGACCTATCAGGATAGCTGTTTTTGTTTTTGTCTCTAATTTTTGCCTGGACCGCCCTTTCAGGTTTTCAGTCCACCGAGACGCTCCTTTTTGCCTAAGCCGCCCTTTCAGGTTTTCGACTTACCGAGCTGTTCTTTTGTTTTTAGACAAAGTATTTCTTGACTACATCGGAGTTCACAGGACGCGGAAAATCCTCGCCGTCCATTGTCGTGAGAATTAAAGCTCCTCCGGAGAATACTCTCTTGACGACATACGGGCCTTCATAGTTAGGCGTCCATTTGCCCCTAGAGTCGGGTTGAAAGGATAGGATCCTTTTGAGCACGAGTTCTCCTTCTTGGATTTCCCGAGGACGAACTTTCTTGTCAAAAGCTTGTTTCATCCTTTGTTGGTACAGTTGTCCATGACATAAGGCTGTCATGCGTTTCTCCTCGATTAAATTCAACTGATCGTATCTGTTTTGACACCATTCAGCCTCTGACAACTTAGCTTCCATCAAGATTCTCAATGACGGGATTTCGACTTCTACGGGGAGCACTGCTTCCATGCCGTATACTAGAGAGAAAGGGGTTGCCCCTGTCGACGTACGTACTGAAGTACGGTACCCGTGCAAGGCATATGGTAGCATCTCATGCCAATCCTTGTATGAGACTACCATCTTTTGCACTATTTTCTTGATGTTTTTGTTTGCAGCTTCAACCGCACAATTCATCTGAGGTCTATAAGGAGAAGAGTTATGATGCTCGATCTTAAACTCTTTGCATAGCTCCTTCATCATTTTGTTATTCAGGTTGGTCCCATTGTCCGTGATGATCTTGTTAGGAATACCATATCGACAGATGATATGATTCTTAATAAATCGGACCACCACTTGTTTGGTGACGTTAGCATATGATGCAGCCTCAACCCATTTGGTGAAGTAGTCGATTGCTACTAAGATGAAGCGATGTCCATTTGAAGCTTTGGGTTCGATTCTACCAATCATGTCAATGCCCCACATGGAGAAAGGCCATGGTGATGAAAGGACATTCAGAGCCGTTGGTGGCATGTGGATCCTGTCCGCATAGATTTGACATTTGTGGCATTTTCTGGCATGTTTGTAGCAATCGCTTTCCAAGGTCATCCAGTAATATCCGGCTCTTAAGATTTTCCTAGCCATTGTGTGCCCACTGGAATGGGTTCCGAAGGAGCCTTCATGTATTTCATGCATTATGAGGTCCGCTTCTTGCTCATTAACACATCTGAGCAGCACCATATCAAAATTCCTCTTGTACAAAACTTCTCCGTTTAGAAAGAAGTTGCCGGCTAATCTTCGCAGAGTTTTCTTATCCTTGTTGGATGCCCCATGCGGGTACTCTTGCTTTTGGAGGAAACATTTGATGTCGTGGAACCATGGTTTGTCATCTATGACTGCTTCGGCTGCAAATACATGTGCAGGCCTCTCTAGGTGTTGAACCTTGATTGTTGGAATTTCGCTCCGGCGACTGACCTCATACATAGAAGACAAGGTTGCTAGAGCATCCGCCATTTGATTCTCGTCTCGAGGAATATAATGCAGCTTGACTTTGTTGAAAAAGGTTAGCAAGCGTCTTGCGTAATCTTTGTAAGGGATCAAGCCGGTGTGGCGAGTTTCCCAATCTCCATTGATTTGATTAATCACAAGAGCCGAGTCTCCGTAAATGTCGAGGTTCTTGATCCTTAGATCGATGGCTTCCTCAATTCCTAAGATACAAGCTTCATACTCTGCCATATTGTTTGTACAGTCGAATGATAGTCTTGCAGCAAAAGGGAGATGCTTGCCCTCAGGGGTGACGATAACTGCTCCAATTCCGTTGCCATAGACATTTACTGCTCCATCAAAGATTAACTTCCATTTAGATTCGGGATCTGGACCTTCGCAGGGTAGTGGTTCGTCACAATCCTTCATCTTTAGATACATGATTTCTTCATCGGGGAAGTCAAACTTGATTGGTTGATAATCCTCAATTGGTTGATGAGCCAAATGGTCAGCGAGAATGCTGGCTTTGATGGCTTTCTGAGTGTGGTATTCGATGTCGTATTCTGACAACAACATCTGCCAACGGGCGATCCTTCCGGTTAAGGCGGGTTTTTCAAAGATGTACTTGATTGGATCCATCTTGGATATCAACCAAGTAGTATGATTAAGCATGTAGTGGCGAAGACGCCTAGCAGCCCAGGCTAATGCACAACAAGTCTTTTCGAGTAGAGAGTATCGGGACTCGCAGTCCGTAAACTTCTTGCTGAGGTAGTAGACGGCGTGCTCTTTTCTTTCGGTCTCATCTTGTTGTCCGAGTACACAACCCATGGAGTCTTCCAATACGGTTAAGTACATGATCAAAGGTCTTCCTTCGACTGGAGGAATAAGTATTGGAGGTTCTAACAGGTACTCCTTGATGCTGTCAAAAGCTTTTTGGCAATCCTCTGTCCATACCACTTCTTGATTTTTGCGAAGCAGTTTGAAGATGGGTCCACAAGTGGCTGTCATATGGGATATGAATCTAGAGATGTAGTTTAAACGTCCTAGAAATCCCCTTACTTGCTTCTCAGTTTGAGGAGCAGGCATTTCTCTGATGGCTTTGACCTTATCGGGATCTACCTCGATACCCTTTTGACTGACAATGAAACCTAGGAGTTTTCCTGATCTCACGCCGAATGTACATTTGTTGGGGTTTAGGCGAAGCCGATATTTTCTCAGGCGTTGAAACATCTTTGACAAATACTCGACATGCTCTTCTTCCGTTCTTGATTTGACAATCATGTCATCGACATACACTTCGATTTCTTTGTGTATCATGTCGTGGAAAAGAGTAGTCATGCCCCTTTGGTAGGTAGCGCCCGCATTCGTTAGGCCAAAAGGCATCACTTGATAGCAGAAGGTGCCCCAAGGCGTAATGAAAGACGTTTTTTCTCTATCTTCAACAACCATTTTAATCTGATTATACCCCGAGAAGCCATCCATGAAGGAGAAAACCTTGGATTTGGCGGTGTTGTCAACCAATATGTCAATGTGAGGTAAAGGGAAGTCGTCCTTTGGACTAGCCTTGTTTAGATCTCGATAGTCGACACACATTCTGACTTTACCATCCTTCTTGGGAACTGGCACTATGTTGGCCAACCATTGAGGATATTCCGAGGTAACGAGAAATCCTGCATTAATCTGCTTTTGTACTTTCTCTTTGATCTTAAGAGCCATGTCAGGGCGAGTTCTTCTCAACTTCTGCTTGACCGGCGAACATTCCGGTTTTAGAGGTAAGTGGTGCTCCACAATCTCAGGATCCAATCCTGGCATATCTTGGTATGACCATGCAAAGATATCCACATATTCTTCAAGAAGCTTGACTATTTTCTCTTTGACGGGCGCATCCAATAACGCTCCAATCTTAACCTCTTTCTTTTCTTCTTCGGAACCCAAGTTGATGATCTCTATTGTTTCCTCGTGAGGCTGAATGGTCTTCCTCTCTTGTTCTAGTAGGCGCTTGATCTCATCCGGGATCTCTTCATCCTCTTCCTCTTCCGCTTCGTAAACAGGGAATTCAAAGTTGGGAGGGAGCCTAGGGCTAAGGTGTTCGACAGGTTTATGGGTGCTTAGTCTGCATGTGATGGATGACTGATTTTAGTAAACGATGAAAAAATGCGGACTCTTTGAAAAAAAGAAAATGTTTTTTGGTTTTTGAAAATAAAAAGAAAAAAGACAACGTATAAATACGTGGAAGTTGTAATAGAAACAACGATTTTTATTAATTGATGATAGTATATTAAACAAGCCCTACATGAGTCTCCTTTCGCTCTGGGCGAGGCGAAAGGTTTTTTTTGAAAAAGATAAAATAAACAAACACATTACTTTGAAGACTGGATAACAGAAGGAACATCGATAGCAACCCAATTGCGACAAGCTCCTCCGGGCGTTACGTGGACATGTGCTGTTTCTTCCGGCCCATCTTCAGTGATGGCGTTGGTTTCCTTTGTGGAGTGAATGAAGCTGGCGCTACGAAAGATGTTCTCGAGCGGTTCAATGTTAGCGCTTGGTTCGGCAACTCTTGTAGTTGGAGTGAAACCTAAACCTTCTCTATGCTTACGCTCCGGCAGACTTATTGTCTTTCCCCAATCCGGGAGTAAGTCATCTTGCACTGCTCTTTGTGCGCTCTTGAAAGAAGACATGGACGCTTCATTCTTTGTGGCACTCTCATCTTCTAAGGAAAGACCTTGGAATGATGTCCCGTCAACGATATCAGCACCGATGAACGAGAAAGCCGACAGATGGCTGATTAACAGAGCTTCTTCTCCTCCCACAGTGACTAACTTCCCATTCTTCACAAATTTCAGTTTTTGATGCAGTGTGGATGTCACTGCTCCGGCCTCGTGGATCCATGGTCGGCCTAACAAACAACTATACGCTGCTTGTATATCCATTATCTGGAAGGTTATTTGGAAGACGGATGGCCCGATGGTAATAGGTAAATCCACCTCTCCGATCACTGATTTCTTTGAGCCGTCGAAGGCTTTAACGACTACCCCACTTTGCCTTATGGGGGTCCCCTGGTAGGAAAGCTGGTCGAGGGTTGTCTTGGCCATTACGTTCAATGATGAGCCGGTGTCTACAAGTACATTGGATAAAGCATCTGACTTGCAGTTTACCGATATATGTAATGCCAAATTATGGTGCCTTCCTTGCTCCGGGAGTTCCTCATCACTAAAGCTTAAGCTGTTGCAAACAGTGATGTTTCCGACAATGCCTCCGAATTGGCCGAGGGTTATGTCGTGCTCCACAAAGGCTTGGTCCAAGACCCTCATCAATGATTCTCTATGTGCGTCGGAGTTCAATAATAAGGATAACATAGAGATCTTGGAAGGCGTTTGCAACAACTGGTCCACGACCTTGTATTCGCTCTTTTTGATTAGTTTCAATACCTCATCGAGATCCGAATCGGCATTTGCCCCACTGGACTGACCCATTTCTTTGCTCGTGCAGGGGTCCTAGGTTGGCTTTGGTTTAAACACCGGGGTGCTGACCTTCTCTTGGACCGTTGTGGGAAGAACACGTCCGCTCCTTGGCACTTTACTGCCGTCCGTGATATTACCGACAGGAGCTAGAGGGATAGGCGTTTCTTGGCCATCGTTCATCATGGTTGCAAGGTATTTATAAGGAACTGCCTTGTTGGAAGTGTATGGGGCAGGCCCTGGTAAGCATATTACAAGTGGAGTAGTGGCAGGCTCTTGGCTGCTGAAGGCTATCTCCAAGTGTTCCGGGATATCAAACTCCGGAATTATGACACATACATTTTCCTCCTTTTTGGTGACAACGAGCTCCTTCTTGTCCATTAGTCCTTGTATGTCTTTTTGGATTTGCATACATCCTCGAGGACTTACTGAACACTCTTCACAGCTAGCATGATTGTGCTCGAACATGGCTGCTTTACACATCTTGATGTGTAGTGGAACCAAAGGAGTCCTGATGTTTTGGACTTTCAAAATAGGAGTGGTCCTTTGGTGCTCTTGAACCATGTTGATTGAGGAACCATGGTTCGGCAGTGGGTTAGTTTGGACATTTGGGTTTGAGTCCTTGAAGGTCAACACCTTGGTACGGACTAGCTTCTGGACCTCATTCTTTAAAGCAAGGCAACGTTCAACGTCATGGCCTGGTGCCCCTTGATGGTATGCGCACGTAAGGTCATGTCGATACCATGGAGGTAATACACTTGGTACGGGAGGTGGTGCTCTTGTTTGTACGAGATTTCTCGCAAGTAAGGCCGGGAGCAAGTCCGCGTACTTCATGGGTGTCGGATCGAATGCCGCTCTTGGGCGATTCTGATAGTTGAAGGGCTGCTGAGGTGCTTGAGGTCGGAATTGCTGCTGACCTTGTGGGCGTGGTTGCTGATATGATTGTTGCGGATTTTGCGGATGTTGTTGCTGATAGGACTGTTGATATTGAGGGAGAGATCTTTGCGGGACTTGAACTTGGTAATTCGGAGGTGTAGAGATGGAAGGTGAGATAGCAGAGACATGCGGATATGCCGAGTACCCTTGATGAGGTCCTCCGTGGCCAATCATGCCGATATCTTGCTCTTTCTTCCTTGGGTAGCTACCCCCGAATCTCTTTGTGCTACTAGACGGAGCACTTTCCTTTACTAAGCGTCCCTCTCGGACCGCATCCTCCAAACGTACGCCCATGCTTACCATTTCGGTGAAGTCACTTGGCGCACTGGCAACCATTCGTTCATAGTAAAAGGAACCAAGGGTATTTAAAAAGATCTTGGTCATTTCCTTTTCTTCTAGAGACGGGCTAATCTGAGCTGCTATCTCTCTCCATCTTTGTGCGTACTCCTTAAAGGTCTCTTTGTCCTTTTGGGCCATGGCCCGGAGTTGGTCCCGGTCCGGGGCCATGTCCAAATTATATTTGTACTGGCGGACAAACGCCTCTCCCAAGTCATTAAAGGTTTGGATTTTGGTACTATCCAAACCCATGTACCACTTTAAAGCGGCACCGGTTAAGCTATCTTGGAAATTGTAACGACCCTATTTTCGTATATTATATTTTTATATATTTTATTTTATAGATTTGCATTTAAATATATTTTCTAGTAAGCGAGGAATAATTATTTAGCGCGGAGTTAAGTTCGTAATTGAGTTTTTATGTTTTGGGCCAAGAGGGTGAATAGTGTTGGGCTTATGAGTAGTAATGATCCTATGTGGAGGAGAGTTAGTGAGCTTGGATTGGATTGAAGGGCTAGGATTAACCCTTGAGAGTTAGTAAGGATGGATGGCCAAGATTGATTGGATTGGATTATAAGATATTTTGTGAACATGAATAGTGCCATTTCCTCCTTTTCTTTGTGAGAAAACGTGAAAGAAGAAGAGAAGAAGAGCAAGAGAGCTAGGGCTTGGGATTGAAGCTTGAAGATTGCTAGAGAACTTTGATTCCAAGGTAAGAGAGTTGGTATTACATGATTACAAGTGATTAAGAGAAGGGGAGAATGTCTATTTCTCCATCCCAAACTTCTCATTCACTTTGTATAGGTTTTGATAGTAGTTTTTATGGTTTAAAAGTTGTTAATGATTATGTTTTGCTTGCTTGAATGCTAAGTGATAATGCTAGCATGTTTTGTTGAAGTTATTGTGTTGTGAATTCATAAGAAAAGTTAAGAAAAGTTATTGTTTTTGAACCCTAATTTCTTGATGGATGTAATCCTTGCTTGGGATTGATTTTGAATGATGTTTTATGATGGAAAGTTGTTTTTATTATGTTCTGGAAGTTGGGTAACCTTGAATGGGTTGAAATGGTGGAAAAATCACATTTTTATGACTGTGTACTGATACGGTCGCTTGTAGCGACGGAGCATCGCTTGTAGCGACCAGGCAGGATAATTCCCTGCCTATGTTCGCTTGTAGCGACCAATGGTTCGCTTGTAGCGACCAAGCAGGATAATTCCCTGCCTATGCTCGCTTGTAGCGACCACGTGCTCGCTTGTAGCGACCAGCCCTGTACTTGCCAACTTTGTTGAGCTGTTTTGAGGGTCCTGGTACGCGCGGGGATGGCTTTTTGCTACTGTATTCTCAAATATGTTTTGGAAACCTTGCCCACCATTTTAATTTATTCTTAGTGCTTCCTAAAGAGTAATTGTTCAAGTAAAGTTGAGATTGTTGGATTTGGTGAGTATATTCATGTTGTGTCTTATGATTTGGCCATGAGAGCCTAGTAGTGGTGTTTGTTGTTGTTGTTGATGTTGTGATAATTATCAGAGAGCTGATAATTAGTTGTGTTGTTTGTGTTTGTTATTGTTGTGATAATTATCAGAGAGCTGATAATTAGTTGTGTTAGTAAGTATAGTGATAAGAGTATCATATATTTGCTAAGTGAAACATCATGCATTTCATTATTTGATGATATCCGGAGCGGATATGAAATCCATGAGAGCGTGGTTATCAAGAGAGCTTGATAAGGATATAAGTTTATCCGAAAAGATTTGGTACCACATGCATTAGAGAATGCATTTTGAGGCATGCATCCTTGTGATAGTAATTGTTCATTTAGGAAATTATGTGTGCATAATGGATGTGAGTGGTAATTGATGTTTTGATGAGTTATGTGGGAAATTATGCGTGCATAATGGTTAATGATGAGTTATTGATGATAGTTGTTGTTGATGAGTGTTGTGCTTTGTCAATTATGTGTTGTGATTTGGTTATGTATAATAATGTGTTATTTATACATATTTATTGTTTGTGATACTAACACTCTCTGTTTTGTGTTATTTGCTGGATCTTTGGGGATCCAGATCATCAGGGAGACGAGGTTATCGTTGAGGAGTAGCCTTGCTGTTTAGAAGCTGCGTAGTGGTGAGGGCATAGCTTAGCTATCCTTACATTTTTGGTACTAGGTGTTGTATCCTAGTTAGAGTCTAGGGCTCTGATATTTGTAACACCATTTTGGGGTATCTGAACGTTTGTGTATAGATTTGGCAATAGTATCTGTTGTTGAATTGCCTATTTTGAAAACCGTATGTATATATTTTTGTGTAATATATGCAGTGCTTGGTTATAAGCAATTGTTTGTTATTTTTCCGCTGCTGTTTGAGAATCAAATATATTTTGATTATGTTGTTGATGTTTACTAAATTGAGTTTTATTAATGTTGTAACTTCCTATGGCCTTAACGTTTTCTTTATTAAAGTTAATAATCGGCGGTTAAGGGTTAGGGTGTTACAATAGTTGGTATCAGAGCAGGTCGATCCATTGGATCAATTAAGTTTAGTATACCCTTTGTGTAACATGTGTTTTCTTAAACACTTTGTTCTCACTTGTGTTATGTGATGTTTGGTAGTGTGTGGGTATGGCGCAACGAGCACTTGCTGATGCGATGGAGCGGATGGCGGATGCCATGGCTCAGGATGCTGCTAGTAGGACTGCGGATAGAGCCGCACAACAAGCTAGAGGAGGCGGAGAAGATGAGTTGAGACTCGAGAGGTTTATGAACAACAAACCGCCTATCTTCAAGGGAGGATACGATCCAGATGGAGCGCAGACTTGGTTGGAAGGGATTGAGAGAATTTTCGGGGCTATGCGTTGTCTGGATGCGCATAAGGTATTGCTAGGAGCGTATGTTCTCCATGATGAAGCTGATCATTGGTGGGGAAATGCTAGTCAGAGGTTGGGAGCTGGTGGAGCTTTAGTTACTTGGGCTCGTTTCCGGAGGGAGTTTTTAACCAAGTATTTTCCGGCAGACGAGAGGAACCGTAAGGTGATTGAGTTCATGGAGCTCAAGCAAGGGAGTTTATCTGTTTCTGAGTATGCTGCCAAGTTTGAAGATTTGTGTCGTTTTGCTCCTCATTACAACACGGTGGAAGCTGAGGAAGACAAGTGTGTCAAGTTTGAAAATGGGCTGAGGCCAGATATCAAGCAGTTGATTGGGTTTAGTGAGATCCGGAATTTTCCGATGTTGGTGAATAAGAGTCGAATATGTGATAAGGATGGTAAAGCTAAGGCTAATTACTACAAAGCCGCAAATGAGAAGAGGGGAAAGGACATGGCTAGAGGTAAACCTTATAGCAAAGGTGGAAAGAAACCAGATGAAGGTGGGAGTAGTGGTAACAAGTTTGGAGTTAATAGGAATTGTTTTAAGTGTGGACAACCGGGACATCGTTTCTTTGAGTGCCCGAAAAGTGATGGAAAATGTTTCAAGTGTGGTGATCCTGGCCACATGGCTGATCAATGCAAGAAAGGTCTAGTTTGCTTCAACTGCAAAGAACCGGGTCATAAGAGCAACGTGTGTAAGAAGCCTAGAGCGGCTGGAGGAAAAGTGTTTGCTTTAGATGGTGGTGATGCGAAGGCGGACAACTTGATCAGAGGTACATGCTTTATCAATAATACTCCTTTGTCTGCTATTATTGATACGGGTGCTACCCATTCGTTTATTTCTATGGATTGTGTTGAGAGGTTGGGTCTTAAGGTAGAAAATATGATGGGACGCATGGTTATTGAAACGCCTGCGAGTGGTTCAGTATCGACTACGCTAGTTTGTGTTGATTGTTCAGTCATTATGTATGATCGACTCTTTGGTATGGATTTAGTCTGCATTCCGTTGAGCGGAATAGATGTTATTTTTGGTATGAACTGGTTAGAATTTAATCGGGTTCATATCAACTGCGGTGAGAGGACGGTTAAGTTTCCAAGATCGGAGCCAGAGTTGTGTTCGAAGCTTATGTGTTGTCGAGAAGTGGTAAGATCCGTGAAGGCTCAAGAGGATGTGTTTGCTATGTTTGCTTCGTTGAGAGTGGAAGAGGAGATTGAGGTTGATGCGTTGCCGGTGGTGCGTGATTTCCCAGATGTTTTTCCAGATGACATTTTGGATTTACCACCCGAGAGAGAGGTTGAATTCGCAATTGACATCGTACCTGGCACTAGTCCAATATCAATGGCGCCGTATCGTATGTCAGCTGCTGAGCTAGAAAAGTTGAAGGAACAATTGGAAGAATTGTTAGAGAAGAAGTTTGTAAGACCGAGTGTATCGCCGTGGGGTGCGCCGGTTCTGTTGGTGAAGAAGAAAGATGGTAGTATGCGTTTGTGCATTGATTATCGTCAGTTGAATAAAGCAACTATCAAGAATAAGTATCCACTTCCGAGGATAGATGATTTGATGGATCAGTTAGTGGGAGCCTGTGTGTTCAGCAAGATTGATTTGAGATCGGGATATCACCAGATAAGAGTTAAGGCGGAGGATATACCGAAGACTGCTTTCAGGACAAGGTATGGTCACTACGAGTATGCTGTTATGCCTTTTGGAGTTACTAATGCACCTGGAGTGTTTATGGAATATATGAATCGTATATTTCATTCCTTTTTGGATCGATTCGTGGTGGTCTTCATAGACGATATTTTGGTATACTCGAAGACGGAAGAAGAACATGCCGAGCATTTGAGGATTGTGTTGGAGGTGTTGCGCGAGAAGAAGCTTTATGCAAAATTTTCTAAGTGTGAATTTTGGTTGCATGAAGTTAGCTTTTTGGGTCACGTCATTTCAAGTGGTGGTATAGCAGTGGATCCTGCTAAGGTAGAGGCAGTGCAAGATTGGGGAACGCCGGAGTCTGTTACTGAGATCCGAAGTTTTCTTGGTTTGGCCGGTTACTATCGGAGGTTTATCGAAGGATTTTCAAAGTTGGCGTTGCCGTTGACACAGTTGACTAGGAAGGGTCAAGCTTTCATTTGGGATGACAAGTGTGAGCAGAGTTTCCAAGAGCTGAAGAGGAGGTTGACATCTGCACCTGTGTTAATTCTGCCAAATCCGAAGGAACCGTTCGTGGTTTATTGTGATGCGTCGAAGATGGGTTTAGGTGGTGTGTTGATGCAGTGGGGACAAGTCGTTGCTTATGCATCGAGACAGCTGAAGATTCATGAGAGGAACTATCCTACGCATGATTTGGAGCTAGCTGCTGTCGTGTTTGTTCTCAAGATTTGGAGGCACTACTTGTATGGGTCAAGATTCGAGGTTTTCAGCGATCACAAGAGTCTGAAGTACTTATTTGATCAGAAGGAGCTCAACATGAGGCAAAGAAGATGGTTAGAATTTCTTAAGGATTATGATTTCGAGTTGAGTTATCATCCGGGTAAGGCTAATGTGGTAGCCGATGCGTTGAGTAGGAAGTCTTTGCATATGTCGTCTCTGATGGCGAAGGAACTGAGATTGATTGAAGAGTTTAGAGACCTCAGTTTGGTTTTTGAAAGGACAACCAGAAGCGTGAAACTAGGGATGTTGAAAGTGACGAATGATTTTCTTGAAGAGGTTGTGGAAAAGCAAAAGTATGATGTGAGATTGATGAAGCTTAAGACGCTCATCGAGCAAGGGAAAAAGGTAAACGTTGAGATCGATGAGAAAGGCGTGATGAGGTGTCAAGGAAGGTTATGTGTACCTGATGTGCCTGAATTGAAGCGGATGATCTTGGAGGAAGGTCACAGAAGCAACTTAAGTATTCATCCTGGTGTTACTAAGATGTATCAAGATCTGAGGAAAATGTTTTGGTGGCAAGGGATGAAGAAAGAGATCGCCGAGTTTGTTTTCGCGTGTTTGACTTGTCAGAAGTCCAAGGTGGAGCATCAGAAGCCGTCGGGGCTATTGCAACCTATGTTTATTCCAGAGTGGAAATGGGATAGTATTGCGATGGATTTTGTAAGCGGTTTGCCGAAGACGTCGAAAGGTAACAATATGATTTGGGTAGTTGTCGACAGGTTAACAAAGTCTGCTCATTTCATAGCTATCAAGACCGGTATGCTAGTACCGAAGTTGGCTGAGATTTATGTCGAGCAAATCGTGAGATTACATGGAATACCGTCGAGTATTGTATCGGATCGAGATCCCCGTTTTACTTCAAGGTTTTGGGAGAGTTTGCAAGAGGCGTTGGGGACTAAGTTGCGGATGAGTTCTGCTTATCACCCGCAGACGGATGGTCAGTCGGAGAGGACGATTCAATCATTGGAGGATTTGTTAAGATCGTGTATTTTGGAACAAGGAGTGAGTTGGGAAGCTTGCTTACCATTGATTGAGTTTACGTATAACAACAGTTTTCATTCGAGCATTGGTATGGCACCTTTTGAAGCGTTGTATGGGAGGAGATGTAGAACACCTTTGTGTTGGTTTGAGTCGGGGGAAAGTGTGGTGCTTGGACCTGAGATTGTGCAACAAACGACCGAGAAGATCAAGATGATCCAAGAGAAGATGAGAGCGTCGCAGAGTCGCCAGAAAAGCTATGCCGACAAGAGAAGAAAGGATATAGAATTTCAAGAAGGAGATCATGTGTTTCTAAGAGTTACATCGACTACGGGTATTGGACGGGCTTTGAAATCGAAGAAGTTAGCATCGAGATTCATTGGTCCGTATCAGATTTTGAAGAGGATTGGGAAGGTAGCATATAGGATTGCGTTACCGCCGTCGTTGTCAAATCTACATGATGTTTTTCACGTGTCTCAATTAAGGAAATACGTATCGGATCCGTCACATGTGATTGAGTCGGACGAGATACAAGTGAGAGAGAATTTGACGGTTACAACGGTACCTTTAAGGATTGAAGGACAAGAGATGAAGAGGCTCAGGAACAAAGAGATTTCATCGGTGAAGGTCGTTTGGGGAGGCCCAGCCGGTGAGTATGCGACGTGGGAGCTCGAGAGCAAGATGCGGGACTCCTATCCAGAGTTGTTTTCAGGTATTTTCGAGGGCGAAAATTCTTTTTAGGGGGGTAGAGTTGTAACGACCCTATTTTCGTATATTATATTTTTATATATTTTATTTTATAGATTTGCATTTAAATATATTTTCTAGTAAGCGAGGAATAATTATTTAGCGCGGAGTTAAGTTCGTAATTGAGTTTTTATGTTTTGGGCCAAGAGGGTGAATAGTGTTGGGCTTATGAGTAGTAATGATCCTATGTGGAGGAGAGTTAGTGAGCTTGGATTGGATTGAAGGGCTAGGATTAACCCTTGAGAGTTAGTAAGGATGGATGGCCAAGATTGATTGGATTGGATTATAAGATATTTTGTGAACATGAATAGTGCCATTTCCTCCTTTTCTTTGTGAGAAAACGTGAAAGAAGAAGAGAAGAAGCAAGAGAGCTAGGGCTTGGGATTGAAGCTTGAAGATTGCTAGAGAACTTTGATTCCAAGGTAAGAGAGTTGGTATTACATGATTACAAGTGATTAAGAGAAGGGGAGAATGTCTATTTCTCCATCCCAAACTTCTCATTCACTTTGTATAGGTTTTGATAGTAGTTTTTATGGTTTAAAAGTTGTTAATGATTATGTTTTGCTTGCTTGAATGCTAAGTGATAATGCTAGCATGTTTTGTTGAAGTTATTGTGTTGTGAATTCATAAGAAAAGTTAAGAAAAGTTATTGTTTTTGAACCCTAATTTCTTGATGGATGTAATCCTTGCTTGGGATTGATTTTGAATGATGTTTTATGATGGAAAGTTGTTTTTATTATGTTCTGGAAGTTGGGTAACCTTGAATGGGTTGAAATGGTGGAAAAATCACATTTTTATGACTGTGTACTGATACGGTCGCTTGTAGCGACGGAGCATCGCTTGTAGCGACCAGGCAGGATAATTCCCTGCCTATGTTCGCTTGTAGCGACCAATGGTTCGCTTGTAGCGACCAAGCAGGATAATTCCCTGCCTATGCTCGCTTGTAGCGACCACGTGCTCGCTTGTAGCGACCAGCCCTGTACTTGCCAACTTTGTTGAGCTGTTTTGAGGGTCCTGGTACGCGCGGGGATGGCTTTTTGCTACTGTATTCTCAAATATGTTTTGGAAACCTTGCCCACCATTTTAATTTATTCTTAGTGCTTCCTAAAGAGTAATTGTTCAAGTAAAGTTGAGATTGTTGGATTTGGTGAGTATATTCATGTTGTGTCTTATGATTTGGCCATGAGAGCCTAGTAGTGGTGTTTGTTGTTGTTGTTGATGTTGTGATAATTATCAGAGAGCTGATAATTAGTTGTGTTGTTTGTGTTTGTTATTGTTGTGATAATTATCAGAGAGCTGATAATTAGTTGTGTTAGTAAGTATAGTGATAAGAGTATCATATATTTGCTAAGTGAAACATCATGCATTTCATTATTTGATGATATCCGGAGCGGATATGAAATCCATGAGAGCGTGGTTATCAAGAGAGCTTGATAAGGATATAAGTTTATCCGAAAAGATTTGGTACCACATGCATTAGAGAATGCATTTTGAGGCATGCATCCTTGTGATAGTAATTGTTCATTTAGGAAATTATGTGTGCATAATGGATGTGAGTGGTAATTGATGTTTTGATGAGTTATGTGGGAAATTATGCGTGCATAATGGTTAATGATGAGTTATTGATGATAGTTGTTGTTGATGAGTGTTGTGCTTTGTCAATTATGTGTTGTGATTTGGTTATGTATAATAATGTGTTATTTATACATATTTATTGTTTGTGATACTAACACTCTCTGTTTTGTGTTATTTGCTGGATCTTTGGGGATCCAGATCATCAGGGAGACGAGGTTATCGTTGAGGAGTAGCCTTGCTGTTTAGAAGCTGCGTAGTGGTGAGGGCATAGCTTAGCTATCCTTACATTTTTGGTACTAGGTGTTGTATCCTAGTTAGAGTCTAGGGCTCTGATATTTGTAACACCATTTTGGGGTATCTGAACGTTTGTGTATAGATTTGGCAATAGTATCTGTTGTTGAATTGCCTATTTTGAAAACCGTATGTATATATTTTTGTGTAATATATGCAGTGCTTGGTTATAAGCAATTGTTTGTTATTTTTCCGCTGCTGTTTGAGAATCAAATATATTTTGATTATGTTGTTGATGTTTACTAAATTGAGTTTTATTAATGTTGTAACTTCCTATGGCCTTAACGTTTTCTTTATTAAAGTTAATAATCGGCGGTTAAGGGTTAGGGTGTTACAGAAATAATGGATGAGCAGCTGATGGTTGTCGGTTTGTGTCGACATCTTTCTTGCGTACATTACCAAGTGACTTTGCGGGCAAGTATTCCCTTTGTACTTTTCAAAATCTGGGACCTTGAATTTAGGAGGGATCTTGACATTGGGTACTAGGCAGAGATCATGGGCGTCCTTCCCGAATAAATCTTTCCCTCGGAGGGCTTTAATCTCCTTTTGCATCTCATCGAATTTTTCAAGGAAATCCGCCATCCTATCCTGGGCGCCTAAACTTTCGGCATGAAAGACAGGCCCGTAATCACCTTGAGTGGTATGAACCACTGGTATAGTGAAGGCCGCAGCAGCCTGGGTAAAGGTAACCTCGGGTTGAGTGACCGGGGTTTCTTGAAGGGTAGTAGGAATAGGGACGGACTCTTCACCAAAATCAAGTGGCATACCCCATGTGCAACCGGGGGGTCTAGTGTAGCGCTGAGTTCCATCACGTAGGGTCGGAGTTGAAGTAGAAGCTAGTGCTGGAGCTTGGGAGCTGGAGGGAGGAGGAGGTGCCGGGATTTGTGCGGCTGCTAGTAGTTTCACTAACTCCGTTAGTTTTTCCATTTCCGCTCTCATAGATGTTACTTCTTCACGAAGATCTTGATTCTCTTGCTCGAGATTCTCCATTTTCCTCTTTAGGGTTGCTCGGGTATTGTAGGAGTGGGTTACCTCGGGACGATGAGCCACTTTTCCTTACGAGAAGACGCGTAGTGTTGCGGAGAGAATGCAAACACTGAAGACTCAATTTGGATTATAAGAAATCCTGAGGATAAGAAAAGGGAAATGAGTTTGGACTCGAGGATGACCGTATGCATGATGATGAATGATGTATGCATGAAATTTTTTTTGCTTTGCTTTATAAAGGAAATTAAAAAAAGTGTGCAATTAATATTAGCAATTGAAAGTATTAGAAGCCGGAAAATTAACATTGTCAAAATATATATTTGATTGAATAACATTGAGATTACAAAGTGTAACTAATGCTAATACAAATCAAATAGCCGCTCGCCTTTCGGCCTTGCCTATTTCCTCCCTATAGAAATCTAATGTGTCCTTGCAGAACTTCATAAATTTCTGGATTTCCGTAGGGATGACAAAGTATGGCATGACCATCTCGGCCTTTGCAAGTTTCTTCGGAAGCTCGGCGATGACTAAGTTTGAGAATGCGACTAATCTAGTGAAGTCCTCACTTAGTCGGGTGGCATCTTGCCATACAAACTCAATCACTTCCTTGCGTTGGCCTAGCTGGATATTTGCATGCCTAATCTCTTCGAGGAGTCGTGCAATGTGATTCCCATGCTCTCTTGCAATCTTATCGAAGTATTCTTCGAATTTCTTGATGTCCGCTTCGAGATGATTGCAATGTAGTTTCCCTTGATGAGAAAGGCTCTCATGTCTTTGCCGTTGGACGCGTTCGGCTTGAAGCTGCTCTTTGTAGTCTTTGACCACTTCTTGGAGCTGTTGATTTTTCTCTTGAAACTTCAACCTCCATTTCCGTTGAGCTTCGATAGCTAGCTCGCCGAACTTCTTGAGCTCTTGGTTGGAATGTAAGATTCTTTCCAACTCTTCGTCCTTGGCCACAAGGTTGGCATCCGCACTAACCAAGCCGCCTCCTATCCAATTTCTCTTCCCTTCGGAGATCTTTAGCCGTTTTTGGCACACTAAGAGAGAGTTTGTTACTTCATCGCGATCTCTCTTCGTTCTAGTGATCTCTCCCAAAGCTTGGAGGTGCTTTAATTCTAAGTCTCCGTTTTTGTTTTGGAGCTCTCGAATCTTAGCTTTGAGTTCCTCCGCTTCTTGGTTGGGAATGATTGTGATAGGTTTAGGTGTAGGAGGTTTTGGAGGGCATATGACCACGAAGGGTAATTTGATTGTTCTAACCCTCTCATTCACCCATTGAGTATAAAGGGGTTTGGCAACACAATTCCTCTTGCCGACCCTTCCTTTGCGTACTTGGTCCCACGCCCCTTGGATTCTCTCTAGCAATGCCGGGTCCTGATCGCCTTCCCTTAAAAAGAAAGCTTCCAACAAAAGGTCATTAGGTTTGTCTTCCATTGAAAAACCTAGTTGTCGGAGAGAGAGGACCGGATTGTAGTTAATACATCCCTTAGTACCAATGAGGGGTACATTAGGGAAGTCCCCGCAACTCAGGATAATTTCCGGGTCCTCTAAATTTGGGGAAAACCAATGGATGTCTTTCGCGACGAGGGTCGTCATCCGTTGTGACCATTTGAGCTTGGCCCGGTTTTCCACAAAGTCTCGGTTTCTTGGCATGTGGGACATCATCCAAATTTGCACTAAAGGAGTGCAACAAGAAATCTTGCGTCCCCTCGCTTGTTCATGCCTAGAGTAGAGGGAGTGATAAAAATCCGCCAAAATAGTGGGAACCGGATTTTTAATCATGAATACCTCTAAAGCCGGAAAGTCTACGAAATCATCCATGTTGGGGAATAAAACAATCCCGTAGACTAAAAGGGCTAAGATGGCGTTGAATGCCATTCCCTCTTTTTTGGCTAGTAAATCCCGAGCTTTGGCTTCCAAAAACTTTCTTGTGAATCCCCTAGCATTTCCTCTAATTTCCAAGTTAGATGCTACTTCTTGGACATCAAGGTATAAGGATTCGGCGATGGTCTCTAATGTGGGGTCCTTTCCGGGACCGAGATATAGTTCATGACCTTTCATGCTACAACCCAAGATCTTCTCGAATTCTTCCAATGTTGGAGCTAGTTGGAAATCTTGAAATGTAAAGCACCGGAGCGGTGGGTCGAAGAATTGTGCCAAAGTGGTTAAGGCCGTTGAATCTATCCTCACGGGTAGGAGATCAAGTATTAACCCATAGCTTGCTTCAAAAATACTCTTGTTGACCGGGGAAAGCTTCTTACTTAAGGCTAACAAACTTTCCACCCTAGGAGCTTTAACCTTGAAAGCGAGCGTACTTTTATTTCCGGAATCCATATTTCTTTTTGCTAATATTTGATTGTTCCCTTTTTTTTAAAATCCTATAAAGCAAAGTGATATGCGAAAATTATTTTTCATGAATGTAAATGTATGATATGCATGGGTGTGATATGTAGGTTCAAAATTTCCCCCATCCTCACGTGTAAGCTCTAAAGGTAAGATTCCTAAGAAGAGGTCCTTAGAGTCATCAATCTCATATGGAATTAGGGTTGTCTATGGACATACGTCGACATGACTTCAATTAATTCCATATGAAAATCTCGTCTAAGCGGGGTTGGGCATCCTACCTCACGGACATACGTCAACGCGGGCTTCCGCACACAACCTCCTTCTAACTTAGTTTTCTCTCGAGCTCGGGTAGAGAGCCTCACACGTCCGGCATTAACCCGAACAATGTGGAGTTACATCGCTCAAGTAACCCCCACAATTGATATATATATATATATATATATATATATATATATATATATATATATATATGTAGAGCATAAAGAATAAACAAGTAAATGATAAGAAAATGTAAACACGTAAGTAAAATGAAGCAAATTAGCCTAAAAGTCGACTGAGATAGGCTTGACTCGTTTATGCACAAACAAAGTGTTTAATGCATTGCCCCCAGTGAAGTCGCCATTTCTGTCGCGTCGAATTTCGGATGTCAAGCTATTGGGGAAGCTTTGAATCACTAATTCTAAATTACGACTGAACTTTTAATTTTTCGGGGAAAAAGGAAAAAAGTTCTAAATTACCTTGAGAAAAGATTTTAGGTTCGAAAGTCGATTATGTGAGGGGAAGGTATTAGCACCCCTTACATCCGTTGTACTCAACGGGAACCTCTCAGTCGGCTTAGGCTTAAAATGCTTCGATGTTTTACTTGCGTGTTTAAACATATATAAAAGAAAATATAAAAACATAATGCGAGATGAAGAAAGAGATAAAAACAAACGAAAGGGAAAAAAAACAAGTTTTTTATTAATGGGCTTGACAAGATGTCGATCTTGCTCCTACGTATCTCCCGGTAGTCGGAGAATTCAAAGCGTACGTAGTTCTTTGGTAGAAAAAGTTTGTATGTTGGTTCGTTTTAATTAAAAAAAATTTGATCGCGTCCGAGCGAAAAAGTTTGAAAAAAGAGAAAGTAATGAAAGTAAATGTCAACTGTTCGGGTTGCTGCCGAACTGGCCATTGACGACAATGCATAAAAGTAAATGATTTGATGAAAAAAGATTTTGCACTCGGACTTGAACAAAGGTTTTTAAAACGTACGAAGACGTACAAAGCTTTAACATGGTGAAAGATGGACGCTAGGCGATAAACTCGCGCAAGGCGTGAATGTTTTGAATAAATAAAAAGACAGACGCACCAAGACGAAAAATTCGCGCAAGGCGTAAATGGACGCGCAAGGGCGCGAAGGGTTCGGATTGACCACGAGGGCCAAGAAAAGGGTAAAAATGGCCACAAGGGGGCCAAGGGGAGGTTGAGCGTGCTTGACGCGTCAAGGGTGGAATGACGGTTGCCCGAGCGACGAGACATACGTCACGCATTCGTGCAACCGAGGTTTGGGGAGACATACGTCAAGCCATTCCCGTTTCATTCAAGTTTGGTTTGGTTACTCGGAGAAATCTCAAAGGGAACCAAAGCTTTTTAAAGGGAAACTTAAAGAAAACACGAACAAATTTGTTGTTCGAGTTTATTAAAATCATGAACATTACTTGTTGCTTAAGTTATTGAAACTCAAGAACGAGTATAGTTCAAGTTTTAAATGATGAACAAGGATCATAAAACATACACAAATTTGGAAAGTTCACAAGTTCGGCTCATCTTGAGTTTGGGTTTAAAAGAATGAGCAAGCTTGGCTTAAGTTCGCGTTTGGATTGAAAATCATGAACAACATGGTTGTTCAAGTTTGTTTTGAAATAGACGAACTTTGCTTGCTGCTCAAACTTGGTTTTAGAAAATATTAAGAACATAACTTGTTTCACAAGTTACTCAAAATTTGTCGCACGAACTTGTGAAATCTTCAAAGTTTGTGCATGATTATGAATTGGGTTTGGACAAAAATGGTTTTAACCCTCTTTAGGTTCTGAATCAAGGGCTGGAATCCCAAAAATTTGACATTTGAATGCCTGATTCATGTTCTGAATTTCACATACTTCGCAGAGCAACCAGACCTTGGCTCTGCGAAGTCAGGTTCTGGTGTGTTCGCAGTGCGAGCAATACTTTGCTCTACGAAGTATGCGAATTTCCAAACTCAGAAGCTGTTTCTGAGCAGAAGTTCAGAAACTGCTTCTAAGCAAGCTTCAGAACCCAAAGGAGGTTAAAAAACTTGACAAAATGGAAGAAAATGGGATGGAAAAACACAGTTTTAAAGCTTGGCCCCTTTGAGGTCCTTTTTGAGTTTCAAAAGGGGTTTTTGTGCACAAAGTGAAATTGGACAAAGCAAGATATGCAAACAGCAAACACAATAAAAAAGAAGGATTATAGGAGACTTACAGAACTCCTAGCAATGCTTGAGCAAGATTGGAAGTGGCTTGCTTGCTTTGTGAGAGGTTATGAACAATGTTCTAATTGTTTGTGATGGACTGATTTTGTGCTGCAATGCAAGGGATTTCTGTGTGGATTTCGTGTGTATTGGCTCTTTGAATTGGTCTATTGATTGTGTGTGCAACTGGCTTTTTCAATGTGTGTGATCCTTGTGCCTTGGCATTCCTTTTATAGGCCAAAATGCAAATCTATGTAATGATGGTAAATCTCTAGATTCTAGCTGGTTTGTGGGCTAAATCCAGGCTAAAACACTTTGCATTAAATGCTAATGGATAGAACTTGCTTTGCCTTGTGCCAAGGGGCAAGGTCTTGACTGATCTCAGCCACAAAGGCCATTAATTCTAGAAGGTAATGATGGTAAAAACTGTAAAACAGGGCAGCTGCAAAAGGGATGATTCTTGGGATCAATCCTTGCAATCTTGGAAGGTCAAGCAATCAAAACGTGTACTGCCATGTACAGGGAGATTGGGGGAAGCAAAATGAGCATGTGGGCTTATGTGTGGGAGGAGAAATCCAGCTCAAAACAGGGCACACCAAACAGCTTTTTTGCAACAAAAACCACTTGTGTTTGACTGGTTTTGGCAGAGAAAAAGGGAAGGAAAGGGATCAAGCAGCTGGCTGGCAAGCTTAGGTTGGGTGATGGGTCAATTTGGAGGGACAAAAGCTGACCAAGGGCAGCCAATTTGTTTGATCACATGATAGGTTGGAAGAAAATCCTTCTTTCCTTTTACCTTTAATGTCACACATTAAATTTTGCCTTGCTGCACCAAATCAGTCACAAAACAGCAATAATAAAAGTAATAATGCTACTAATAACAATTGTAGTTGAAAGCAAAAAAGATAAACCAATGTATAAAAATCTGCAGAAAATTTCGCAGAGGTCGCAGTGCGAAGGTGATTTCGCACTGCGAACTCCACTTTTTTGATTTTTTTATTTAAAAATAAAAAGGTAAAAATGGAGAAATAATAATAATATATAATGATAATAATGATGATAAAAAATGCAAAAATGCAAATGATAATGATAATAAGAAAAATAGTAGATGATAATAATAATGGAAAATGATGATATTAAATAATAATAATAAAAATGATAAATACTTAATAATATTAATTAAAATAAAACCTTAATAGTAGTAAAGGATAATAATGATATTATTAAAGAAAAATAGAATAACAAAAATATTAATAATATTAAGGATAATGGAAATGCTAGTAATGATATTAATAAAATGCAAACAAAAATACTATAACAAGAATGAAATAATACAAAGTAATAATAAGTAATGAAAATAATAAAAGATAAAACACACAAAAATATAAGTCAAAAAATGGGGTATGACAGGAATAAACACCTCCTGGGGAGATCGTGCTAATCCAAAAATCTGGCAAAAGGACTGGTGTTTCTATGGTCATACTTATCTTTTGTTTTTCCTTTTTTGAATCCCTAACTTTTGTCTGGACCGCCCTTTCGAGTTTTCATTCCACCGGGAATATGTTCTTTTGTATGCCCCTAATTTTTGCCTGGACCGCCCTTTCAGGTTTTCAGTCCACCGAGACGCTCATTTTTACCTAAGCCGCCCTTCCGGGTTTTCGACTTACCGAGCTTTTTCTTTTCTCTTTTTTTCTTTTTTTTTCTTCAAGCAATTGACCATGTTTAACCTGCAGAGTCTACCCGTTCTTGGGACAGATGCTGACGCACACTTCACTTATTCCTGAGCTCAGAGAGAATGTGTTTGTTGTTTATGCTTTCCAAAAAATATAAAAAGATTTATGATTTTGAAAAATATTTTACTTCATGTACCACCATCAAAAATAGAAGAAATTTTATAAACAGAATAAACGGGAGTTCCAAATAATAGGCACATGCTCAAATTCATTTAACAGAGTGGTGGCCCGCCAACGGCATGGCTCCACGGATCTCACAAAGTTTGGAAAATGGTAAATATAAGGGGAAGGTACATTGAACACAATAACCACTATTCTCCCTAACAACTTTGAATTCCACTGTTTGGATGCTTCAGATTCAGAGTCTCTTCGACAGTTAATGTGCCCCAAGTGAGTCATGGCCAACCTGATGCAGTTACTTTGTCTTTTGATCCTTAATTTTTGCACATATCGCCCTTTTGGGTTTTCGACCTATCAGGATGATTATTTTTCTGTTTTAAGTCTATAATTTTAGCCTGGACCGCCCTTTCGGGTTTTCAGTCCACCAAACGCTCATTTTTTCCTAAGTCGCCCTTCCAGGTTTTCGACTTACCTAGCTGTTCTTTTATTTTTTAGACAAAGTATTTCTTGACTCCATCGTCATTCACAGGACGGGGGAGCTCATCACCATCCATAGTCGTAAGAGTCATTGCACCACCGGAGAACGCTCTCTTGACGACATATGGACTTTCATAGTTAGGCGTCCATTTGCCCTTGGAGTCCGGTTGAAAGGATAAAATCTTTTTGAGCACAAGGTCTCCTTCTCGAAATTCACGGGGACAAACTCTCTTGTCAAAGGCTTGTTTCATCCTCCTTTGATATAGTTGTCCATGACACAAGGCAGCCATGCGTTTTTCTTCAATCAAGTTCAGCTGATCATACCTACTTTGACACCATTCAGCCTTAGACCACTTGGCCTCCATTAAAACTCTCATCGACGGGATTTCAACTTCTACAGGTTGCACTGCTTCCATGCTGTAAACTAAAGAGAAAGGGGTTGCCCCTGTTGAAGTGCGCACTCAGGTACGGTACCCATTTAAAGCATACGGTAACATGCCAGTCCTGTAAGTGGCTACTGTGCGCACCTCGTTTAAAAAACGCGCAAATCCTCCGAGGACGTCCTCGAACGCTCGGAGGGCCTTTGTGAAGTCGCCACCAAAGTTTTTGTGTAAAGGGAACGTTGATAAACCCTTAAGTTTTTTTTTGTTTAAAGGGAAACGATAATAAAACCCTTGACGATGAGGAAAAGGACTGGTCATCGCAACCATTGTCGGGTTCGGGAGTCGGTTACGCAAGGGGAAGGTATTAGCACCCCTCACGTCCGTTGTACTCAACGGGAACCTTCTATTTGGCTAAAGCTTAAATTGTTTTTAAATGTTTTGCGCACATGCTTATCTATGTCAAAAGAAAATATACTAAAAGGGGGGGAAAGAGATGAAAACAAACGAAAAAAAGAAAAAAAAAGAAAGTTTTTATTATTGCGCTTGACAAGATGTCGATCTTGCTCCTACGTATCTCCCGGTAGTCGGAGAATTCAAAGCGTACGTAGTTCTTTGGTAGAAAAACGTACATATGTTGGTTAATTTTAAATGGACGATGTTTTAACCGAATTCTTGCGATTCAACGTAGCTTGTATGCTCGCGCTCGGGAGACTTATTAAGCGTATAGCTTGTATGCTCGCGCTTGGGAGACTTATTAAGCGTTTGTTTACGAATTGCGTTAGAATGTTAAAAGGTACGTCCGTTGGGTTAAAAGGGTTCGAGTTGGTCGCTATGGGACCAAAAGAGGTGCAATGGACTCAAACGAGTCAATCATTGACCGAGGGGACTCCAACGAGTCGGGGGATTGTTCGATTGATCCACTGGGATCAAGAACGGGTACAATGGACTCGGACGAGTCGAACATTGACCGAGTGACTCAAACGAGTCGAGGGATTTGAATCTAGTGGCCACGGGGGACCAAAAGGTTCGGATTGACCACAAGGGGCCAAGATTTGGTTTGGTTATGGTTGAATACGTTGAAAAAGGAATGACGATTGTCCGAACGACGAGACATACGTCACGCATTCGTACAATCGGGGCAATGGAGAGACATACGTCACACCATCCCTTTTTCATTCAAGTTTTTGGGTAGAATTCTTTTAGAAATCCCAAAGTATATCAAAACATTTGGTTTGGAAACCAAAGTGAAGGGATTTTAGCAATTTTGTTAGAAAACGCATAAGTTCGGCTCATTTTGTGAGCGGTTTTGAAAAGCAAACGAATTCGGCGCATGTTCATGTTTGAGTTTTGAAAATCATGAACAATGTTTATTGTTCAAGTTTTTAATTTGAAAATGATGAACATAGCTGGTTTGTTCTAGTTGTTTTGAAAGATTGGGAACATAACTTGTTTTGCAAGTTATCCACAAAGTGTTACCCGGACTTGCGAATTTTCCAATATTATGCAAAATCCTTGAACTGGTTTGAAAAACATGAGTTTAAAAACTCCTAGGTTCTGAGCTCTTGGGCTAGAACCTCAAAAATTGGCCCTTTGGGCACCTAAACTCAGATTCTGAGTTCTGTCATGGTCGCTCTGTGACCATGACTTCGCACTGCGAACAATGCGAATTTTTGAGTTCAGAAGCTGTTTCTGAACTGTTTCAGAAACAACTTCTGAACACACTCAGAACCTTTTAGGAGAGTGAAAAACTTTGAGTTTTTGGGATGAAAAAGGCTAGACAAACCAGTTTTGATGTTTTGAAAACCTTGGGATTTCTTTGAAATTCAAAAGGGGTTTTTTAGAACCAAAGGGTTTTGAACCAAAATTGCTATGCAAGCACAATTGAAAATGCAAAACAAAAGCTTAGAAACTTACAGAGATCCTTAGCAAAGCTCCAGCTGCAGTGGATTTGAATTGGTTGAAGGTTCTCACAAAGGTTTTTGATATTGGTGATGAACTTTGAAGTTGTGCAAAGCTTTGTGTTTGATTGGTTTTCTCTGGTTGTTTGGCTGGAATGAGTAGTGTTTCTTTTGCTCTTTGAATGCTGTATTAACTGTTCTATCTTATGCTATGCCATCTCTCTACAATGCTGCTTCTTCTCTTGCCTTGCATCTCTATTTATAGGCCAAAATGCAATCTCAAGTAATGATGGAAAATCCATAGGACCTAGCTGATTTGTGGGCTAAATGCAGGCTATTTGGCTTTGCATTTAATGCTAATGGATAGAGGCAACCCTGCCTTGTGCCAAGGGTTAAGTCTTTGACTGATTTCAGCCACAAAATCAAAGGTTTTAGGATAGAAATGATGAGAAACATGGCTGAATTGCAATTGGCCAAGCTTGGGGATCAATCCTTGCAATCTCAATGGTTGATCAACAAAAACGTGCACTGTGATGTGCAGAGATTGGAGGATGCAAAAGGCTACATATGGCTGGTGTGAGAGGGATGAAAAGCTGCTGCCAAAACAGGGTAGGCACTCATGACTTTTGGAGGTACAAAACCAGATGGGTTTGACTGGTTTTGGGGGAGCAAGCAGGAAGAAAGTCTTCAAGCAGGTGGCTGGCAACCTTGGGGTGGTTAACAGGTTACTTGGGAGGGACAAGAGCTGCCCAAGGGCAAGCCCACTTGCTTGTCACATGCTAGGTTGGAAGAAAAAGCTTCCAACCTTGGCATTAATGGCAAGTCTCTCATTTCTGGTTTTGCTTGGCCCAATTAGCCATGAATGCTGATTAAAATAAATATGCAAATGATGTGCAACAAATCCTGGAATTAAATCAAAGAAACCAAAAATCTGCAGAAAAATCGCAGACTTCGCAGTGCGAAGTGACCTTCGCAGTGCGAAGTCATCATTTTTGAAATGTTGACTTTTTTGTTAACTTTGGTTGACTTTGACTTTTTTCCCCTCTTTGATTTTTTTGATTTTTTGTTTTAAAAGGCTTAGGACAAAATTGGGGTACTACAGCTACCATCTTCTCCACTATCTTCTTGATGTATTTTTCCTTTTTTTTTTGTTTTTTTTTTTGTTTTTTCTCTTTCTTGTTGTATTTTTTGTTGTTTTTTTGTTTTTTTTTTTTTGCAGATTCAATGGCACCATTCATCTGGGATTCGACCAGGAATATTGTAATGGCAGCTCTTCGGAACCCAAGTTAATCCTTTTAAATGCTTCTTCATGAGGCTGAATGGCTTTCCTGTCATACTAATAACCGATAGATCTTTACGGGAATCCCTTCATCCTCCTCCTCTTCAGCTTCGTAAACAGGGAACTCAAAGTCGGGAGAGAGCATAAGGTTACAGTGTTCAACGGGTTTAGTGATGTTCAGTCTACATATGATTGCTGATTGATTTTAGAAAATGAATGAAAAATGCAGACCTTTTGAAATTGATTGAAAATAAAATATTATTTTTTGTTTGGGTTTTTTGTGTTACCATTTTCCAGAAAAAGCAAGGAATAAAAAGTTGCGAAAGAAACGACAATTTTTCATTGATAGTGATAACTTGAACACAAAAGTAGAGCCATACATGATTTCACTTTCGTATTGGGCGAGGGCGAAACGAAAGGATTTTTTGAAAAGACAAGACAACGAAAACACATTACTTGGACCCATGAGTAACTGAGGGAATGTGAACAGCGACCCAATTGCGGCAAACTCTCCTTGTGTTTGCACGACCACATCCATTTTCTCTCTTCTGTTTGCACGAGTGTTGTAGGTGCGAGTCGGTTTGTAATGAATGCGCCGGGCCACTTTCTTTGACGGCGGCAGATTAACCTTTTGGTGATGAAACAGAGGATGAGACTCGATTCAGAAACTATTAATGCAGTATGATGCATGATTATGTTTATGCAAAAAAGAATGATTTGTTATCGAAGGACTTTGTTGAAGTAATTGTAAACATCATGGTTTGAACATTTCATTTGAGCATTAAGACATTACAAAATAGTTCTTTTTTAGAAACCAAGCCAAGGGACCAATTCAAAAGTCCTTTAGTGGAAGCTAGATTTTTTTTTAAAAAAATATAGAGAATCCTAGCTTCCTTAAATTCAACAAATCAGGGCTCTTGAAGGTGTACTTCCTAGTGCTCCTCTATGATGTTCACAAAAAAAAACTTGTTTAAGTCCTTCGGTAATTGGATGGAAAAAAAATGTTTATGAATGAATGCATGTATGCATGGTTATGCTAAAGAACAGAGAAAACATGGTGAGGTTAAGTCCAAAATGTTGGAGTCAAGGGAAAACACGCCATTTGGTAAGGACTATGGTTTCACATGTACCTGTATCACGGGTTCTACCAAGTTCCCAAAGTCCTTAACCCCTTCCAAATATCATCGGGTTGCGAGATTGACTCCCGATCCAACAATACTTGTAAGAAAGTCTCGTTTGAGTGTAGTATCGCGTATCAACTAATTCAAGATTACTCTTGGTTAGCCACCGCACTACGTCCTAAAAGGCCAAGATGGGTTAGGTGTAACTAAAGCTCCTCAACTTCATAGGTCACTCGAAAATAATAATGTCGGACACGACTACTCATGCCGACATAATAGTACTTCCAAGATTCCTCCATTGAGCGGGGTTATCACATGTGCCACATCCGAAATTTACTCTTGAAAAGACACTTTGATTATACCACCATCCTATCTTATGTTTCCCTCAAGTCCGGGTGTAGGACTTATCTCAACACTCACGCAAAAGGGAAAAAAACACATAGGTAGATATTTACATTCTTATTTTTGTTTTAAGCAAGTTATAGCACAAAATAATTAAATAAATTCAAGTTAGGCTCAACCCTCTTAGCGATTTCCCCAGTGAAGTCGCCATTTCTGTCGAGGTGATTTTCGAAGATCAAGCTATTGATTAGCGTTGACTCACTAATTTTATTTCACGACTGAACTTTTAATTTTTCAAAAGAAAAGGGAAAAAAGTTCTAAATTATCACAATTTTAAAAGATTTAGGGTTCGGGGGTTAGTTACGTTTAGGGAAGGTGTTAGCACCCTAAACGTTCGTAGTATTCTACGAGAACCTCTTGATTTTATTTATTTATTTTGGCTATAACTTGCTTATTTTTTAAAAGAAAAGAATGAATTAGAGTAGTGAGGAAAAATTGTTTTTTTTTTATTTTTTATGATTTGGAAGGACAAGGTCATTTGCCTACGTACCCGTGAGGGATCAAAACCTCGTAGTTCGGGGTAAAAATGACGATTGATTTGTTTTAGTATTTTTTATTAGTTTTGAAAAGATTTTAAAGATAAAAATAAAGCCAAGTGGCATAAATGAGATTGATTTGTATTTTTTTATTTTTGGGAAAATGATTTAAATGTTATTAAAATGGATTAATGATTTTTTTAAGAAAGTAAAAGAAGAAAAAGGGGCACTTGATTGAGAATCAAGGTTTGTTTAAGAAAAGATTTTTTTGAGTTTTTTCTTTAATTGCATGTTTTTGTTTTTAATGATTAACTAAAACTAAAAAAAAATAACCAAAAAGCTAAACGCGAGGAATTTCCGTGGTGACGTTGGATCACCGCGAAATCCTTTTGAAAATAAACTAAACTAATATTTTTGTATTTTTTTGTTTTCTGACATAAAGCGGAAAAAATAAAACGTGAGTGTCAGTGCGATATTCTCATTTATATTTTACATTGTTCCTAAGTACATTCTAATAAAATGAAATAAAAATAACAAAATGATAAACAAAAAAAAAAAACCAAAATTGCAAATGTGTTAAAATAAATATGCTAAGAAGAAAAAGAAAATAAAAATGCATGAAATAAAAGGAAAATAAAAAAATAAAAAATGCATGGTGTGCTAAAAATAAAGGCAGTGAAGTAAAATGCATGAGAATAAAAAATAAAACTGAAAATAAAATGCAAGAAAAGAAATAAAAGGAAAGAAAATAAAGAAGAAAAATAGAGAAGAAAGGGGGTGCAGTAAGCAAGAAGGGGGGTGTGGGAAAGAAATCAGAATGAAGAGGAGAAAAGGAGGATGGTGGGCCGCAGGTCTGAGCATATTGGGCTGTAAAAAAAAACCAGACCGGTTCGGTCTGAGAGAACCGAACCGGTTCAGCTGTTTATATAAATGCCATAGGCCGGTTTTCTCCTCATTTTTTCAAAACTTTCCTCTCTCTTCTCTTCTCCTCTCTCTCTCAACCTCTCACAAGCTTCTCTGAAAATTCCAGCGGCCGGAAAGTTTCTCCAGCGCGGCGGTCGCCGGCGGCGCCACCGTGCCGGAGTGAAAAAAAACTCATTTTCAAATTTTTTTTTACATTTTTAAACCCATTTTCTTCCTCTTCTCAAAAACCAATTCGGATTTCTCTAAAACTTTTTAAAAATTACTAGATCTAAACTTGAATTTTTCAAAAAAAATCACCTCGTTTGGTTTTTTTTATACGGCTTTGGCCTTTGGTTATGGCTTTTGTTGTGGTTTTCGGATTTGTGTAGTATGTGGTTCGGTTTTGGGTGTTTGGTTCGGTTGTGTAGTGTTTGGTGGTGGTGGTTGGCCGAACTTGGCTTGTGTGTGGTGGTGCTAGGTGGTTGGCTGCGTGTGTTTGTGGAAGAGGAGTGGCTGGCCGAGTTGTGGTGTGGTATGGAGGAGGAGGCTGGCCGCTGGTTGTGGGAGGTTTGGGGGAAGGCGTGGCTGAGTTTGTTGTGGGAGAGGGGTGGAGGCCGAGTGTGTGTGTGGTGAGGGAGGTGGCTGGCCGTTGTACTGAGGGTTTTTTTTTTATGGATGATTGAATTTTTCGGTTTTGGTTCTGATTGAATTGCTGATGCTGGCCGTGCGTTTTTTCTTTTCCGGTTACTGATGGAATTGGCTCCTCCCCTTTCTGTTGTGCTGCCTCAGTGCTAAATACACTAATTAGTCATTACTGACCATTAAAATCAATGTGACAATTTTAAATGACAAATTAAGTTTCTGAACAAAGTCTCCTCCTCAAAAGTTCATAGAATGTAAAATTTTAAAAAAGGTAACTAATAAAAAAGAACAAAAAATGCTAAATAAAATAAAAATAAAAGCATTTAAAAGAATAAAGATAAAAATAATAATAATAATAAAAACAAAAAGACTGACCCGAACGAAACCAAAAAATTAAGTGTTTTAAAATACCTCTCTGTCGAAATTTCGTCTGAGACAACGAAAAATTCCGAACCAAACACACGAGTAAAAAAAGAATTTTAGGTCAAAAATTGGGATATGACAGTTTGAGATTACATATTGAGCATTTGAATATTGGAATATTTGTGCAAAAGTATTAAAACGTTTCTATATGGACAAATTGCATCCATTGTCTACTCCAATGGTTGTTCGATCACTGGATGTGGAGAAAGATCCTTTCAGACCTCGAGAAGAGGGTGAAGAAATACTTGGTCCTGAAGTACCATATCTCAGTGCAATCAGAGCACTAATGTACCTTGCTAATTATATGCGTCCTGATATTTCATTTTCTGTCAATCTGTTAGCAAGATATAGTTCTTCACCCACACGGAGACATTGGAACGGAGTCAAGCATATATTTCGTTACCTTAGAGGTACAATGGACATGGGTTTGTTTTATTCAAAAGTACAAAAATTTGAATTAACAGGTTATGCAGATGCAGGTTATTTGTCAGATCCTCATAATGGAAGATCACAAACAAGTTACTTGTTTACCTGTGGAGGTACAGCCATTTCATGGAGATCTGTGAAGCAAACCATAACAGCAACATCATCAAATCATGCTGAACTCTTAGCACTACATGAGGTGAGTCGAGAATATGTTTGGTTAAGGTCTCTAATTCAACACATACAAGAGAGTTGTGGTTTATCTATCGGGAGAATAAATGCGACAACTATTTATGAAGATAATACTGCATGCATTGCTCAGTTGAAAGAAGGTTACATTAAAAGAGATCGAACAAAACATATTTCTCCTAAATTCTTTTTCACGCATGATCTTCAGAAGAATGGTGATATAAGCATTCAACAAATTCGTTCTTGTGATAATCTTGCAGACCTTTTCACAAAGTCACTCCGAAGCAGAGTTTTTGAACAGTTGATACAAAAAATTGGTCTTCGTCGACTCAAAGATGGTTGTATTGTTGAGGGGGAGAAATAAATGTATTATGTAAAAGGATTGTGTACTCTTTTTCCTTCACTAGAATTTTTTCCCATTGGGTTTTTTTTTCTAGTAAGGTTTTAATGAGGCATATCCTGATGGACATCCAAGGGAGAGTGTTATGAATAATTAGTTTAGTGGATGTCCATCCTTAGTCTTCCACCTTCCTATAACTCCCTAAAGTGAATGGATGGTTAGTGGACCTTAATTACTTTAATCATTCACTTGCACATTGTATCCTATAAATAGGACTCATATTTTAGTGTAAAGACACACTTGTGTAGAGAATAATCATAAAGGCTTTCATCTTCTTCATCTTTGATCTTGTGCTTTTAGTTTATTTTATAACATTACATAAATTATAGCTCGAGATTGACAACCATCAACATTAGTTTGAGGTATAAAAATAACTTGAAATCAATAATCAACATGTTTTTTCTTTTTCTATCTCAAACTACCCGTATCAAAGAAACCTCGTGAAAAGAGCTTAAATCCCTAAAATCAACAATCAAACAAAAAATCATATCAATAAAAGATTTTATGAGTTGTCAATGTCACCTTAAGATTTTATAGAAGAAAGAAATTCTTAAAATTGGTTCTTGAGCTTTTTCCCTTTTGCTTGATGATGAAACCCTATCTTCTTCTCATCCTCCATTGAAGTTCCTTCTTCTCTTTCCACCTTTCTTTCTATGTCCATCTTTTTTTTCCTTTTCTCCTCTTCATCGTTGATCTTTTTCCTCCCTCCCTCTCCCTCTCCCTCTCCCTCTCAAAAAATATACCACTAAAAATATTACTTTAATTACAATACTCATTGTTTTACTATCAACTTAAACAATATATCTTTATAAAAAAACCTAAAATGATCTAGTTATTAAATTTTATTTTAATTTTTAAAAATGGGGCATTTCAAAACGTATATTTAATTAAACTATCTCCCCTCCCCTCCCTTTCCCTCCCCTCCATTAAAATCCCTCCATTTCCTTTCCCTCCCCTCCATTAAAATCCCTCCCCTCTGTTGAACCAAACGAACCCTTATCCTCACGAAAATCTCACAAAAGCTACACGCACGTTGAAAACTATTTTATCCTTTTTTTAGGCAATGCTCTGTATTCACAAACCCACAATTTATGGGTTTTTATTTTAATAAAATAAAAAATATTTCATATGCCATGAATCATCACCGCTATACCACCATCAATGTCATCTTTTAAATGGAAAATTGGAAGAGAAAAAACAGCGGTAAATGTAAAAATATAAAGTACAAAGTCCAATTGTATTGGATAATCATGAATCCATCGTATATGTACATTCACTTTTCTCCATCTGGGTGATTTTAATTCTTCAACCCTGTCACCATAGGTGTAAAAATGTTGTAGGAGATGATGATGATACCGGGTAGAGAGAAATAGGTGGAAAAAAAGGCAAAAACTCAAGTTGCGATGTTGTTGTGAAATTACTATTCGCTGTATCTAGCATTTTCCTTTCTCAAATTATAGTACGTTTCTTGCTATGCACAAATATTGATATCTAACATATACAGTACAAAGTTTTTTTTTAATGGGGACACGATCTTCTCGCCCTAAAAACATTTTTATAATTTTTTTTATTATATTTAACACAACATCACATGTTTAACAGGAATTTAATGAAATGAGCACAATCTATACAATAAGTTTTTTCGGTCAAGTACTGTAGTGTTCAAAATTTCACCCTTAAAGTAAAAAAGTGGAGAATTCTCTACTTATTGCAATGCCTGTAAGTTAATTTATTCTTGTCATAATAATCCTAATTTGGATTAAAATGACTTTTGGTCCTTTTAAAATTAAGAAAATTTGATTTGATTCTTATAAGAAAACAAATTCATTATTTGTCTTTATATAGATATACAAAATGTTATTTTTTTAGTAACAAACACTTTTTTATTTGTTAAATTTAAAGACAAAGTCAAATACTAACAAGTTTTTGATAGAATATTAATTCGTATTCAAATAATATAATCATATTGTATATGACCAACAAACAAGTAAAACCATAAATATTCTCTCAAAAAAAGTAAAACTATAAATATAGGATATTAAATTAATTTTTATTTGATAAATGAATATGTACAAAGTTCGATTCCTCGATGAAACAAACTAACTTATTTTTTTCAATGACACAAACAATATAGCAAATATAATATAAATTTTTATCTTTTTTAATGACACCAACAATATAGACAAATTTGTTTCAAGGGTATAATTAGAGTAAAAAAATCAACCCAAAATCATGTATTCCCTTTGTATATATAGTATAGATAGATACACATAGCAAAAAAAAGACTTTTTATCTATACTATAGAGATAAAATATTTTAGTCAAAATATATTATAACTTATTTAAATCTAAATATTATTTTAAATATAAAATATATAAAATTTTGACTAAGAAAACTTATATTTAAAATAAATCAAGTTTTGTTAAATATAAATGTCCTCATAATAATTCCCTTAAAAAAATGTCCTCATAATTAGTCAAAATTTTGTCAAAATCTGAGTGGGGCTGAGAAATAAAAAAATAGGATAAACTATGGGCCAAAATCGCACAATTAAAATAAGGTGGTTTAAAATCACACCATTGAATGAAATTAGAGGGTTCAAAATCGTACAATTGAGAAATTAGAAGAACTAAAAGTGCAATTAAGAATTTTAAGTAAAATGATTTAACGGCTATTGGAAACAAATCACAAGTTTCATTCAATTTTCCTGTTCCCGCCAATTGATAATATCACAGCTGGCTCATTCAATATTGCAATGATGAAGTTAGTTACATTCCGTTAGGATTCTGTTGAGACTGTTTAGTTTTCTATTCCCTTCATTTCACATATATAAATACATAGAATATTCATTCATTCATTCATTCATATTCACAATTTTCCATACTTCAAATCATTACTCTCTCACTCACAATCAAAATCACTCTTTTTTTCTCTTCCAACTACATTTCCTTCTCCTTCAAAGATGCATCCTTGGCTTGAAAATATAGTCAATCTATGCAGGAACAGGAAGAATGACAACTTTGCTTTATTCGGCGAAGACCCTCTCGCAAGTTCGATTAATCTCAAAAGGCATTGCTATGGAGAATTTTCCAGTGCTGTTGTTCAAGCCAATACAGATATGGAAGATCGAAGCCAAGTTGAAGTTGCCTCTAGAAATGCACTCTTTCTTGGAGTTTATGATGGCCATGGTGGCTTCGAAGCTTCCCGGTTCATCTGTGAACACCTCTTCGACAATCTACTGAGTCTGTATCTTTCTTTAATCAAAAAGTTTATTTCCTTTTATTAATCTTTGCTTTTTTTTTTCTTGGTTTGAGAATTAATGGAATCTTTATTTTATGTTATGTGGTTACATTATAGGGCTTGCTAATGATAATGAGAATAATATAACTGAAGCTACCCTGAGCAATGCTGTTTCTGCTACTGAATACGGTTTTTTGGATTTTGTAAAAACGAATTATATGGTAAATCGAAATCTTGGAAAAGTTGGTTCATGCTGTCTTGCTGGAATTATATGCAAAGGGACACTACATGTTGCGAATCTTGGAGATTCGCGCGCTGTAATTGGTACTATGGTTAATAAGAAAATCCGTGCTGAGCAGTTGACAAGAGATCACAATTGTAAAGATCAAGCTATTAGAGAAGAACTCAAGTCAATGCATCCTGGTGATCCTACCATTGTGATGGAAAAGAATGGAGCGTGGCGCGTTAAAGGCATCATTACGGTATTTTGTTTTTCTTTTAACAAATTTAATTTGATCTGATAATGGTTTATGACTTTTATAATGTTTCCTTGATACATATTGGTGATACATATTTGATATTGATCTGTTATGTATTAGGTTAGTAGAAGTATTGGTGATACATATTTGAAGAGGCCTGAATTTTCTTTACGCGAATCGTTCCCCAAGTATGAAGAAGTGCCTGAACCATTTACTAGAGGTGTGCTTTCAGCAGAACCAGAGATGTGTACTAGAGTTTTAACAGATAGTGATAAGTTTCTCATATTTGCTTCTGATGGACTTTGGGATTTCTTGTCAAATGAACAAGCAGTTGAAATTGTTCAAAAGAATCCAAGAAATGTATGTATATATCTATTTCTATGACTTTTTATTTTCTTGGTTTTTCCTTTCATTATGGTTTAGTCTTTATAAAATGAAAATAAGTCTGTGTTTTTTCATCAATCATGAATTAGAGTCATTCCTGTTATGTTTGCTGGCTTTTGATTTAGTTATGCTATGGTGGATTTTTCAGGGAATTGCAAAAAGGCTTGTGAGTACTGTTCTAGCGGAAGCGGCTGGTAGAAGGAATGTTACCTATAATAACATGATGCATGCTAATCTGGGACGTGGCGATGGGAGCAGGAGGTCTTTTCATGATGATATAAGTGTGATTGTTGTGTTCTTGGACAAAACGTCGTTTCTTAGGAGGCCGGTACTTAATTTGTCCTACAAAAGCTCATCTGACAGACCTACACCATCAGCTTTTGCACAGTCTGGATTAACCACTCGAAGGCTGCAGTTAACGATCCCTCAGAAGCTGAAGAAGACTATTCAAAACCGGTTTCAAGCAGGTTCATCACATGCATCTAGCTCTCAGGCTCAGAACCCTCAAACCCCTGAGGGCGAGAGCTCTCAAACTCAGAGCCTTTTGGGTCAGAGTTCTCGGGCTCAGAGCCCTTGGAAGAATCTTAAACAGCTGATAGATAAAAAAAATTAGAATAAGAGCTGTTATAACTTCCTTCAACCATTGAGATCTGTTAACTCTATTGGTTGAATGTTTTTCTTTTCACTGCATATCAATTAGGTTCTAGAAGTGACAATTTTATGTGATACATTGATTTTCCTCAGTTGTATCTTTTAGGTATCATACAATTTTCAATAAGTGTCCAGGTGTTTATGTCTGAAACTATATAGCAAATAAACTTGTTTGATTCTGCCTAGCTTTGGAAATAATGGAAGTTCAAAAATATTGTAAAACTTTGGATATTGTTTTTACAGAACTCAATTGTAGTATATTTTGAACATATTATTTGCACCTTTAAAACTATATATCATATCTCAGTTGTAGTTTTTCTATGTTAAAGCTGAATTTTGGGCAATATAAAATGGGCTTAACTTAATCATTGAATATGATTCAACATCTGCTATTTTAGTTCTTGAGTTGAGATGCTCTAATAGTCTTTTCTGTCAACTTCACCCAAACAAGTTATCTCTGTGCTACATAGTATTTATTTAGTAATTGACTTGATTCTTAAATGATTTAGGCAGTTTTATATAGTATGGAGTAACTTTCAATCAATTGACAATTGTGTTAATACAGGTATTCTGTAAAAAGTTATTGCATGATATAATAGTCCTCAAATATAGTAAAATGTTACTGTATGTATCATGAAATTTTACTAAGTGTCCTGGAGTTTATGTGGTTGTACTTGTGCCTTGTTTTGGAAATGAAAGTGCAAAAGTATCTGAAATGCTGTATACTGTTTTTACATTACTCAATTGTTGTTAATTTTGAACATTTTACTTAACCTTTAAATTTATGTCTCATGTCTGAATTAATATGTTGGAAATGGTAATTAATTTCATGGTTTCCTTCACGCTTAATTAATTTGAGCATATTCAATGTGCTCGAATTGGTGTGGGGGAGAGGATTTAGGGCCTTAACTTAATCATTGAATTTCACTTTGGGAAATTAAAGTTATCATCTCCGAAAACCATATTTTCCTCTTTCTTTCTTCTCTCCCTTTCGGTTTCGAGTGGTATACGTACCATATTTGAGTGACCATAATAGTCATATTTGATACTGTTTTATACAACTTTGGACAGTGCCCCGAAACATCTTAAAAAGAGCAACTTAACGCGATAAATTCTTCGATGGTAATTTTCAAGGAACATCTTTATACTTGATTAAATTGTCATTGAAACCTTTTCTAAATGTATCTTTGGTCTGTACGTTGGCCTTTTTCCATTACAAATGAGTCTGTACGTTGGTTTTCCAAGACGTCTTGTAGCCTTAAAAGCATAAACATCATGTTTCGGAAATGATTGCATATGTACATCACTGGTTTCCCTCTTTCCCTTAGTATCCTTAGACTTCAACCAGTCATCTGAAACGAATATCTTTCTAATATTGGCTCTTCGTTTGTGCAATCTTTGAAAAACAAGGAAAGTGGTAGCAAAATTTGTGACTCCATGTATTACCAACTCAGTATTGTGATAGAAGTAAGTGGCCAACAACCATGCTGCAACAATGGTTCCGACCAGAGTTGAGACCGGCGAAGGAGGAGGAGAAGAACGGGGAAACGGAGGAGTAGAATGTGCAATTTTTGTTTTTCTTTTAATCGATTTAGATAAAGTTATTGGTTGATTTGATATTGGTTTTTGACTGTTATAATGTTTTCTTGTATATTTATTAGGTTAGTAGAAGTATTGGTGATACATATTTGAAAAGGCCTGAATTTACGCTGCGCGAATCGTTCCTGAACTTTTTACTAGAGGTGTGAATATATCAGCAAAACTAGAGATGCTTACTAGAGTTTTAACAGACAGTGATAAGTTTCCTATATTTGCTTCTGATGGGCTTTGGGATTTTTTATCAAATGAACAAGTAACTGAAATTGTTCAATAGAATCCAAGAATATGGCTTGTTCTTTTCTTGAGAAAAAACTTGAATACTTATTTATTATATAGTCTTTATAAAATGAAAGTATGTGTTTTTTCATCGATGATGAATTTGAGTCTTTACTATTCTATTTGCTAGCTTCCAAGTACTGCTATGCAGAAGCTGATAAAAGAAGGGATTTTACCTACATGAACATTCTGGCTAGCTAGCTCCGGGACACGACAATGTGAGCAGGAGGTCTTTTCGTGATGATATAAGTGTGAATGTTGTGTTCTTTGACAAAACTTCGTTTCTGAGGAGGCGCATACTTAACTTGTCCTACACAAGCTCATCTTACATGCCTCTACTAACGAATTTTGCGCGTTCTGGATTAACTGCTTCAGCATTGCAGTCATTGAGTCTGAAGGAAAGTTTCAAAATTGGTTAAAATCAGGTTCATCGCATGCATCTAGCACTCAGGGCTTGTACTCCTTTGGCTCTGAACCCTCAAACCCCTGAGGGCGAGAGCTCTCAAACTCAGAGCCTTTTGGGTGGTCAGAGTTCTCGGGCTCAGAGCCCTTGGAAGAATCTTACATATGGATGGTTGTGACTTTTATTCTCGGGCTCAATCATAACTGTCACACCATTAGAAATGTTTGACTTGTATTCTAGGTTTTTTTTTTTTGAAGAAGCTAAATTAGCCCACCTAAATTGGCATTGGGGAGAATCGAAATTCGAACCTTAGAACTCGAGAAGGAGCACACTCCCAAGTCTCAAGCCAATACCATCAGGCCATCCCATGTGGGTTGACTTGTATTCTAGGCTTAATAACAAATTTTTAACTTTTCAGGAGATCTAGGCTTCTCGAATTGCCTAGCTTTATTTGTACTTTTTTGCTTAAATTCTCTCTGCAACTACATTGTATTTCCATAGCTAGATTCACTCTGATTCTATGCTATTTTTAGTTTTCCATCAATAAAACATTGTTTCATCTGGAATTATATTTGTTCTACATGTTATACTAGGTCGATCATATCATAAGTATGGATATCTTTGTATCTATCTCACAGAAAAAGCTTTAAAATCTGCATCCAGGGTCAAGGCTTATTGTGGTGCACATATTATGGTATAATGGTATAAAGTCAGTTTTGTGTTGTGTTATATATGTTTGTGGAATTAAATTTAAAGTTTCCAAGTTTATAAAAGGAGTTTAATTTGCGATTATTGATGACAAATTTGACAAGTGCACCAAACCGTTCAAGTAATAAGGTAGTAAGTTATCGTCTCTACATGGATTGTTGTTTTCTAGTCGGAAATTTACTGAACTTATAATTAAAAACTATAAATTAGGGCGGGTTGAGAGTTTTGATTGATTGTGCAAATAGGACTGGTTTGTTTGATTTAGATGGTTGACCACGATTAACATTCTTTGAATCCCATCTATCTTTTTATTGGATTAATATGAGTTTCCTACTAATTATTATAGAAGAAATATATTAACCATTCATGTTTACTATTGCATCGGATGAGCGGAGTTTCTCAAAATTAAAATTGTTAAAATCTTATTTGCGATCTATATTTTTTAGTTTTCATAAACAAGTATTTATGTAATAAAAGAATTCAAGCGACTTACTTTTTTTTAATGGCAAATGTTAGTATTAAGAAGTTATGTTACCATTTTTGTCTCCTTTGCCATGATTCGAACTTGGACCTTTTATACCTTAACTCCTTTAATCAAGATCACTCTATTTTTCTCTTCCAATCACATTTCCTTTTCCTTCAAAAATGCATCCTTGGCTTGAAAATATAGTTAATCTATGCAGGAACAGGAGGAATGACAACTTTGCTTTATTCGACGAAGATCCTCTCGCGAGATCGATTAATCTCCAAAGGCATTGCTATGGAGAATTTTCCAGTGTGTTGTTCAAGCCAACACAGCTATGAAAGATCAAAAGCCAAATTGAAGTTGCCTCTAACAATGCATTCTTTCTTGGAATTTACGACGGCCATGGTGGCGTCGAAGCATCCCGGTTAATCTGTGAACACCTCTTCAAAAATCTATTCAGTATCTTTCTTTGATAAAAAAGTTTATTTCTTTTTATTAATCTTTGAACTTTTTTTATTGGTTTGAGAATTAATGGTATTTTTATTTTATGTTATGTGGTTACATTATAGGGCTTGCTAATGATAATGAGAATGATATAACTGAAGCTACCCTGAGCAATGCTGTTTCTGCTACTGAAGAGGGTTTTTTGGATTTTGTAAAAACGAATTATTGTAGGGCCAAATCTTGGATATGTTGGTTCATGCTGTCTTGCTGGAGTTATATGGAAAGGGACACTACATGTTGCAAATCTTGGAGATTCGCGCACAGTAATTGGTACTATGCTTAATAAAAAAATCCGTGCTGAGCAGTTAACAAGAGATCACAATTGTAACGATGAAGCAATTAGAGAAGAAAGTCAATGCATCCTGATGATCCAAACATTGTGATAGATGATAATGGATCGTGGCGTGTTACAGGCTTCATTATGGTAATTTTTTTTCTTTTAACCAATTTAGATAGAGTTATTGTTTGATTTGATATTGGCTATAATGTTTTCTTGTTTATTGATTAGGTTAGTAGAGCTATTGGTGATGCATATTTGAAGAGGTCTAAATTTACTTTGCGCGAATCATTCCCCAAATTTGAAAAAGTTCCTGAACCTTTTACAAGAGGTGTGCTATCAGCAGAACCAGAGATGCATACTAGAGTTTTAACAGATACTGATAAGTTTATTATATTTGCTTCTGATGGACTTTGGGAGTTATTGTCAAATAAAAAAGCAGCTAAAATTGTTCAAAAGAATCCTAGAAATGTATGTATATATCTATGACTTGTTCTTTTCTTGATTTTTCCTTTCACATTGAGAAGAAACACGAATACTTATTTAGCCTTTAGAAAATGAAAATAAGTCTTCGTGTTTTTTGATTGACAACAATTTGAGTCTTTACAGTTATATTTTCAGGCTTTTAATTTAATTATGCTGTGGTGGATTTTGCAGGGAATTGCGAAAAGGCTTCTGAGTACTGCTCTAGCGGAAGCTGCTAAAAGAAGGAAGGTTTCCTATAGGAAAATTCTGGCTGCTGCTCCGGGATGCAACAATGTGAGCCGGAGGTCTTTTCATGATGATATAAGTGTGATTGTGGTGTTCTTGGACAAAACTTCGTTTTTGAGGAGGCCCGTAGTTAATTTGTCCTACAAAGGCTCATCTGACACGCCTGTACCATCAGATTTTGCACTATCTGGATTAACCGCTTCAAGGCTGCAGTCATTGAGGCATCAGAGTCTGAAGGATATTATCCGATTTGAATCTGGTTCATCACATGCATCTAGTTCTCAGAGCCCTCGGACTCCTCTGGCTCTGAACCCTCAAAACCCTGAGGGCGAGAGCTCTCGGGCTCATAGCAATTGGAAGAAATAGCGGTTTTCACCAAATAGACCTTAAAAATTTAGAATGTGAGTTGTTATAACTTCCTTCAACCATTGAGATCTGTTAACTTTATTGGTTGAATGTTTTCTTTTCACTGCAACAAATTAGGTTCTAAAAGTGACAATTTTATGTGATACATTGATTTTTCCTCAGTTGTACGTATCATGAAATTTTAATAGGTGTCCTGCAGTTTGTGACACAAAGGATTATGTCTGATATATAGCAAACAAACTTGTATGGTTCTGCTTTGTTTTGGAAATGAAAGTTCAAAAGTATTCTGAAATGTTGTATACTGTTTTTACATTACTGTAATTAATTTCATGGTTTCCTTCACTCTTAATTAATTTGATTCAACATTTGAGATGCTCTAATAGTCTTTTCTTTCAAACTTACCCAAACAAATTCTCCCTGCCCTGTCTTAGTTTTTTCGAGTAAAACTGATTTTGTATTTAAAATTGATTTTAATTTGAAGGTTTATATTGAAATTTATTGTTCAACTTATTTTTACGTATTTAAACATAAACTGCTTTAGCCTCTAGGTTCAATTCACTTAAGTAAAATCAATTCATTCAAAATCTTTTTTTTTTTTTCACCACAAAACCAGACATGCACTAAACCTACCGAGGGTAAGGAAAACAATGTTCTACAGCATGTGCAACAATGGAGGATCGTGGCTCATGGAGAGCATCCTACCCCTCACAATGTATGCCTTCCATGGAGAAAGGAAACCTAGCAATCATGTGTTAATTTGGATGTTGAAGAAAAAGTGATGCTTAAATTGAGGTCCCTAGGCAAATTCTTGAGAGCAAAAATATTGTATCCACAATCGTTATATCTCGTAAAACACCACAAAATTATTGCTACAACTGTTGTCTCTCCCTTGGCAGAATTCTAAACTTAGAATCCTAGAACTGTTGTAATTGACTTAAAATTGATGATTGAAGTTCGTAAAAAATCGTGTCGCGATTTGGAGAAATTATGGCGCAATTTGGCTCAAGAATTTGGAGGTTTTGGTTCGTAAAATTTTGTGGCATGAGTGCAGAAAATCGTGACACGATTATTGGATAACAGTCAGTTCTTGCAAATCGTGGCACGACAAAAGGAAATCGTGACACGATTTCCCCGGGTCATGTATATTATATAAGGCTTCATTCTTCACTTTTTGAGAGAGCTTCAAGAGAGAAGAAACTTGGAAACCAATGGAGGGAACTTTAGGTTTTAGTGTTTTTGGTGAGAGTTTTTTCTTGGATTGGGAAACTTTTGTAAACACCTTGGAGGAATGATCAAAAAATTTCATTCAGTGTTTTCTCTTATGATTCATTGTGAACGTGAGTGACTTGCAAAATAGATAGAAATTAAGGTTTGTCATTTTGGACCGAACTGCATAAACAATGTGTGTTGTTTTCTTTCCTATTTGTGGTGTTGCTTCACACTTAGATCTAGGTCTGTTTGTTGTTATTGTTGCTTGATGTCACTTTGCTCATTGATTACTTACTTCCTTTGCTCCACACATCTGAGTTTCATTGATGTGATTATTTGTTCGAATTTATAACAACGACCTTAAACAAAGAGATTGATCCAGAGAAGGATATTGTCGCGATGAAACCTTATTATGATATCGTTCATTCTTTTGAAAATATTGTAGATGAAATTATCACTTTACTTTGGAATTTCATGGGGTTAATTCAAATACCAATGCTTTATGTCATGACATGAAAATACTTGCCAAAATTTTGGAATGAAATGGATAATGACGAATTAGAGTATGCTACTATCTCAGCTGAGAATAATAATATTGCCTAAGAAAAAGAGTTTAATATGGTACGTCTAAATAGAAAAGTATAAACCGAGGATAAACATAAACTTAGCCCTATAAACTTTGATGATGAGAAAGAACATCATCTAGTATTATTATATGATCATTTATCATGTTAATCTTTGATTATTTATTTTAGGGAAAATCTTTGATTTTTTTAAAATATCAAATATAATTTAAAATATAGATTTAGTCCTCCAAGATATCTCCTATTATTTTTTGTGGTGTTCCATTTGTTTGTCGTCTTGTCAACTTTTGTTGGTTTTTTTTCATCTTAGTACGGTGTTTGTTGGTTCCAATTGACTTATTCACATCAATGCATTACAGATCAGATGAAAATTTGAACGTCAATAAACAAAATTATATTCAATAAAACATAAGTTATTTAAAAAGATGCGGAACATTAAAACAAAGTAATCATACTTATTTATCGAATATCTAAGAAACTAGAGGCACTCTGAACTCGTATTTTCTATTTTTTTTAATTAGTATTACCATAGTGTCAGAAAGAATGACATGATTTTTTTAAGGTAGAAAAAATAACATAATTAAGTTTTCCTTACAAGTATATATATATATATATATATATATATATATATATATATATATTAAGAATTACTTACACATGAATAGAAGGCAAGCAGACAATAAGCTGCGCCGTTAGGCCTTTTTAGATGGCAAAACCAATCCTCGTAAACACAACATTCATAGACCTAGGAGACATGACATTGTTATGCATGACCCTCTGAACTCTATGGTCAACAACTTCTGGTGCTAGAAAACCGAAAGTGTCAAAAACAAATGATATAAAAGCATGTTGATTGTCAGAACACGTTTTCTCATGTTTAGCCATTTTGCTTGACGCAACTTTTAGGGTTGTCTGCTCTACCGTAGACCCCTAATCCAACAAGTGGTGAAACCCCAGTCAAATCCACACATGCATGTTTTTCTCCTACCCATCCGTACACCATAACATCCGCAGGCCGAAGTGTCGATCTTCTATCTAGTGAATCAGTCAAGAAGTTCAATATATAAATATCAATGAAAATTTGCTTAGTTGGTAAGGAGTTGACTCATCTCCAAGGTCGTGAGTTTAACTTTCATTGCCAACATGAGAACATCTTTAGTGGGTGATGTCTTCGTAAACGTTCCTTTAACCTTGAGGCATATCTTGACTCTAGTGATCTTTTCAAGTCCAACTCGCCTAAACTTTAAAATGTCTAAATAAAGTACAAAATAAATAATAAATTTAAGTTTTTTTTTTTCAAATCAAATTTAAGTTGTTATAGGTATCTATCATAATTGAGTAAAATAATTAACTTAATTATCATAACTAACGTATTTACGTAATAACGTGTACATATTAGTTTTTTTTTGGGGCCATTTTTTTGGATTGGTAACAAAATTACAAAAATAAAATTGACACTTTCTCTTTTGCGAAATATAAATTTATTGTGATATTTGAGAAACCAAAAATATTGATTTTAAAATAGGAGACTATTTGTTTTATTGTGATAAAATAAGAAAAATAAATATGCAATCAAATATATATATATATATATATATATATATATATAATATATTGTATCGGTTGGCATCGATCAATACGGTAGAAATTTCTTAAAGCCTTGTCTTAAAAAAAAAATTCTTTGTAAGATAGAAAAAATTCCCAAAGCCATGACGTTTGTAATTGTACTAAGGATTTTAATGCAATTTTTATTGTGAATTATTGTACTATCAAATTTTTAATGCAATTTTTATTGTGGTTTATTGTACATATGTGAACTTAGCATAAGATGTGAAATTATTTAGTGGTCCTGAAAATAAACGTACATGTACAGCAATGGTTTTCTTGTTCGTTCGTACGTAGCCAATGTTATTCACTCACGACATAGAAGTACTCCACTGTCTTTTGAATGTAGTAATTAAAATTGATTTAAAGATAATGACACTATCTTAACTTAAAATATTATCGATGAAGATGAACTTTCAACTTCTTTTTTTAGAAAAATAAACTCATTGTATTTCGTTAGAAATCATGAACTTACTACTGTTACATACAAATAACAAATGTATAAACTAATTAAGAAAATACATGAAATTTAGAGCATTAGAACTCCCAAGTTATAGATTATCAAAAAAAATTATATCAATCATCAAGTACATATAATACAGATCTCTAAAAAATTATTTAGAGGTGAATCATTATCGTTTTTAGTAAATTTCAATAAAATATTTATTATTATTATTATTATGAAATTTTCTTTTTTATTTAAGATGATAAGAGCCCATTTTTGGACACATTTTGGGAAATTCATATTTGAGGTATTGAATATAATATAGAAGTGCAACAAGATTAAGGGTTTTTTTAAATAACCTAAAATTTGATTAGAACGACTTTTACAAATAAAAATAAATATCCAATAAAATTTGATCCATATGTTTTTAATTATAAGTAAAATTGAGTAAAGAAAGTTGATGTCCCAAATACACCAACTTTCTTAGACCTAATTTTGCTTATTGTTAGGGATAAAGTCAATTTGTATTCCTTCTGAATACTCCCTCCGTCCCAAAATATAAGCAAAAATTGGTCAACAAAAGTTAATGTATTTGGTTCAAAATTTGTATCAAATACATCAACTTATATTGACTCATTTTTGCTTATATTTTGAGACGGAGTAGTAATTAATAAAATGCTATCAATACTTTCTTTTTAATAATCTCTCTAACATTCACTCTTTTATTGAATGAAATAAATTTATGTCTCATCACTTTATATGAGCTCCATTTTCAAAATGTATGACCCACATTGATTTAACCAAACAAGATATTAAATGTTAGAAAGAATGTTCAAGAGAGAATGTTACTAACACTATTCGAATAATTAATGACAGACTCAAATTTATATTTGAATATAATCTGGTCTTAGCAAAAAGTTTATTATGAACACATAAAGAAGCCAACAGGAAAATAAACATTAATTTCATATATCATTTCAAATAAATATATGTTGTCATCATCTATAAAAAAAAATATCAAAGTTTAAATATGTCTCTAGTTCCTCTAAATACACCAACTTTTATTTTTAAACTCTCTAAAAAATTGTTCAAACTTTGGTCACTCTAAATTTTAGTCTATATTTTATTACAAAAATTCAAGTCGCATGTTCCAAGTGATTTAACTATTTAATTTTTAATATTTATTAATTGATTTATCTATAACTTCAAAGTAAAGATTAAATTGTTAAATAGAAGATTAAATAATTAAGTTATTAAATTAATTAATATTTTAAGGTTTTAACAATGATATGTCATAAAAGCAATGGTTAGAATTGGTAACAGAAGATTCAGAGACCAAAGTTTAAAAGAAAATTTGAGAGAGACTAAAAATAAAAGTTAATATATTAGTTAGAGGAATTAAAAATATATTAATCTCAAACATATAAGGGAGGTTTCTCAGGCTATAAAATCAACACCAGATATAGTTTCCTTAACCATGAACCAATTATTTTGAGAGTGAAAGAGCATCATGGGATCAGAAACAGTCTCTCAAATAATCCCTGTCGTTGACTTGTCCGACCAAAACATGAAACCTGGTACTGACACATGGGTCTCAGCTTGCAATGTTGTGAAGACTTCACTAGAAGACTATGGTTGTTTCGTGGCACACTATGATAAAGTTGGCAAAGAACTTTGCGACAATGTTATCTTAGGAATTGAAGAATTCTTCAGGCTCCCTTTGGAAACCAAAGTGCAAAAGATAAGTGATAGACCTTTCCATGGCTACTTAGGACAACTCTCAACACTTCCCTTATATGAATCTTTGGATATCCAAGATCCATTAACTATGCTTGGATGTCAAATATTCACCCAAATCATATGGCCTCAAGGAAATGATCGTTTCTGGTTGGTATACTCTTTCCACAAATATATGAATATATGATCATGTATAATCAAACTTGAAATTCTAATAATATTTTAGAATTTATATCGTAAGTATGTACTATTATGGTAATAACTTGTTTTTCTTGATGTGTTCAATCATATTTTTTATAGACAAATGTTAGTAAAAAAATGTTAATTAAGAGAAGAATTAAACCTGAGACATATTACATACAGAGGCGCAGGCATCAATTTATTACACTTGTTTATTGTGTTGTAGTTGTCAAGTTAAATATTTTTGAAAGTTTATTTAAATAAGTATGGTTTCTTAGAGACAATGTATTTGTAAACAATGTGAAGGTGCATATGAATTTACACATTTGTAACTTAAATGTTTTGTGAAGTCTGCATTTTTCAACATTTAAAATATGTAAGCTCCAGTCATTGAGTTATTTGATCAAAAATAAAAAAAAATAAAAAAAATTATATACTTATTGATTATAATAAATGATAGGCGTTAATTTGTTTACAGCGAAAGCTTCAATGAGTACTCCAAGTTGTTGGGAGAATTAGACCATATAGCCAAGAGGATGGTGTTTGAGAGCTATGGTGTTGATATGAAAATATGTGAATCATTGATAGAATCAAGCAATTATCTCATTCGATGCTCGAAATACAGAACACGAGAGATGGATGAGAAGGATTTGGGATTAACACCTCATTCAGACTTGACCATTATATCTGTAGTACATCAGCTGAATAATCTAAATGGCTTGCAAATCAAATTGAAAAATGGAGAATGGACTGGGGTTGAGGCCTCACCTTCCTCCTTTGTTGTCTTAGCAGGTGACGCATTCACGGTGAGTATACCTCTAATTCTCAATCATAAATGTTAATTGTTCTAAAAAATAATTGTCTGACCCAAGTTAACAATGTTTAGATGAGATCAAAATTGAAGTCCTAATTCAATTTTTTCTATAATTTGCGTAAATAATTAACATTATTTTTAGTAATATTAATTTTTTTTGTCAAATAATATTAATTATTTTAATTATACACTTAGAGAAAAAAGTGACTTGTATCATTGATCTAAACTAATTTTACACTTACGTCCAATAAAAATTAAATAAGGGTTACTTTAAAAAAGCAGTTATTATAAAATGAATTTAAATGGCAACATGATGGTTTTCATTGAACATCGGTGTAAAACTAACCAACACTAACTATGCATTAAACTTGTACGTTTAATAAATTTTATTTTATCTAGCACCAAAAAACACATGTTTTTTTTAGGGGCTTAATATAGATATATTTTTGATGGGATAGATATGGAGTAACGGAAGGATACGTGCATGTGAACATAGAGTTATAATGAATGCAACGAAAACAAGATACTCTGCTGCATTATTTTCTTTTGCTAGTAAGATTATGGAGATACCAGAAGAGCTAGTGAATGAGGAACATCCCTTGCGTTATAAACCAAAATTCGACCATTACGACTATCTTCGTTTCTTTCAGAAAGAAAAAATGAAAGAACCTACTTCACGCATCGAAGCGTATTGTGGAATTAATTTCAAGCCTACAACAATATGAATGAATCAACTTTCTCTTGTTTATTAAAAAATGAATTGTGTGTTGCTATATACATGAAGGAGTTGGTTGCTGCCTTATGTGTGCTCTTCACTTTTTTTTACTTTTTTTTTTGCTTTATAATTATTTGTGTGTTACTATTGTAAACAATGTATTTACTGAATAATGAAAGTCTAAAGTTTGTAATGGAGGGAAGTAAATGTAAATCCTTTCGTAAGTGTTTTTTGAGCTCAAAAATCTTTCATGCATTGGTTTGGAGAACCATCGTGTCACCCTTAATTTTCTAGTTATATGATTTTAGGGACAAAAGAAGTTCAAATTTTGAAACCATGTGCAGCTTGGGAAAATTTCGAGTTCTACGCTCCAATTATGTGCTCGGGAAAATTTAATTGGTAGCAGACAATACTCGAAAAAATAACACATTTAGTATCTTACTATCATCTGCAAATCGTGCATATGTTCATATCATTTCACATTTTTATAATCCAACATATTATAAATTCAAACCTATTTTTGGTACATAAATAGTATATTTTAATTAATCTCCAAATTAGATGACATAATGCTTGGCAAAGTTCTCTCTTTCAATGAAAACGAGACCAAAATTTATTCCAAAATATGAATACACTTTTCAAATAATCACCTAAAAGACATGAAAGATAATAACTTAAATGTTGGACAGAAAATGAAACATATTGTTTTTTTTTTTTTTGACAGAAAATGAAACAAATTGTTGTCTATCAATTGATCAATAATTACAGCAAATCTATAATTATAAAACAATAAGAATATTAAGATATCCGGTTGTAGGGGACCTAAAATTATGTCTTTTAGTAAGTTTCTATCAATTACCAATAAATATGGTTGTATAATATAACTTCAAATAGATTTCTGTAGTACAACATTCTTTGGATATTGAAGAAAAATATAAGCAAAAACGTTATAATCAATGTGAGCAATAACGTGTCAACTCAATCTTTCTGACCCTACCAGATAACCGAGGGACAACATAATTATTATTTATTTATTTACTTATATAATTATTTATTTATTTTGCGAAGGCGACGAAGGGACTAAATTAATTCATGATATGTGATTTCATGAACTAGGCCATAGGGATTCATTCAATGCTTAAAGTAAGAGCTAAGGGTTGAGTTCAACTAGTTAGTATCGGGGCTTGGATCTTTTTTTATCCTGTTAGGAGAGGGTGAATGCACATAGATAGGATGCACGCTCAGATTGTACTGCCGTCCGAGGCCAAGAAACCGCGCAGAAGGCGGGAAAGATGACAATTCAGTTGGAATCCACAAAAGACAGAAAAACATGAAGTCAGGGGAAAGAGGGGAACCTAGGGAACGTAACCTTTGCCCCGGACTCGGGGGGTTGAGAGGTTTAGGCTGACTTTTCTTTGGCAGCGGGTTCAGTTCACTGAATTCTATAGTATACCGGCTAATCTGGTGGTAGCATCGGATTACCGGTCACTAGCTTTTTAGGATATGCTAACAAGTGTCTCCGGGGACACTTAATGTTTCATAAATTCGAGCGAGAACTTGATCAATCTCTACAATTTTGAGGACTAAAATGAAATGATGATTCACCTCAGATAAAATTCAATCAAACGATATGAAGTACAATTCATATTCATTTATTGAAAACTTTCATCGTACTATTTTATGAACACATAAAACAGCATCATTACACTGATAACAACACATAAAACAGCATCATTACACTGATATTATATTACAAATGGTAATAGTAAACACAACAACACTCCCTACGTACACATGACTCGAGGAAAAGCACTTTGAAACTCCAAATATCTATTCTACATTAGGGTATGAAGGTTTCACATATCGATCCTGGGATTGTTGTAGTATACAAAAGCTAGAATACAGCAATTTGAAACATTTAATCCAATGCAGCACAATCTAATCACAAGAAGTGTCATAATTATGTAGGATAAGATTATGCCAGCAGCTAAGCACACACCTTAGGATGAAAGAGTTTTTGTTTTGACCCCAACCTTTCTCCAAGAAACGCCAGGCATAATTTGCTTAGTGTCAACCCGGTCTTTGTACTGAACCGCAAAGTTAAGCAGTGAATCAATGAGAGAATCCGAAAGAAAGTGTGGTTTGAGTCCAAGATCAACTAGTTTAGTGTTTTTGCAGTTGTAATAATGCTCCTCTAACTCCACTCTTGGGTTAGGCACTGATATGGTTTTCACATCAAGGCCCAACTTCTCACCTGCTTTCGTAACAAGCTCAGCTAGTTCAGTCACTTTAAATTGCTCAGTAAATTGATTGAAGACTCTGAACTCTCCAGGGTTAGCCGGGTTTGCAATGGCAAGCTCAACACATTGAACTGTATCTCTTATGTCAAGGAAGGCCCTAGTCTGAAACATGTGAATCACAAGTAACAAGCAAAATATTAATTAGTGGCCAAGAATACTTGTTGCATTACCATCTATACACTAGTAGTGGCCATTTCCATTAACAAATTTTGCAGGATCCAACATGTTCGTATGTAAATCTCATCTTGTACCTCTAAACCAACCATATTGAATTTCACGGTAATAAAAATTCATAATTGAATATGCTGATTATCCAAGAAGTAATTCAAACAATAAATTGAGTATAGAAAACAAAACTCTTAGACTGAAAGATCTTCGCCTAAAGTTTTGAAGGGGACTCGAAACCTTTTCATTGAAGATCAAGCCTTACATTCTCCTATCAATAACACATTTTTTTTAACATTATTCCACACAAAATATTTTTAATCATACTTATTTTCTAAAAAAAATATCTGATGTGTTCAAAAAATTTAATTCATATAGTATTAATATTAATAACAATGATCAATAAAATAAAGAGGCAAAAAACTCCGTTTGAGGTACTACTCTATTGAAAGCATGAAATATTTTAGAAATAGATTCAGAGTTTATGCCACGGGTTAATATGCTTAATAAGTTAATAATGGAAGTAAATGTCACGGCATGTTATTATAAAATGTATTCTGTGAGAGGTAATTAAATTTTTGATTAATATTTTAATAGTCATTGTTAATTTTCTTTCACCACTAAGAAGCCTCACCAATACTCTTTAATTCTACACCAGTAATGACATAAACACATCCAAGTTCGAAAAATTTAAAAAATCTATGACTTTGCCATTGGAAACAGTCACCATTCTACTTATCAAGAAGAAACAAACAAGAGATTGGTATGTTACCTGGCCTCCTTTACCATATACAGTGAGTGGATGACCAACAGCAGCCTGAACACAGAACCGATTCAATGCAGTTCCAAATATTGCATCATAATCGAACCTGTTACACAACTCTTCATGCATTGCAGTCTCATCTGTTCTTACCCCATATACAACTCCTTGATTCAGATCAGTTGCCCGAATCCCCCAAGCTTTGCAAGTGAAAGCTATGTTATGGGAATCATGTACCTTGCTTAAATGATAAAATGAGCTAGCTTGCTTCGGATACGGCAAAGTGTCTGTCCTTCCGTTGTGAGTGATGGTAATATAACCTTCCTCAATATCAATATTTGGAGTTCCGTATTCACCCATTGTCCCAAGCTTAACTAGATGACAATCCTCCCTGTACTCTTTTATAGCAAAGAGCACGTTCAGTGTCCCGACAACATTGTTTTGCTGTGTATACACAGCTCTTGACCGGTCTATCATAGAGTAAGGAGCAGATCGCTGTTCCCCAAAATGGACAACAGCATCAGGCTCATAGGACTTGAAGGTTTCAGATAAGAACTCAAACTCACATATATCACCAATGTATAGCTCAATACTTTTTCCAGTGAGAGATTTCCAACACTGAATGCGATCCTGGATGGAGGAAATTGGTGTAAGAGAATCTAGTCCGAGCTGGTGATCAAAAAGGCGTCGAACAAGGTTGTCAACAATGGCAACCTCGTAACCTTTGTTAGAAAGGTGGAGGGCAGTTGCCCAACCACAGTATCCGTCTCCACCAATGACCATGACTCGCTTCGGTTTAAAAGGGTCGCCAGAACTAGTTTGAACCGGGGCTTCCTGCCCAGTTGAAACTGTAGCAGCATTTACAACTGTAAAGCTTTTCCTTGGTTTCTGTTCTCGCAAGAAAAGCCGTCTAAGTGGAGTTTTGGAATTATCACAAACAACCGTGTTAGAAAATGATGTTGAGCATTGGTTAAAAGGTTTTAAATAAGGTTTGTTTGTAGAGGAGAAAGCCAAGGAGCAAGAAGATGATAGCAATTGAGCCATCTCAATCAGAGGTTCCTCTAACTACTTTAAACACGTTCCTGAAACAATAATTAAAATCCGGTCATTTGCATTTCACTTCAAATAAAATACAATATGCATAGTTCATAGCACAATTGTGTAAGAGACTCGCTAACTTAATTTCCAGCTTTGTATATCAACAACAAGTAACCAAAAGCAAAGACAAATAATTTCATGATCAGTTCAATTATGATCATTATCAATTTTGTAGGGTATAAAATCACTGTGAAGTGCTTCAAATTTAACCATTTTTCATTACCTCCTTTTCCTTTTTTTTGACTGAAATTACACCTCCTTTTCCTAACCACTTCAGTAAACCTCTAAAATACTCCAGAAGTTTCGGTTCTAAGCAACGGACAATAATGATTGCTCTTAATTAAAAACCAATGATATTCACTATTTACTGAACTTAAAATGAGAATAATTTCATGCTGGTGTTTGAACTCCTGAATTCATTTTAAAATGAGATAAACATGATTTTATTCGATTGCAACATGTCAAACGTTGATTTTGCTTCCAAATCTCAATGTGGTTAGAAGGAATAAAAACATATCTTTTGTTAATTAAAATATCCACTCTTTTTCAAAAAATTAAAATTAAAATTTACACCGAACATATCTTTAGAGTTAAAAATCTAAACATAAATCACTTTAGTTCAAAATTAATTTGAACCAAATCAAATTTATCTAGAATTTCCATTAATTTAAAATAGAGTTTATTCCAATAACAATAAGTCCACCCAAACACAAGTAATGATTCTGAAAATCAACAAAAAGGACTTGACCCACATAAAGAAAATGAACTATGAAAATAAAGTTATAACCTTTACATGCTCAAAAGACTCTAAACACAACTCAATCCATGTGCAAACATGGAACACAACCGAACAATTCAAGTGAAGAAGAAAATAAATTGAAATAGAGGGTAACATACCTGGAGAGAATGCGAAAGTGGAGTGAAGAGTGAAATGGATTTGACTAACATGTGGGTTCTGGATAAACCCTTTCTACAATGCAATATTTGAGTTTTGACAACAAGTATCAATTGGGGTTCATAGGAATATCCTTCGCTCTCTCTCTCTCAACACTTTATCATATTAGTTTTCTATTTTTATTTTTTGATAAAATGATCTTGGATTGGATCTTAACGATGGCCCAAATGTAACTTCTGATTTATGGGAATAGTCAAATTTGTCCTTCAAATTGTCGTGGTTAAATATCCCAGTATGAAATGTTAAGAATACTTTCTTTTTAACTCTCTCTTTAGCATTCACTATTCTATTGATTTGGCGAAATTCATGTAAATCTCACCATTTTATATGGGATTTATTTTAAATGTGTGTTACTCAGATAGATTTCATTCAATAAAAGAGTGTTAGAAAGAGAGTATTCATATCACTTTGTTCAACCTCTTAAAAAAGTTGATATGTAACAATGATCAAGTCATAACTCCGTAGATTTTGTGTCGTTCAACCTCTCAAAAAAGTTGATCGGTAGTTATACTTCGAACTAAAAAATAATGATTAGGTCATAACTCTATGTAGATTTTGTGTTGCTCAACCTCTCAAAAAAGTCGATAGTTACACTTTGAACTAAAAAACAATGATCAGGTTGTAACTCTCAGTAAATTTTGAGCAATAAAAAATTAAATTCGATAATTCCAAGAAGCTTTTGAATAGGCACGTCCTTGGGCAAGAGCAAGGAGCTCTATGGAGCCAGGCCTCTAATTTATGGGAGCCTCAGATATTTATAGGGATAAAGTATAATTGTCGGAGTGTAGGATAAAAAAAATAACACTTTTACTTACGACAAAATATGTCACTAAATGTCATTTTTTCGTAGGTAAGTGTCTGTTTGTATGTAGGTAAAAGTCATGTTTGAACCAGTGCTCATATATTTAACTACAACTTAATTATTTATCACTATAGTGGTGTTGAATTTTTTTTTACAATTCTTTTTAAAAAATTGTCAAGATTACAACTGGACCTCTAAATTGTCGGAAACAGCACTGCTTTTGAACAATGCAAGGGAGAGGCTCGTAAAGCAAACATCCGAAATTGAATCATACAAATAGTTGTTAGGATTTTACAAAGGAAAAATCTACCTTATGGTCCTTTTTTTTTTTTAAAAGAACAAAGGATGGAGTAAAATAATAATAATTACTATATTGTAGTTCTTGAAATCAATTTTAAATATTTTTTGAGTTTATTGTGAATTTTGTAACTAAATACGTTAAATTATTAGAAATTGAATTAATTGAAATTTTTATTTAACATCTTAAATACTATTTAAACAAATATGTAAGTTTCCAAAGGATTATTAAATTTTTTAATAAAATGTTAGAAAAAAATTAAAAGTGGTTTCAAGATAAAAAGTTCTTAGTATCATTTTAGTTGGTTCTTAGTTTTCCAACAAAAAGATTGTTGATGCGTAAAAAAAACAAAAAGATTGTTTCAGGTGTTTTTTTTAAATATGGATCATGTCCCATTTACTTGTCAGGACCATAGAAGCTCGCTTTAACTCATAAATTTCATATGTAATTTAACTTTTTGATGATGCGGCATGTTATCGGATCTATGTAGAATGACACATGTCCATTTAACAACATAAGTTAATGAAAAGATTACATGATGAACATAATACAATTTTTTGAATGTATTTCCAATTTGTAAAGTTTTATATATTATTTTGACCAATGTTTACAATTTCAAGAACTAGTTTATCTATTTCTTCTTCTAATTTATATACTGCTATTTAGAATATAAACTTGTCTGTATCATGAAATTTTTACTTCCTATATTTTATTTACATTTAAATAGCTAATGAAAATGATAACCTCTTTAAAATAAATTTGGATATTGTGATACTATTGGTAAAATGTTGATGTTAATCTTGATAAAAAAGGCCTAATGAAAAGCATAAAGAGGTTATCAAGATTAACATCAACATTTTACCAATAGAATGTCCCACATAAATAAAGCTTCGTTGCATAGCATAGCCTGACTAATTATACTTCTATTTAAATTCAAATATGCTAATCAAAACAAGTAAAGAAACCAAGCACTCATTGCTTTTCACTTCATTTGTGGATGTTTGAGGAATTTTTACGGTCAGAAGACAAGAACAATAATATGCAATACAATATCTCCCCAAATAAATAAAATATATCTATTAATAAGATTGTACACACAACATTCAATATCCTCTATATATTTGCTTCCTAAGGAACATATTGACATATCAGAGATCCCACACAATGTTGTCACAAACAATAAACTGCAGAATCATCACAGAGGATTATGATCAAATACATTTCCTTGTTGACCTGCACATTTAGAATGAAACACCATATCAGAATCTTGAAGACAGTAGCAATAAACTAGAAACTACTACTATTAATTCATAATATGCTAGAATATTGCTATTAATTCATAAAATACTAGAATGTTTTTGTTTATGATTGATATATAACTATTCCTTTGATGCTGTCTCAATTGTAGTTTACTATATCTTTACCTTTCAGCTTATTTGAAGTTGGCATGACTGCATTTGGCATACGAAGCTATTCTTGTATTTAGCAGGTTTTAATGTTTTACGGTTGGCACAACTGTCTCGAAAGCTTCCACCAACAGCTCCACTTTTCTCTTCCTAGCCGGGGTTAATTTGGAAACAACCTGTCTAAGTGCATAATCAAGCATCCATTCTTCTGTGCCTTTTCTTTCTGCCATATCTTGATGCCTCAGTTGAACTTTTTCATCTTCTGAATCAGGTTCTAATGGTAGATATCTAGGCCCTCTTGGGTTGAATTTCCTCACTTTTTCCAATGCCTTGATGAATCTCCTAAGCAGTACCACTTTTTTAAGATTGCTCCAATTTCTAGACAATTTCTGGTTCGGTTTGCTTACCTCCTTTGATACTGATTCTTCTTTTCGTTCCTCGGCTATTCCATTTCCAGATTCCATCTTTTGGTTCAAGCCTTCACTGTAAATTCCTCCAGTTCTGTCAATTGTGCTGTTGTCAGGGAGTGGCTGTGTGTCTGGAAGGATTGAATCTATAGCGTCTTCTACCATCTTGATGGCTTCAATCTGTCGGAGTTCAACTTCAGCATCCGCTACAGCACGATCCTTGAAGAGCATATCTTGAATAACCACAGGTGTATTTTCATAAGAGACAGAAGTTTCTCTTCTTGTGCTATCTTCATACTTTGAATCTTTTTCATCTGCCACATCAGTTGATGTCTTGGAATTGTTTTCTGTCATATCTGATACCATGTGCTTAAACACCATGAACCACAGTCCTGTGTTGCCTTGTTTCTCTAGCTGATTCTCGGATTCTACAACAGCACTTGTAGGAGCTTCAGATTTTTCCAGTTGATCTTTTTCAACTACATCTTTAATGTCTGTTGTTGGTTCATCTAATAGGTTTGAAGGGGCTTCTGGAACAACCAAATTAGATCTCAGTGATCTTACAAGACCATTCAGGATTAAGCTTTTAGTCACAGAAAATTGTTCACCATGACCTTCAATGACATCCTTGGTTTTTGTATTCAAATCTGATACCAGATCTTCTGGAACTTCATCGACCATTTGTTTGGTTGGAGCCTCCTCATGACAACTGCTTATAGTTTCTACTGGCTTAATAGGCTTGCAAAGTTCAGGCATTGGATTGTCACTAGCTTTATCAGAAAATTCCATAGTACTATCATTTGAGAATGATACTTTTCCAAGCAATGTCTTAGCAGATAAAACTGAGGAAGCATCAAGTGATTGACTTGGATTTTCCTGAGATTCCACTGTTGCAGAAGATCGCGATTCATTTTCAGCATCTTGAATTGGCCGAAGTGTTTCAAAAGCTTCTATTAGAAGTGTCACTCTTTGTCTTTGAGCTGGTGCGAGTTTAGAAATAACCTTTTGAAGTGCATAGTCAAGCATCCACTCCTCCGATTTTTTTCTCTCTTCCGATGTTTGGCGGTTAAGAAAAACTTTTTCCCCTTCGAAGTTGACATCTGAAGTCAATTCTCTTGGTCTTCTTGGATTGATGTTTCTTACCTTATCTAATGCCTTTACAAACCTTTTCAACATGATTAGCTTTTTCAGATGGCTCCAGCTTTTTGGTTTGTTCTCCGTCTTCTGTGCTTCTTTAGGAGTTTCTGTGAAACTTGTGGCATTCATTTCTTCTCTCTCACCTTCACTCTTTTCTAAGAGTACTTCATCTGAGCTGTAGCTTCTACATTTTGAACGATCATTAGAAGAGAGGTCTTCAGTTTCAGGGAGAAGAATTTCATCAAATGCTTTTTGCACAAGCTCGATTACATTCTTCTTTTCATCATCCATATCCGAATCTGTTTCATTATAATTGTGACAAGAAGAGTTGTTTCCTCCATTAAACGCTGCATCACCTTGCTCTCTACCTTCTTTGTCCTTCCCAACAAAGGGAAGCTTATTATCACATTTTCCTGTGTTACTTAATACTGCATGCTTATACATCAAATGCCACTTTTTTATATATTTCTGATCTCTTTCCTGCACTCCATATGGCACATTAGTAGTACTAGTACCATGTTTAGGATCTTCCTGCACAATACTCTTCTGCTGCACTTTATAATCTGGCTCCATATTTTCGCCTTCGGCTGTTACTTCCTCCTCCAATATCCCAGTATCGCAAACCGGAAACTTTACTACTTCTATTGATGCTGATTTCACAGTAGCACTTTCATCATTTTTCTTACGAGCATCCATATTCCTGTTATTCATTGCTCTCTCAGTTACCCCAAAATCCCTTCCGTCGTTTATTTCTTCCTTGCTATGATTCGAGGAAGCATCAAGTGATTGAATCGGATTTGCCTGAGACTCCACCGTTGCATTAGTCTGTGGTCCATTTTCAGCATCTTGAATTGGACGAATAGTTTCAAAAGCTTCTACTAAAAGTGTAACTCTTTGTCTTTGAGCAGGTGCGAGTTTAGAAATAACCTTTTGAAGTGCATAATCAAGCATCCACTCCTCAGATTTTTTCCTCTCTTCTGATGTTTGGCGGTTAAGAAAAACTTTCTCTGCTTCTAGGTTGGCATCTGAAGGCAATTGTTTTGGTCTTCTTGAGTTGATGTTTCGTACCTTCTCTAATGCCTTTACAAACCTTTTCAACAGGATTACCTTTTTCAGATGGCTCCAGCTTTTTTGTTTGCCCTCCATCTTCGGCACTTCTTTAGGAGATTCTGTGAAAGTTGCGGTATTCCTTTCTTCAATTTTACCTTCACTCTTTTCTAAGAGTACCTCATTTGTTTCATTGCCTCTTGATTTTGAATGACCATCAGAGGAAAGGTCTTCAGATTCAGGGAGAAGAATCTCATCAAATGCTTTCTGCACCAGCTCAATTATATTCTTCTTTTCATCATCCATATCTGATTCTGTTTCACTATAATTGTTACAAGAAGAGTTGTTTCCTTCATTATCTTCCTCTCCACCTTCTTTTTCCTTTTCGACAAGAGGAACCTTATTTTCACATTTTCCTGTGTTACTTAATACTGCATGCTTATACATCAAATGCCATTTTTTTATATATTTCTGATCTCTTTCCTGAACTCCATATGCCACACTAGTAGTACCACCAGGTTTAGGCTCTTCTTGTGTAAAACTCTTCTGCAGCACTTCATAATCTGGCTCCATATCTTTGTCTTTGGTTGAAGTGCTGCATTCATTAACTGTGGATGGTGAAGTATCATGAGGCTTAAAAGGTGATGATTCCATTGACACATTTTTCACATTCTGCTGAGAGTTACCATCTTCATTGTGGACAGTTTCGGTTTTCTGAGTGGCTTTCCTTGCATTACCAACTTGCTTTGATCTGCCATCCTTTTTCGTGGACTTTTGTGACTTCAACTGGCGTCTCCTCATCGACACAAAGCGCTTCAACGGAGGCAAATCACCATGGTGATGACCATGAAGAGAGCAGTAAGTATATGGACAAACCTTAACAGCCGCTACTCCTTGAGAACCACTTCCCTCTTGTGGGAGGTCAATGCGATCAGGAAAATGGGAATCCTTGATTGTGGAAGAACATGTGGCTTTATGCAAACTTGGTTTTTTTGATGAAATCCTCAAAGGCTTCAAGCTTGATCTTCTAGTAATGATTCTCTGAGACTTGTTGCCAGCATCACTTGTACTGTTCCCATTCTTGCCATCACTGTCATGAATGGATTCAGAATATATCTTTGTTGTTGATTTAGGACCCTTGGCTGTTGCAAGCTTGATTGATCTTGATGACTTCAATTTTCTGTTCTGTTCAGTCCTTCCATATAACTTTCTAGTCAAACTTCTCTTCAGTTTCAAAGTAGACATTCTTGTTAAAGTCGTGTTTCTAACAAGTCTTGGTGTAATCTGCCAGAATCAGCAACATGGTTATTTATTTATCTACTTTATTTCCCTCTCCTCGCCAATTGAAACTACTCAAATCCATTGTTGTCAGTAACGGTGCTATAGCGCTAAATTTTAACAAATAACTATTATTCCGAGATCCACAATTTAGTACACAGTATTGTCAAATAGCTAGTGTTGTTAAATAATGGAATTTTAACAAAACTCTATTTTCTTCGACACGCAATCTAGTACATAGTGTTGTTAAATAGCGGCTATAGCAACACTATACCAATGTAGCATAATCTAAACAAACCACTATTTCCCGCGTTTCGCGATTGACAACACAGTCAAATCACATATATAAAAATTCTCAATTTTCAGAATCAGAAAACATTACCTGCAAACTATCCTTTGCATGAGAACTACTTGTGCCCTTCATATAATTTGGTGATGCATCTGCCACTTTAATTGGAGGTGGCTGCTCCAACATTTCTATCTCAACAGATGAAAGATTTGAGAGGTTATGATCATAGTGTGGTTTCCTTCCTCTGCTGGACAATCTTTGAAGCTTCATTGATCTCACTTTCTTCATTTTCTTCTTAGATTCCAATTTTCCTATGTATTCTTGATGGCTAGAAACAGATTCCTCTGATTCAGTCACTTCCTCAGATTCAATCTCAGTCTTTTGATTCATCATTTTACAGTGTCTGTTTTATTCAAAGAATAAAAATAACTAAGGATTGAGTAAACTAATTTATTACACTAAGGAAAACAAATGAAGCAAAAAAAAAAAATTGCACCTGATGATAAATACTGATGATCCCTGACTTGAGCAATGGTATTTGTTTTTCTTCACTTGATGTGGAGAATTAGTTGTTTTTTTGTCTTTTCAAAGCATGGAAGTGTTCAGCATGGAATCTTGTCTTGAAGACTTGTACAGTTGTCTTTGTTTTCCTATATGTTTTATTTATTTTACTAGATTTATTATTATTATTATTAATAATTAATAAATAGTACAAACTTTATAACTAAAGAGAAAAACCAATTGTGACTTTTGTGGCTTTGGCTGCATGTTGAGAATTGAACGTGTCAAAAGATAATAAAAAAGGTGACATGGGACCAAGAGGTGCTTGACTAGAAGGAGGGAGGAATAGTTCCATGTGTGTTGAATTGGAATTTTCTTTGGTCAATTGGCTAAACGTGGAAACAATTCATTTATCATTTATGTTTGGTCGTTGAGATTAAAGGATATAATGTGTCAACCAATCACATTTTGTCATCAAAACAAAGAGTTATGTGACTACTTTTAAGTATTTAAAATTGTTAAATATGAACTAAATATCAAATAGTTTTTAAGGAAGCATATTTTCTCCGAACTAAAGAGTTGAGTTAGATTTGAACCATTCATTTTTTATTAAGCATGAGGGGTTCTCTAGTAAATAGTGATTGCACATTTTTGTTTTCACCGTACACTCTCAATTAAAAAGTTTACCGGAGGTGATCCATCTCCGTTATTTAGTAGTAGATGTTAGTCTAAAATTAATTTGCATCAACTCAGAGTGCGTATCTCTTAATTTTCTATCGGCAATATAAGTTGATTTATGAATTTGCTAAAAAAAGTTAATTTATGAAATGTAAAAAAATAAATTAATGGAGTTAATTGATTAGTTTGTAAAAAAAAGTTAATTGATTAGTTATATTAGAATAAAATATAATAAACTATTATTACGTGAAATGTATTATACTATTTTGTTTTAGTTTTTTGTGTAAATTGTTCCATGCACAAGTTTTGATTCGAACTTAGGTACTGTTTGCCCCGACTTTTTTTCTACTTCTCTACAATTTTAAGGAGAAGGTAGGCCATACACAATATCTATTAAGTACTTATTAAAAAAATATTTTAAACATTTTTTCCCTTCAAAAAATATTTTAACATTTTTTTATTTATTATATATTTGTACAATTTTGTCAAACAACTTTTAACTTAAAAATAGCTTTAAAACTAAAATAATAATAAAGTAACAAAACAACTTTAACTTCTTTCTTAAAGTCCTTAATTTTAACTTTGTTTTAAAGTAGCTTTTGGACTGTTAAAAAGTCAGACCAAACAATGTCTCAGTACCTAAGTTAAGTTAAAAGAGACTTATTTCATCTTATTTAAACGTTATTGAGTATATTTTGTTTTAGTTTAAGAGCTGTTGAATATTAATTTCTTTTCACAAATTATGGAATACTGCTTTTTTTTTACAACGAATACGGAGTAGTGCTTAATCATTGTGTTTAGATAATTTATTAAGTTCTAGTCGAAGTATTTAAATAGTTATTACAACCTTGCAAAAGTTTATTTCAGCTCCAAGAAAAAATAATCCCTTCAGTCCCCGTAAGCATAGTTCAGTTGGCAGGGATAACGCATTATTATATGCAGGGTTGGGGTTTAAACCCCAGACATCCCACTTATTCACTTTAAAAAGTGAATTCTAACCACAAGGCTACCTGACCAAAAAAAATAATAATAATCCCTTCAAAAACAAAGTTTGTTTCAGCTTTTTCTTCAGTGACATTTGAGATTTGGTTGGTGGTGATCATGTGAAATGTGGTGGCAAAGGTAACATCTCTAAGTTCATTAATTAATTATACGAGCCTCATGGGGCCACCCCCACCCCCACCCCCACCGTCAACCCTTTTGTTTTGCTTGAAATATTTTTTCTACATTTCTGTATTTTTACTTTCACCCTTATAAACTATTAAATTTATCAATTTTACCCCTTTCCACTATCTTAGAGTTTTACTCTTACATGACATTTTCTAAAAAAAAAAAAATTAACATAGAATTTTCCAAAACACTTATATTAAGTTTTCCGGCTTGCATTTTCTTCACAATTATATCCTATTAACCAATAATTAAAAATTGTTGTCATAGAAGGAAAATGGGCAACGCTTTTTAGAGTTGTCCTAAAAAAATTTCACTATTTTTTAACAAACCAAAAGTTTTTAAGAAAGAGAAACTAAATTGAAAAACTTAATATAAACTATTCTAGAAATCATAACGAAAACTAATATTAAGTATTTCGGTTTGTGTATTTTTTTTGTTGGTTCTTAAAAACTATTGTCTGTTACTCTATGACAACGCTTTTTCGTGTTGCCATAGGTTCCCAGAAAAAAAATGTATACGTAAAAGCTTTTCTTGGTTTATACTTGAAAAATTTGAGAAAAGGTGAAAAAGTAAAGGACTTTTATTTATATATGATGGCAAAATGGGTATTTCACATAAAATATAGGGGTAGGGGTATAATTGTTAGGGTACAAAGTAAAATTTTCTCCATTCTTCCACACAACGGACCAACGGTATTTTCCAGACTCTCGTCCACCTATGTAGCCCAAATAACGTTACTAAGTAGATGGATGTCAAAATAACAATGTAGTTTTTGGAAAATCGCACTAGTTAACTTTGATTTTGACAAATTCAATGTGATAGTATCAAACATACATAAAAAAAACTTTGTTTTCAATAATTTACGTTAAGAAGACCATGTCAAAAAAAATTACATTAAGAAGACTTAATTGTCTTTTTTGGTTCTAGATTTATTTTTAAGATTTAAGTTTCTCCCTTAACCGTAACTTTATCAATCCATATTGGCTCTTTCCTTCCACACTATTAAACCAATTCACAGTAAATCCATACATGACTCTGATATTTAGCTGATATAGCAAGTAAACATTGCAAATCGAGAATATATAACAAATTTTATAGGAGACAACACCCTTCCATGATAATAGCATGTTAATATTATTAAAGATTAACAAATTCAAAGGGTTGTCCATGACCTCCTTCAAGTTGGTCTTCCTCTTTATCTTTTCCATGAAAAATATAACCAATCAAGCAAAGAACATTATTGATCTTTGGAGCACTTATTTAGGCGATCAAACTAGTTAAAATACCACCTTTCAATTGAATGCCAAAACCATCCTCTCATATTTATTTTTCAATGGTACAACCAACAAGAAATTCTACAAAACCGCAGTGACGGTACAAACCACTCTTATGACTATAGTTTTGCAAAGGTGATGTCCCAGAATTGGTGAAGAATGAAGAATAAGAATTTCACAAACTCTAGGATTTAGGAAATATGAAAGATTTATAAAAAATTTAGAAAATAAGAAGGCGTTCACAATGAGTTCCAATTGCTAGTTTAGGATTTAAGCTATATTAGATGCCACATCATTTCTTCACTAATATTGTTTACATATATTATGTTACTCTATGTAATTGTTGCAATCAAGAGACAAGGAGGGGTGAATGGATTGCAATGTTACTCAAATAAAATTCTACACAATACCTAAGTTATAATATTAACCTTGAATATACCCAATTCCAATCTGAAGCCTCCACCTTGAATTTCCACCCTTGATTGAATTGGCACATTCAGAAAATGAGCAATCAAAAATCAAAAACTCAAATTTCCAATTTAGGTGAATAGGATCTTCCATCGAAAATATAATAATAGATTATTTGATGTATTTAATGTTTAATGGATGGTTTAAATTGGATTTTTAACAAAATTACATTTGTGGTCCCTTAATTTTATTTGATATAACGATTTTGTTCTTTATCTCTTTTTTCCCACAATTTAGCTGTTTTGGTATGTTTGTATCTGAATTTTCATTTTTAAATCTACGATTGTATTTTCATGCGAGCTGTCAATCTTCAAATATACGGTCTTTCAAATGTGTTTACATATGAATCTTAGATTTGAATCTTGAGGGCACATTGACGCTTCTGCCAATTTGGAAAATTCAATACTATAGGACTTGTCTGTATTAGTGTATTGTTTAATGAATAATTGATGTCCTTTTCCACATTTAAATAAGTAAAAACACAATTTTAAAAATTTCTTAGGTATTAGTTAAGTAAATAAATATATAAATACTATATTGAGAAGTGGTGTATTCACTTTTTAGAAGTATAGAAATGTTATTTCCAATACAAAATATATACACTTAAGCATTTGTTAGCATGTCTTATGACTAAATAGACATTTTAGTCCCTCAAATTGAGAAATATCACTCAATTGATTCAACTTAGTCTTTTTTATTCAAAATTTACACCACATTTTTAAAGATTTTATATTTATTTTGATGTACAAACTAAATTACTTTGCCTTTTATTAGTTTGGGTTGATATTTATTAAAGGAATATTTTAATTATTAGGGATGGTAATGCAGGCTAGTCCACCCAGTTTAGGACTGACCCGCTATTAGTCTGTAAGAACGACGTGTTGGCTGACTGACTCGTCTAACATTTTTTTTCAAAACTCTTTTTTGCGATAAATGTTATTAAAAAAATATGCTAGCGATATAAAAAGTTATTTTTATTTTCTCATAATTATTTTATTCTCATTCTAATTCCATCTAAAGAGAAAAACAATTGTCTAATAAAGAATTATCCAATTATTTTTAGGGAAAAACCTAAAAATTGGCCATTTATTCCCCTAAAAAATGGTAATTTATTATTTATTAGTGCAATAAAAATTAAATAAATATTTTTTAACGAACCCGCAGGCCAGCTTGTCATGACCTGTTTTTCAGCAAGCTAAACGGAGCGGACCAACTTTAGAGGGTGGTCTCAAAACTTTATCTCATCCTACCTAAAATGACGAGTTAAACGGGTTGATTTAATGTGTCAGGTCCGTTTTAACATCCTAATTTCAATGGAGTATGGACAAACTAAATTTGATTGTTTTTTTTATTTAGAGAATTTAATTTCTTTTTTTTTTACTAATAAAGAATTCAATTTCTATTCTACAAATTTAAAGATTAAATTGACAAACAACCCTTACAATTTTGGCTTAATTGCACTTTTGCCCCCTATCTTTTGCCAATTGTGCGATTTTGCATCCCATGCTTTTTTTGAGCGATTTTGTACCCTATCATTTACCCCCTTTCTGATTTTGTAGCCCCCTTGTGTGTTTTTTTGCCTTCGCCTTGACTTCACTCTGCGATAGGGTGCAAAAAAACACACGAGGGACTACAAAATCAGAAAGGGGGTAAATGATAGGGTGCAAAATCGCTCAAAAAAAAAGATGGGGTGCAAAATCGCATCATTGACAAAAGATAGGGGGTAAAAGTGCAATTAAACCTACAATTTTTAAAGACTGCAATCTCTATTTATTGATGCGGTAAACTAACCAGGAACCAAATCCAAAACAAATCTTTTTCCTCATTTTTTCACCGTTTGTTATCATTGTTATTGTTTCCATCAAAAAAAGGAAAAACATTGTTAAACTAACACAGGTAAAACTAACCAGGAACCACTTCGAGTTGCTTGCAAGTTGCAGAAAGTCAGAAACAAACACATCAAAATTCAAAACCATAGTATAGTCTTTTGTCACGTTTTGGCTGCCACGTTGCTTCTTATCTTTCCTCCAAAACGAACCACACATAAAATTTGGATATGTTTCTTTGATTATTATTCACATGTTTTTATTCTACTCAATCCTCGTCATCATGTTTTTTTCTGACTAGGCTCCGAGTCACCACATCATAAAGGTATCTTTATCTTCTCTTCCCAATTCCCAATACTTCACAACAAAATTTTGTTGTTTTCTTCTGGGGTTGATTCAAAATACTTTCTTTATAAAAGATTGTTTCTGGGTTGTTCTAATTTGCAGCTAAGTTTCTTCTACGATTAGGTTTCTTGAAGTTAGAAAAAAAGAGAAAAAGATTAAATTTTTCACCTTCAAAACCAATCATTGTACCGTTTTAATGCATGCTTAATCTTTCTAAATTATTTGTTTTTATTTAGTTTAATTTATTAAGCATATGAGTTTAGGAGTTTAACATAGGACACACCCTCAAAGTTTATAGATAACCCTTTGAAGATTTTAGTTTTGATTCTTTTGATTTGTGAAAAGGGTATTGGTTATTATTCACTTTAGGTAGAATTAGAATGGATCATATTAGTAATGAAGCTGGTGTAGGCCGTTTTCCAATTGGTCCTTCAGACATTCTTGGTAAGACAATAGCTTTCAGGGTTCTATTTTGCAAGTCTATGTCACATTTGAGGTATCAAATATTTCAACTCTTGTTAGGATTCTTGTATAGGTTTAAAGGGGTGTTGAAATTGAAACCCTTTTTATCATGGTTCCATCCAAGAAACCCACAAGGGATATTAGCATTGATGACAATAGTTGCACTCTTTTTGAAACGTTACACAAATGTGAAAGTTAGGGCTGAAATGGCTTATAGGAGAAAATTTTGGAGAAACATGATGAGAAGTGCTTTGACCTATGATGAGTGGGCTCATGGAGCTAAGATGCTTGATAAATTGACTCCGAAGATGAATGAATCAGATCTTTATGACGTTGAATTGGTTAGGAACAAGCTTCAAGAGCTACGTAGCCGTCGACAAGAGGGATCTCTTAGAGATATTATGTTTTGTATGCGTGCTGATCTTGTTCGAAATTTAGGTAATATGTGTAACCCGGAACTACACAAGGGTAGGCTTCAAGTCCCTAAGTTAATCAAGGAGTACCTTGATGAGGTATCGACACAATTGAGAATGGTTTGTGACTCAAATTCGGAGGAGTTATCATTGGAAGAAAAGCTTGCTTTCATGCATGAAACTAGACATGCTTTTGGGAGAACAGCTTTGCTGTTAAGTGGTGGTGCTTCGCTTGGAGCTTTTCATGTTGGTGTAGTGAAGACATTGGTAAAACATAAACTCTTGCCTAGGATAGTTGCTGGTTCAAGTGTTGGATCTATTATGTGTGCTATTGTTGCCACTAGATCCTGGCCAGAGCTTCAGAGTTTCTTTGAGGATTCGTTGCATTCGTTGCAATTTTTTGATCAAATGGGCGGGGTTTTCGCGGTTGTAAAGAGGGTCGCGACACGCGGCGCTGTTCATGAGATCAGGCAGTTGCAAATGTTGTTGAGGCATTTAACAAACAACCTTACATTTCAAGAAGCTTATGATTTGACAGGTAGAGTTCTTGGAATTACGGTTTGCTCTCCAAGGAAGCACGAACCTCCTAGATGTCTTAACTACTTGACATCGCCTCACGTCGTTATATGGAGTGCGGTAACGGCTTCTTGCGCCTTCCCTGGCCTTTTTGAAGCTCAAGAATTGATGGCAAAGAATAGAAGTGGAGATATTGTTCCTTATCATCCTCCTTTTAATCTAGGTCCTGAAGAAGGCTCCACACCGTCGCGCCGTTGGAGGGATGGTAGCTTAGAGATTGACTTACCTATGATGCAGTTGAAAGAGCTATTCAATGTCAATCATTTCATTGTCAGTCAGGCCAACCCTCACATTGCACCATTGTTGAGATTGAAAGAGTTTGTAAGAACTTATGGAGGCAACTTCGCTGCCAAGGTAATATACATATATTCATGGACTTGAACCTTTGTACTAAGAAAATTTATAATAAACTCATATGCACATAGATGATTACTAAATTCAAATTACGCCATGTAATTTAGTGTTTATTTATCTACTTCGATTCTGTATGATTGAAAAAATGGTTGTATCCATCGATTGTTGTCAATAATCATTTGTAAGGTAACACACATGATAACAATTGAATAGTTAGTGTGTTATTATCCCATAATACTTCTATTACTGATCAATTTTATCCAATATGGATTTTGATTTGTGTAGCTTGCTCACCTTGTGGTGTTGGAGGTGAAACATAGGTGTAATCAAGTACTAGAACTTGGCTTTCCCTTAGGCGGACTTGCCAAACTGTTTGCTCAAGAATGGGAAGGTGATGTCACTATTGTTATGCCTGCTACCCTTGCTCAGGTATGTTCTATATTTAAATATCAGCTAGTTATTTATTTTAAAATTGTAATTTATTAAAAAAAAATTAGCTAGATATTAATTTGAATAAGTGTAAATGGTTAATACTCTCGTCTGAAAACCCAAATCTAGATCACTGTCTCCGTTTAGGGTGAGTGACGCTCTTAATTGGAGGATAACCTAGTATTTATGGAATAGTGTAACGTTTGTCCTTCTCTCTCCACCCTTTATTCTTTTATATGCGTCCCTTTCCTAAGGTTTGGACCCTCTTTTTGTCGGGTCCAACCCTAATTTGGGTGCATGGTCCCCATCGAATACTCTCTTATGTTTAGTAATGATTAGATAAGGTATGGAGAGGGGACGCGTGTCTTATGTGGTCACTTATCCCTTACCCAGTCGAACCCCCTTTATCATATCCAGCCTAATAGTTATACAGGCTGGTCAGTCTCTCCTATATATGTACTCGGTCATCCCTGTGTTATGGCATTTTACTAGTGTCATTACCTTCTTTCCTATAGTGTGAACTTGGTCATTTAGACCAAACTGTTTGGTACTGAACAGGCAAACACAACTCCCGAGTGTCAAGCCCAAAGGACATGGACGCTTTAGTTGGCCGAGTGTTCAAATAGTATGGTATAGAATAGTTAACAACTTAACATCGAGCCTTTGAACTCAAAACTTTGTTGAAATATCAATGTTCTTGGAAACATAGATGATGATGTTGCAAATGTTCTCTATAATGATGTGTTTTCACAAAAAGTTTAGGAATTTATTTATATTTTATTTACCAATGATACTTCAGCACATAAGTAATTAACTTGTGTAAATTTTGACCCGTCTCCTGTTTCAGTACTCAAAAATTATACAGAACCCTTCTTATGGCGAGCTTCAAAAAGCAGCCAACCAAGGAAGAAGATGTAGCTGGGAGAAGCTTTCAGCCATAAAAGCAAATTGTGAAATTGAACTTGCTCTTGATGAATCTGTGACAATTCTCAATCATATGAGAAGACTAAAAAGAATTGCTGAAAGAACTTCTGCTTCTGTTTCTCCCGGTTTGTCTAGTACTGTCAAATTCAGTGCTTCAAGAAGAATTCCTTCATGGAATTGCATGGCACGAGAGAATTCATCAGGCTCTCTTGAAGACCTTACAGAAGTTGCTTCCTCGTTGCATCAAGCCATTGGAAGTGACTCTGAAAATGTTGATTTGATTTCTTGGACTAAATCTGGCGGCCCTTTGATGAGAACCGCTTCGGCAAATACGTTTGTTGACTTTCTCCAAAACTTAGAGGTTGATACAGAACTTAATAGAGGCTCTGTAGCTTATGCTAGCCCTCGTGATTTTCAGTATCATAGTTTCAGACTCACAGGACCAGATAGGAACTCAGAATCTGAGCAGAAGGAAATTGACAACAGGGTTGTGAATGGATCTAGCATACTGGTAACTGAAGGTGATCTTTTGCAGACTGAAAAGATTCATAATGGGATTGTGTTTAATGTTGTCAAGAAAGAAGCCTTAACACCTTCAAATAGGTGTCTTGATTTTGGAAATTACGACAATGAAGTTGTTGAAAATGAAGTTGAATGTGATCAAATTGGTTGTCCAGGGAAAGAAACCGATACTGTTAGCTCTGATTCTGACCATGAAAATGATGAATCCACACCAGCTTTGAGCACGGATCAAAGCATTGTTGATAGTTAGTTCCACAGATCAATTATTTTGTGGTGATTTTAATTTTTAATATTTTGGTTCTATTGCTTTCCCCATTGTAAATAATAAAAAATCTAGTCTTGGAGTGACTCTATTCATAGTTTTGATGGGAAATAGCACACTATTTGGTCTACTCATCATAAATATATCCAAGATGAGAAGGACATTCTGTACTCATGCTAGCTAGTAAACTGATTTTAATTAATTATTTGCATGAAATTTGCTGCAACTTGTGTAAATGATATGTCTACAGAGTTTCTTATGAACCTGAAATATTGTGAAAGAAACCTTAAAGGGACCCCGATTCTTTGTTGTAGGAGAGTCATGCACTTGCACGCGGTAGGTGATTTGGACCGTTAATTTGAGATCGGACAATTTAAACTACACACTCCTAAAATTAGTTTTAAACAATTTAGACAGTTGATTAAGACCGGCCGGACTTTCGAAAGTTGTAACTGTTTCATAGTGACTGAGACATAGACATGTATGTTTCCCTAAACCATGTTTTGAATTATTTTTGCTCACATACACCTAATGCTTTTATTAACGTTAAAGTCAAGATGAAACACAGCAAATACTAATCGATTAATGCTTATTTTTTTTCTAGTGGCAGGCACTTGAACCAACAAAATATATTTAAAATCCAACCACAATTTTTTTTGAAGCTATTGTGAATATGCTGAAACATAAATAGAGGCTATCATCAAATCACTATGATATTGTGACACGGAAAAAAAGAGTCAAATCACTATATAGTGTCGCGAAGGAATCTTTGCTCAAATTCAATATTTTCATTATGCCATGCACCAACTACCCAATCCCTCTCACGTTGGAGGTTAATATAAATGTTGATAAAAAAAATTTGTGAAGCGAAATGTTGATCAACATGTAAACATAAAAGTGAAAACTCATATACTTAATGCGGTTAAAATTTTATGTGAAAATTAAATGTGATGTCTAAGTCACTTGTAAAATTATAAGGCATATTTGAAGATCATACGAGGTTTTAATCTACCCTAGAGATTCAGAATGGGATTATGTTTAACCTTGTCAAGAAAGAAGCCTTACCACCTTCAAGTAGATGTCATGATTTTGGAAATTACAAAAACAAAATTGTTGATTATGTCATAACAAATTTGTCAACTAACCATCTTATCCCGCTCATTATTTACCGTATACTCTTACCACACGATTAAATAATATCCCTTTTTTACTTATAACCCTCACTCGGGTCTCTTATCAATGAGCATGGATTATAGTCAGTTCCAAAGATCAATTATTTTGTGGTGATTTTATTATTTTTAATATTTTGGCTCTATGCTTTCCCTATTGTAAATAATACAAAATTTAGTCTTGGAGTTGGAGGGTTTGATGTGAACAGCACACTTTATAATTATAATTTAGATGAGAAGATTTTGTACTCGTGTTAGCTTTTTCTTTCTAGTAAACGGATTTTCTTAAATGAATTATATTATTAATAAAATAAAAATGAATAATTTTGGATTTGTCAACCGAATTTGGTTCAATCGATAAAAGGTTGATTCATACTCTATAAGTATGGGTTCAGCTCTTACTACTAGTATGAGGATCCTATCAATGAGACACGCTTCAGCTTTAGTGACTCTGAACCCAACTCACCTCAACTTTTGCTCTCAACAAATAAATATAAAAGAATAGTTTTGATCTGCTTGGGAGTTGTTGTAACTGATGTGCATATGAATTATTTCTAGAGTTTCTTATGAACCTGAAGTCTTGTGAGAGAAACTTTAAACGGTTGCTAAGTTTCCCATGCTGCATTGATTATTTTTTTTATTCGAGAAAATCAATAAAAATATCGAAACTATATTTTTCAATTATATTTGCCCATACCTAATGCTTCTAATAACGTTGAAGTCAAAAGATGAAACAGAGCAAATACTAATAGAATATATATTTTTATCTTCTGGTGTGCACTTCACATGAACCAACAAAATCTACTTAAAAGCAAGCCACACAAATTCTTTGAAGCTGTTGTGAATTTGCTGAAACATAAATATGGGTTATCATCAAATCACTACTTATAATATTGTCACACAAAAATCAAATCAAATCATTATTATGTGTGGCAAAGGAATCTTATGCTCAAATCAAAACCATCTAGAAGACAATATTTCCATTAGCTGTAAGCATGTAAGTGTAACTATTCCGACGGGAATAATTTAAAGCATATACCATGCACCAAGTTGGGCTGTGTTCTGACTCTGTATCTCTCTCATATCATATTTAAATATAAGTGTTGAACAATATATATAAATGAGAAGAGACATACAATTGTCTAAAAATTTCAATCTTTCTAAAATGCGAGATTTCGTAACATATACCTATCTTTTTCATTTAATGAAAAATGTTAACATGTAGATTGTTATGTAAATATTTTTCTCTTTGTCAAGAAAGGTTGTTTTTTTAGGGAAAGAAAGTTTATGTTATCAAGTTATAAATAAGAAACAGTTAAATACACCCAAATACGTAATATATATATAATAAATAATTTAAAAGAAATTGTATTTGGATCTCCCTTGAGAGAAGTATCCACACATTTTAACTTCAATAGGGCGGATAAACATGTAGAGACCTAAAAAAATTCTGTAGTGAAACCTTTTGAAATTTAAAAAGAAAAGGCTTTAACAAAATCATGTTTTCCTGATTAATAGATTCGAACCTCGGTCGAAGCTAATATGAGACACTCACCTTAACCAACTAAGGAGGGTATATATATATATATAGTATTGATTTTTTTTAATGTCTTTTTGCCTCAAAATTTTAAGACCAAAAATCTTATAGGCTGCTTTGGCTCTTGAGATAGCCCTTACCTTTATTGAAAAAAATCTATCATAGTTGCTCTTTAAGCATCTCAAAATTGCTCACCTACGAAGAAACCGATTGAAAATTACAATCCGATTAAATTTTACACACAAAAATAGCCGATCAAGGTTACAACTGATCGAGAGCGAATTTGAGTGTCTAAATAGCTATTATCAAAATATAAGGAAAAAAAAAGACATATCTGCTCCTTTTTCTAGGGTTACTTGCCCCATTTGAGGGTAGTGGAGTGGACAAACCCTTGTGAACTACTCATCTGCCTCACACATAAGGACATTAATGGGGACACACACACCTTGCTTTTGAGATTGTGCATGCATTCAATCGTGCGTGATTTAATATTTTGAGGGCATTAAGAGCACCATTATCGGTTGAAATTTTGAGTGTCTTTACTAATCCTTATGCCACTGTGTCAGAATAGTGAGGATATTTGACATTTTGGAATGGCAACCGTTGCACTGCAAAACTACCGTGGCTTTGTGCTTTGCTGAATTTATAAACTAATATAAAATTAATTATCATTTCAAAAGGTGCTATATATTAATATAAAATATAATTGTGGTGTGTATTGTGGGGTTTAGTGAGACCTATTTTAGAGTTTTTGATGAATGGTATGAATATTTAAAAAATATAGTTGAGTGATTTAAATAATTGAGAAGTGTTAAATATTATAAAGAATTAAGTAAGACTCATTTATACCACCCATATGGGTGGCATGTAGGTAGATGCTCTAACTTATAATCATAATGAACCCAACTTTGTGTTACAACACAACTTACAAGTAGACTAATCAATTCCAACTTGATTAGTACGAAAGAACAGTAGTCATGTCATTGTATTTGTATGTGTATCTAATTGCAAAACGTATCCAATTATCAAAAGGAGTGGATATCAACAAGCCATATATCAATTCTATCCATCTGTCTATGAGTTCACATGTGTGCTTAGTATAAGGTCAATACAGCCGAAGTTTAAACAGTTCGAGTTAATTCACGTTATGACAATCTTATAGGAGTGGGAATATTTTATAAATATAAATATAAATAAATTAAAATGTATTAAAATATTACTACTTAATTCCTCTTAAAGATGGTATACTAGTAGCTGTGGTTCTTTCTATTTAAATTGTTTTGAAGAAGAGCTATATAGGTACGTATAGCTTTTGTAAAAAGATATATCATTTCAAAACATAAAATTGTGCCGTATATATAACATTTACAAAATAAGAAACCATTAGTTCCAAAAAAAAAAAAATAGAAGATAAAAGAATCATTTGAACTTTTAAAGTTAAGCAATCAAACCAATACTCAAACAATAAAGATAAGGGTCCTAAAATGTGTTTTAATTTAAAATTTATATATTTAGTTGGATTCAATTTGGTTTAGTTCGTTTCAAATTTAACAAAAGATGTGAATCCTAATCCGACTTGAATGGTTTTTATAAAAAGTAAGTAAAATTTAAATTAATTTTGTGCAGTATTCAGATTGGTTTAGATATAAATGTTGGAATATTTTATTATTTAATTATATTCCGATATCATTATGTGGACAAATATCGTAATAATAATTATATTAGCTATTTATCAATTTAGAGCCTTAATTGATTAGTGATCAATTTAAGTAATAAGGCTGATTAGATTTCTATTTAGATAATTAATTAATTGATATGGACTCAATATGGGTGGATGTCCGGATGGCCCATTAACGGAATAATGGGAAACCCTAATGGTCATCCAATATAAAAGAGGCTATGGTCCCCAATATACCGTACACGGCAAACTCTCTCCTCTCCCCATCTGAAGAGAACTTGAGGCATAAAGGTACCGGTTGAGGAAGAACCAAATCAGCCGCCGCTAATCCTGTTTGTTTCAGATCACCACTCATCTCTGTTGTTGGGAAGTTGCCATGAAAGCTTCTTTCAGGTATTCCTAATACTCTAATTCTTAATATCCTTGGTAAATCAAACATGTTGTAGATCCGATCATAATCATGTTCAATGTTTTGATTGCTTCCGCTATTGATTTATAATGATTGAACATGTTTATGAATTCTGTTTTATTAAGACCTAAATTTCCAACAAGTGGTATCAGAGCGGTCTTCATGTTTGATTTATTAGGATTTTGAATAATGCCTAAAATCACTTATATTTGGAATCAAGTTTTTTTTTTTTTAATTTTGAACCCTTATTTTACCTTACGGGATTAGGTAAATTGGGTTTGTTCTAATTTTATATGTTTGTTTTATATGTTTGTTACATGACCGGTTGTTACATGAGTCATAAATAATTGGATTTGAATGACCGGTTGTTTTATATGTTTGTTACATGACCGGTTGTTACATGAGTCATAAATAATTGGATTTGAATGACCGGTTGTTTTATATGTTTGTTACATGAGTCATAATTTTGATAAATATGGCATGCACCTTTTTTGTTTGGGATCAATATGTATCGTTTATTTTAGTTTTAAATTTTGGTTGTCATATTGAAAGTTTTCAGTTTCAGCGAGCGAATTTTTTTTGTTTGCTATAAAATTACGGCTGATTAAATTTTTGGGTTCGTCTTTAAAGTTTCAGCTATTTTCATAGATAAGGATGCATGTTCATAGCTAATGAATTATTTGAATCCTGTTTTGTTGCTCATTAGCACACTTTGGTTTGTTTTATTGGGATTGCAATGACACTTTATTTTCTTATTTGGATCCATATTGAATTTGCTGCACATATATGTATTTGTGCACTAGAGAGATTTAATAATGATTTGAATTTTATTTTGATTTTGGTAATTTGATTTAAATCAAATCTTTTGGTTAATATAATTTTCGAATATCATTATCATATCTTGCAGCTTAATTTCTATTTGAAATTAGTTTTGATTCACAAAGATTTTGTACATAAAGTCTATTTTGAGAAGTAGGCAAATAAAGCTAAAATATATTTGTGATATATATGTTGCCTTTTAATAATGAATCTCAAAATATTATGAAGAAATTTTTAGTACAAAAAGTAAGAATTCGATTCTTTAAAGTTTGGAAAATAATAATTCTAGTTTTGTTTGTTTATTTATAGACATATAAAGTTTGTTTTCTTTATTTAGGAAAACATTTATGCTAGAGTTATGTTTTATTTTGTTTAAAGAATCATTCAGTTTATATACATGAATCAATTGTAGCATGAATATTTTTGGCATATAAAATTCAATTTCCTTCTAATTTAAAATTGAATATTTGGTTTATAGCATGATTGTGCTGTTTGATTTTATTGTTATTAAGATTCTACAATAGAATTATTTTTCTTTTTCTCCAATCATGCATTTTGACATATTTCATGCTATTTATGTTTTTGCTTTTATGCGATACCTGTAAATGTATTGTCATACACACATTGGTGTGATTTTTGACTTGCAACTTCTTTCAAATTCTTGTGAACTTGTCTTCACACTTAAGGGTTGCTGAGTGGCCTTATGGTTGCTTAGCGACATAATGGACTAATTCGGCCTACATTATGTTAGTAGTGCCTTGTAAATTTAAAGACCAATCCCATTTAAAAACATTTAATTTATTGTGAAATGTCTAGTAATTGCAGTTGTTTTGGTTGAAGCAACATGTTGCCAAAGTAACCTCTGTTGCGTAGATTTAATTCAACTGAACTTACAAAAGACGTAGTATGCAATTATTCATGCGAGTTGTAGTCGGCCCCAAGGAAGACACAACTTGGCCGGATAATTACATGCATGTGATAGTAAATGTGTGGTGATTATAAAGTAATTTTCCATGTAAATAATAGGATACCCTAAGGTGACTATTATTTGACAGGACTTATCACCCCATTTAATATATATTAAAATTATCTAGTAATTGCGGTTGAGTCGGTTGAAACAATAATGTTGCCCAAGTAACCTCTGTTGCGTAGATTCGACTCAATTGAAGTTACAAAAGATGTAGTGTGTAATTATTTATGCGAGTTGTCGTCGGCCCCAAGGAAGGCACAACTTGGCCGGATAGTTACATACTTGTGGTGGTAAATATGTGGTGGTTATAAAGTATTTTTTCCATGTGGATAGGATGCCCGAAGGTGACTATTATTTGACGGGACTTATCACCAATGTTTGATCATCGCGTTGAGAGTATCGCTTGCAGTTAATTTTTACAATCCGAAGATTGGGAATTAATGGTGCGCTTGATATCTTGTTAAGGTCTTTTATTTACAAATAAAGATGCACGTTTCTATAATATTTTATTGACATGTGTGATAATGTTGTGTGAGTGTAAACTTATTTATACATTTAAGAGTTTACATTCACACGAATATAATGGTAAACATATGACAATTATAAGAATTTATTCTTTGTCAAAGTAAATTGTTATTGTTTGATCATTGCTGTAAAATACAACTAGCAATTGATATTATTGTTTAAAGACTTGATATTAATGGTGCACTAGGTATTTTTGTGAGTGCTTTTGCTTCTCTTGTTCTCTTTAAGCTAATACAACTTATGTATCTGTTAATTTGAGTTAAATTTTTTAACTCTTAAAAGTTTTAACTTTTAGGAATTAAAGAATAATATTAACATTGTTCTTGGATCTAGACCTTATATAAGGGTGGTGAAACTCGCATTCTCTCGCAAATTCAGTATCTAATGTGACGATCAAGTTTGACAAGTGAGTATACGCCAAATCTTATAGGTCTTATGTGATCATAAAGTTAAAAGATCAGAAATCCTATAAGTGTTATTTAAGTTGACAATTTTTTGTCATATTTTCTTTGCCTAAACTAAGGTACTTTTAAAGCAATCCAGAGAAAGACAATCTCTCATTGGAGAGTGATATTTCATTAAGATTATTGGGCAAAGAAAATATTGAGCACATTATGTAAATATTTAATCTTGCTCAGACATTATAATTTCGACTATCAGATGACTTGTTCGAAAATTCAGTAATTTCGACTATCAGATGACTTGTTCGAAAATTCATCATTTAGTATTCTCTTTGCACAATTAAGTTTATAACTGTTAAAGTTAGAAATGATCCTTTAAAAGATCAATTCATAAAGTGTGCAAATAAAGAAAAGCTGAAGCAAGAGAAAATAAAATAGTGTTCATTCGAAAAATACCTCAAAAAGATAAGGGCAAATAAAGAAAGGTAATCTTGACTGACTTATGTCCAATGATGTTGAAAGATATATCAATTTAGAATGGACAAAGTCGATAAAGATTGTTTATTCATTTTATACTAATTTTAGATTGTCGTTGCTAGCTTATTTTTGTATTTAAAAGACAATTTGGTGAATCATTATTTGAATTAATTTTTTGTTTTAATTTCTCTTTGACTAAATCAAGATATTTTTAGTTTTATTTTCAAATGATGATTCAAATTGTCTTTTAAGTTCAGTTATTAGAGTCAATTCAGTTATGACTTGTGACATTCTATAATTGTTTAAGGGTTTGAAAACTATAAGTTTTTCGTCCCACAACTTAAGGAAATTTGAGACATAAATTGTTAAGTTTCCTTGAGGATATTGAGTTTGGGGGAGAGATTGTTGAGACAAAATCCTTATTTGATGTTTTAAAGATTACAAACATATTAATTTTATTTTATCTTGTTATCTACTAATTTGTTTTGTGAGAATTGTTTCATGAGAACATTCTGAGAACATTCTGGATTCACAAAGCAAATACATCAAAAAGAGCAAAGTCAGCAAAAAGAAGCATGACATGAGAAAGCTCTTGAGAAGTTATCTTGGGACTTAAGCATTTCGATCCATTTGAAAGAAAAGCCCATTAAAGGATAAATATCTCATGAAATGAAATAAAGCACATGTGGAATGAACTTGGACATCAAAGTACAAATGAGTGACATAATCAAGGTCACTTCATCTTAGCAAACAACAGCTCACTACAGCTGTATCCTTTCACGCAAAAAGCAACACAAAGCAAGCTGAATCAATAAGAACATTCTGAGAACATTCTGGCCGAATTGAAGAGGAAGTGTGAAATCAAATGAAGCTGTAGACAGCTGTAAAAAACGTGTCTAACAGCTCTATTTTCACCCTTGGTCACCAAGACACTCCTCACCTATAAATACAAGAGGCTTTGGAAGTTAAATGCAAGAGTTTTGAAAGCAAATATTCTCTCAAGTGAAAATCATCACTACATACAAAAGCTCTTCACAAACAAGTCTCAAAGCTCTCTCTTTTTCTTTTGGATCATACTCTTTAGAGTTTTTTAGTAAAATCTCAAACATGTATTGAGAATTTTATTCGATCCAAAATTCATCTCTTTTCATACAAAGTGTATTGTAATTCTCAAGTCTATTCGTAACAATAGTTTGGGAAAGAAGTGTAACAACCTTTCTTGTGCGAAAGCAAAGAATTGTAGAAGCCTGCTGAGGTTGATAATACAAGGTGTAACGGACTGATCTGGTGTGATCAAGAATCTATGTGCTAGTCAGAAGTTTCTGTTAGCAGGATACTATAGTGGATAATCTCACACGAGGTGTGGGGACTGGAAGCAGCCGGGTTTGGTGAACCAGGATAATTCTCCTGTGTTTTTCTCTCTTCCTTTCTCTTTATTATTTTCGTTACACAAAGTTCACACACTATCACTATCATAATATTACTTATTAATCTCTCCAGAACATTCTGGTCCTAATTAATTATAATCAAATTAATCCAGAGTTCTCTGGTCCTAAATTAATCACTTGTATTGTTTTATTAATTCATATAACTGCTTCCAGAACATTCTGGTCCAAGATAAAACAATCTGCCTAAAATAAACCCACATTTAAAATCAACCTATAATATTGTTTTATCATTCTGCTCATATATTAATCATTCTCCAGAACATTCTGGTCCTTACTATTTTATCATTCTGTTCTTATAATTAATCATTCTCTAGAACATTCTGGTCCTTACTGTTTTATCATTCTCCAGAACATTCTGGTCCGTACCTTACATTTCAATTATCATTTTTCTCATTCTGCTTATATATATTAATCATTCTCTAGAACATTCTGGTGCTCACTAAAAGCAACTTAAAAATTTTATATTTGATCCAGAACATTCTGGTCAGGATAAAACAAGCATAAAACCCATAATCTTCTTATACTAACACTTACCAAGAACTTTCTTGAGTATACAAATTTGTTTAGTCTTTCAGGAATAATTTTAAAAGGGTCACAATTCAAACCCCCCCTTTCTTGTGACATTTATTGCTACTTCAATTGGTATCAGAGCTCGGTCTCTAAAAAATCAAAGCACTTAACACGTGCTAGAGGAAAAGATTCAGAAAGAAGCAATGTTAAAAGAAACATACATTCCACAAGGTCTGTCATGCACAAGACCTCCATTCTTCGATGGAAAAAACTACTACTTTTGGAAAGGAAAAATGCAACTATTCCTAAAGTCTCAAGATGTAGACATGTGGAAAGTTGTCACTGAAGGAAACTTTGTACCATCAACCACTGATGCTGTTACAGCAGTAGTAACCATCAAACCTGAGGCCTCATGGACTAATGATGATAAAAAGAAGGTACTCCTAAACTCTAAAGCTCAACTCTTTCTTTCATGCGCTCTAAGTGATGAAGAAAGTGAAAGAGTCGATGAATGCGATAATGCAAAAAGTGTATGGGACACGTTAAGAATTCATCATGAAGGAACCAGCCATGTAAAAGAAACAAGAATAGATATTGGCGTGAGAAAATTTGAAGTTTTCGAAATGAGTGAAGAGGAAAACATTGATGAAATGTATTCCAGATTTACATCTATCTTAAACGAGTTAAGATCTCTGGGTAAAATATATTCAACTTATGAAAGAATCAGAAAAATCCTAAGATGTCTCCCAAGTTCATGGAGACCAATGGTTACAGCAATCACTCAAGCAAAAGACTTAAATGTCTTAGCCTTAGAAGATCTTATTGGTTCACTAAGAGCTCATGAAGTTCTACTCCAAGGAGACAAGCCAATAAGAAAGGGAAAAATGATTGCCCTCAAAGCCTCTCAAGATACCCAAAACAATCAAAATGAAGCATCTTCACAAAGTGAGGAAATCAAGGAAGACGAAGAAGAACAAATTATCCAAGGAGAAGCAGAAGAGGAACTTGCTCTCATTTCAAAGAAGATTCAAAGAATGATGAGAAGAAGAGATCAAATAAAAAGATACTTTCCAAATAGAAGAGACAACTCAAAAATTGAAACTGACAAAAGTCAAGTAACATGTTTTGGATGCAACAAGCAGGGACATTACAAAAATGAATGTCCATTAAACAAAAAGAATCAAAAGAAACCTCCCTACAAAAAATCTTTGATTTCATGGGATGACCTGGACGAATCAGAAGAAGGAGATGAAGAAACAGAAGCAAATTTGGGCCTAATGGCAAACTCAGACAACGAAGAGGTAATTTTATTCGACCAACCCATTTTACAGAATTAGAAAATAAATGTGATAGTCTTTTATTTAATTCAAACTTTCTTACAAACAAATGTTATTCTTTACAAAAAGAAATCATTGAATTAAAAGAAGAAAAGGAAAGACTTCAAAACTTGAATAATGATCAAAAGAAAATTATTCAAAGTTTGCAAGACTCATATTTTCAAGCAAATGAAAAATTAAAGAATTTTGGCAAAAATAAAATTCCAGAAACCTCTAAAGTTACTGAAAATATTATGCTAAAAAATGAAGTCAAAGAACTAAGAAATGATCTCAAATGCTTTATAAGATCAACTGAAACATTTCAGAAAATAATAGATTCTCAGGTTGGAATATTTGATAAAGCTGGTTTAGGTTTTGATATTTCCAAAAAACCAAGAAACTATGAAAACTTCTTTGTGCCTGAAAAAGACAAAATGAAGTGTTCATTTTGTAACAAAGATGGACATCTTGAAACCTTTTGCTTTCATAAGAAAAGAGCAGCACACGCTAAACCAGAACATTCTTTTACAATAAAACCAAAACATTCTTTCCAAAATCAAGAACGTTCTCTCCAAACAAAAAGGAAGAAATGCTTGTATTGCAAAAGAATGGGTCATTTAGAAATAAATTGTTTTCTCAAGATTAAACATCTTGAGCTTAAGAACACTAACATTGAAGGACCCAAAAAATCATGGGTACCTAAGGAACAAATAAATCAAAATGCAGGAATCTTCTCAAAATGCAAAGAAAAAGCCATGGTACTTGGACAGTGGCTGTTCAAGACACATGACAGGAGATAAGCAGTGTTTCATCTCCTTCATAAAAAAGGAAGGAGGACTAGTGACCTTTGGAAATAATGACAAAGGACAAATCAAAGGTAAAGGTATTATTGGTAAGAATAACTCTGCTAAAATAGAGGATGTTCAATATGTTGAAGGTTTAAAACACAATCTACTTAACATAAGCCAATTATGTGATAGTGGTTTTGAGGTTATCTTTAAACCCAACATATGTGAAGTAAAACAAGTATCCTCAGGAAAAATCTTTTTCTCTGGCTCTAGAAAGAAAAACCTCTATGTTTTATACTTAGATGACATTCCAGCCGAATCATGTTTTATGTCTATTGAAAAGGATAAATGGATTTGGCACAAAAGAACTGGTCATGTAAGTATGAAAACTATTTCAAAACTTTCACAACTTGATCTAGTTAGAGGACTTCCTAAAATAGATTTTGAAAAAGATAAAATATGTGAAGCATGTACAAAAGGGAAACAAGTCAAAAGTAGTTTCAAATCAAAAGATATTGTCTCTACTCATAGACCTCTTGAACTTCTTCACATAGATTTATTTGGTCCTGTAAGAACCACAAGTCTTGGTGGAAAACAATATGGTTTTGTTATAGTAGATGATTTTTCCAGATATACATGGGTTTTATTTTTAAAACATAAAGACGAAGCTTTTGAAGCATTTCAAAATTTTTGCAAACTCGTTCAAAATGAAAAGAATTCAAACATCATCTCTGTAAGAAGTGATCATGGAGGAGAATTTGAAAACTTATCCTTCAAAACCTTCTTTGATGAAAAAGGAATCTATCATAATTTCTCATGTGCAAGAACTCCTCAACAAAATGGAGTCGTTGAAAGGAAAAATCGAACTTTACAAGAAATGGCAAGAACAATGTTAAATGAATCAAATGTTGAAAAATATTTTTGGGCTGAAGCTATTAACACATCTTGCTATATTCTAAATCGTGTTTCAATTAGAAAAATTCTAAATAAAACTCCATACGAACTCTGGAAAGGTAGGAAACCTAACATATCATATTTCCATATTTTTGGTTGTTTTTGCTATATTTTAAATGATAAAGAAAATCTTGGAAAGTTTGATTCAAAATCAGATAAAGGGATATTCTTGGGATATGCAACAAATTCCAAAGGATATAGGATCTTTAATCTAAGAAATCAAACCATGGAAATAAGCATGCATATTATCTTTGATGAATTTGATAATCTTGTTACTAACAAAGAAGATGATGAGGAAATATTGAAAAATCAAGAACAAGCAAGCAATGAAAATCATAATCAAGCATCATCATCACAAACTCCTCCAAAAAGTTGGAAAATCAGTGGTGATCATCCTCCTGAACAAATCATTGGAAATACATTTGATGGGGTTCGAACAAGACTATCATTTAAAGATAATGATAACAACATGGCAATGATCTCACATGTTGAACCAAAAAATATACAAGAAGCAATAAGTGAAGAATCATGGGTAATAGCTATGAAAGAAGAACTGTCTCAATTTGAGAAAAATGAGGTATGGAATCTTGTCCCTAAACCTCAAAATCAATCCATCATTGGAACAAGATGGGTATTTAGAAACAAATTAGATGAAGAAGGAAAAGTTGTCAGAAACAAAGCCAGACTCGTAGCACAAGGATATAATCAACAAGAAGGTATTGATTACGATGAAACTTTTGCCCCGGTAGCAAGGTTAGAAGCAATTCGAATTCTTCTTGCATATGCATCTCATAAAAATATTAAGTTATTACAAATGGATGTCAAAAGTGCTTTTTTAAATGGATTCTTAAATGAGGAAGTTTATGTTCATCAACCTCCTGGCTTTGAAAATACAAATAAACCTAATCATGTCTTTAAACTTACAAAAGCATTATATGGTCTTAAACAAGCTCCTCGTGCTTGGTATGAAAGGTTAAGTACATTCTTAATCAAAAATAATTTTTCTAGAGGAAAAATAGACACAACTCTTTTTAGAAAAAATGATGAAACAAATTTTTGATTGTCCAAATTTATGTTGATGACATCATTTTTGGATCAACAAATGAAAAAATGTGTGATGATTTTTCTAGACTTATGCAAAGTGAATTTGAAATGAGCATGATGGGAGAATTAAGATTCTTTCTTGGTTTACAAATCAAACAAGAAATAAATGGAATCTTTATTTGTCAAGAAAAATATATCAAAGATCTTCTCAAAAAATATAAAATGAGTGAAGCCAAAATAATGGCCACTCCCATGCATCCATCTTCAAATTTAGATAAAGATGAAAATGGAAAAACTATTTCTGAAAAGGAATACAGAGGAATGATTGGATCTCTGTTGTACTTAACTGCCAGTAGACCAGATATTGTTTTTTCAGTTGGTTTATGTGCACGTTTTCAAACTTCTCCAAGAGAATCACATTTAACTGCTGTAAAAAGAATTTTTAGATATCTAGTAGGTACTACTGATCTTGGCCTTTGGTATAGCAAAGGTTCTTGTTTTGATCTTATAGCATACTGTGACGCTGATTATGCTGGAGACAAAATTGAAAGAAAAAGTACAAGTGGAGCATGTCAGTTTCTTGGGAATGCACTTATAAGTTGGTCTTGCAGAAAACAAAACACTATTGCCCTGTCAACTACAGAAGCAGAATACGTGTCAGCAGCCAACTGTTGCTCTCAAGTTCTTTGGATTAAAAATCAACTTGAGGATTTTTCAATAAGGTACACAAATATTCCAGTATTTTGTGACAATACAAGTGCGATAAATTTATCAAAAAATCCCATTCAACATTCAAGGTCAAAACATATTGAAATTAAACATCATTTTATAAGAGATCATGTTAACAAAAAGGAATTTGAATTAATTTTTGTTGACACAAATAATCAATTGGCTGATATCTTTACTAAACCATTGATTGAGGATCGTTTTAATTTCATTAAAGAAAAATTGCACGTTATAAAAAATCCTAGCAAAACTTAGAAATCATTTTGAGTCATTGGAAGAATGTTCTCATAATTATTCTCTTGCCAAGCTTATGGCACACGCCTATGTAAAGGCTTCCTTTTCAAATATGACTGATAGTTTCATTAAAAATATCTAGTAACTTGTTTTTACAGTTTCCTAGAAAAAGCAACAGCTTGCAAAAAATAACCATCATTGATTAAAGTCAAATCAGCCACTTCTTTGTCCCCTCACTCCTCCCAATCGGACTTCTCTCTCTCATAAGCCTTACCCTTCTAACTTCATTTATTCTTCCCATCTTTCTCTCAAAAAACACCACCACTCTCCGCCGCTCTCACCACCAAAAATGGCCAGAACAAAAGGCACCGGTAAGAAAGCTCCTCCCGTCAAACCATCTTCTTTATCTTCCATCTCCTCTTATTCACGTTCTCCATCTCCACCATCTCCGCCATCACCACCGTCTCCAACTCCATCACCTCCTTCCTCCTTCACCCTTTCCCCAAATCAGTTTCAAACACCACCAGAATCTCCATCAAACATTTCTGAAACACAACCCATGCCAACCTACTTTGAACCTGAAACAGTAAAAACTCCAGAACAATCTCCTAAAGATCATGACTCTTCATCATACGATCTTGACCCAAACACTGCCATGGTCATCTACACCAAACCTCAAACTCTTTTTCAAGAATATAATCCCTTTTCCAATCAATCATTTCTTCAGAATCTTGCTCAAGCAACTCTTCCAAACATCAATCAAACAGCTCCTCATCTCAAAAAATCTAAACCACAAAAAACCAAATCCACTCCAAACATTAGAACTCGTAGATCTCAAAGGATTATTTCTGGGTTTGGGAGTAGAAAAACCAAAAGCATAGATACCACTATCTATGAGATTGTTGATTCGGATGAGGAACCAAAAAATCCTCCTCCTAAGAAATGTTCCCCTCTCAAGAAACACGCTAAAGTTGTTTCAAAATCCTCTTTCAAAACCTCTGTGACAAAGCCAAAACCAACTCTGAAAGAAAAAGGAAAACAGAAAGCAACTGTTCAACCAAAACGTTCCCCAGAACGTTCTCCTGAACCTTCTCCTGAACCGTCTCCTGAACCATCTTCTGAACCATCTTCAGAAGGTTCTCCAAAACCCAAGAGGGCTTCAAAACCAATTCCAAAAAAGATATCCATTTCCAATACAAAGAAAATTCCTCTGTTTGATCGTGAACTTATAAAGGAATTCAAAGAGAAATGGGGTACCAGGCCAATTGGTGTTGGAAGGTATTTTGACTTTGACAAACTGGAAAAAGACAAAATTGTCTTAAAAAAATATGCTGATGCCCAAGGATGGACACAGTTTCTTCAAATTCGTGAGAGACATTACCCAAAGGTAATACAAGCCTTCTACTTCATGGCAGAAGTTTTCCCTAAGAAAAGCTTAATAGTGTCTAGGGTCAAGGATGTTGAGATCCGTCTCACACCTCAGGTACTCTCTGAAATTTTTAAATTGCCTTTAGAAGGTCCTACTGTGTTTGGGGAAGAATGGTTCACAGAACTTGATGTTCAATTTGAAAATATACGTCAACTTCTTTTTCTTCCAAATGTTTCTGAGTTAGTTTCTTCAAACCTTCTGCCTACCCCAAAAATGTTGAATGCTATGTGTCAACATTCTCTTTTACCTCGCAGTGGTAATTTTCAGCATGTTCATGCAAATGATCTTTTGATCATGTACCATCTGTTCATGGAAGAGAGAGTAAACTTACCTCATATTCTCATCCACAACATGATCAACACCATCCAAAATCCAAACAGAAAATTCACCGTGCCATATGGAATGGCTCTCACAAAAATCTTCAAAAAATTTGAAGTACCTTTAGATGGTGAGGTGTCTAGTTTTGAATATTCCAAATTTACTCCAAAAAATGTGAGTCACATGAAACAGGAACCAAATGATGCTCCTTCATCTCCTCCCACTCAGAAAAGGAAAAGAGATGATTCTGATCTTCATGAGCCTATGCCTGAAAATGTTTCTGCTGAAAAATGTCTTCCACCAGAACGTTCTCGAGAACGTTCTCCTGTTATGGAAGCAGATAAAGAATTGCTCGACAACTTTGCAAATCAGTCTCTTTTTCAAACTATTCAAGCCTCGCATATTCTTCAAAGCTTCCCAACTAAAATACCATCAACCTCTAAGGTAACACAAAGTGCTAACTTGTTTATTTCACCTCCAAAGAATGACTTCTCTGCTTTGTTCCAACCTGACTCTGTGGACAAATTTTTTGCTTCACAACCTCATTTTGAGTCATCTGTTCAAATGGAATCATTTCGTACGATTCAAACTACATGCCCCTCTCTTCCTTCGCGCTTTGCTGGAACAATTTCCATGGCCCAAAGGTTGTTTCATAACAATGAACAACCTTCTAAAAGGTCAAAAATTGAGAGAGATGTGAGCAAGACTAGGACTGACTTGCCTAGGCTGTTTGAAGGAAATAATGCCATAATGCATCATTTGGCATACAACACTCTTGAGCTGCAAATCCAAAGAAAATGGATGTCTGAAGTGTTGAGCCTCAAGTTTGATGTTCCTCCACCTGAACAAAATCCTTTTCCTGTACCAATGTACAACATGCCTATGCCTACTGTTTCTTCCTCCTCGGATGCTTCTTCTCCAACTCTTCCTCCTGCTCCTGTACCTTTTTGTGATGACAAAGGGGGAGATGATTTAGGGGGATACGACTTAGGAGGGCCAGGAAAAGACCTTGGATCAAAGGAAGGATAAAATGCTGCTGCCTATTAACTTATAATTACTATTTTGATTATGTCTCTAAATGACTTTTGCTATCTTTTGATTATGCTTTATTTTGTCTAAAGTAAAGTTTCAAATGCACTGCACTTATTGATAGTATTCGAGTAACATGCCTACTATGTCTTTTTGATGTTTTGAATACTATGATGAAACTTTATGTAATGGCATTATCTATCTAATGAAATGTTGTTTTTATTTCTCAATTCACATTTGAACATTGAATGCATGAATTGAGGGGGAGTTATTTGATAAACTGTCAAACTCTAATCAAAACACAAAGTTCTTGTGATATTCTCAAATAGCATATAAAAATTGAATGCTAAAATTGAGGGGGAGTTGTCAATAAAATTTCCAAAACTCAAAATCAAAATCAAAATAAATTAAATGTTTGTCATCATCAAAAAGGGGGAGATTGTTGAGACAAAATCCTTATTTGATGTTTTAAAGATTACAAACATATTAATTTTATTTTATCTTGTTATCTACTAATTTGTTTTGTGAGAATTGTTTCATGAGAACATTCTGAGAACATTCTGGATTCACAAAGCAAATACATCAAAAAGAGCAAAGTCAGCAAAAAGAAGCATGACATGAGAAAGCTCTTGAGAAGTTATCTTGGGACTTAAGCATTTCGATCCATTTGAAAGAAAAGCCCATTAAAGGATAAATATCTCATGAAATGAAATAAAGCACATGTGGAATGAACTTGGACATCAAAGTACAAATGAGTGACATAATCAAGGTCACTTCATCTTAGCAAACAACAGCTCACTACAGCTGTATCCTTTCACGCAAAAAGCAACACAAAGCAAGCTGAATCAATAAGAACATTCTGAGAACATTCTGGCCGAATTGAAGAGGAAGTGTGAAATCAAATGAAGCTGTAGACAGCTGTAAAAAACGTGTCTAACAGCTCTATTTTCACCCTTGGTCACCAAGACACTCCTCACCTATAAATACAAGAGGCTTTGGAAGTTAAATGCAAGAGTTTTGAAAGCAAATATTCTCTCAAGTGAAAATCATCACTACATACAAAAGCTCTTCACAAACAAGTCTCAAAGCTCTCTCTTTTTCTTTTGGATCATACTCTTTAGAGTTTTTTAGTAAAATCTCAAACATGTATTGAGAATTTTATTCGATCCAAAATTCATCTCTTTTCATACAAAGTGTATTGTAATTCTCAAGTCTATTCGTAACAATAGTTTGGGAAAGAAGTGTAACAACCTTTCTTGTGCGAAAGCAAAGAATTGTAGAAGCCTGCTGAGGTTGATAATACAAGGTGTAACGGACTGATCTGGTGTGATCAAGAATCTATGTGCTAGTCAGAAGTTTCTGTTAGCAGGATACTATAGTGGATAATCTCACACGAGGTGTGGGGACTGGAAGCAGCCGGGTTTGGTGAACCAGGATAATTCTCCTGTGTTTTTCTCTCTTCCTTTCTCTTTATTATTTTCGTTACACAAAGTTCACACACTATCACTATCATAATATTACTTATTAATCTCTCCAGAACATTCTGGTCCTAATTAATTATAATCAAATTAATCCAGAGTTCTCTGGTCCTAAATTAATCACTTGTATTGTTTTATTAATTCATATAACTGCTTCCAGAACATTCTGGTCCAAGATAAAACAATCTGCCTAAAATAAACCCACATTTAAAATCAACCTATAATATTGTTTTATCATTCTGCTCATATATTAATCATTCTCCAGAACATTCTGGTCCTTACTATTTTATCATTCTGTTCTTATAATTAATCATTCTCCAGAACATTCTGGTCCTTACTGTTTTATCATTCTCCAGAACATTCTGGTCCGTACCTTACATTTCAATTATCATTTTTCTCATTCTGCTTATATATATTAATCATTCTCTAGAACATTCTGGTGCTCACTAAAAGCAACTTAAAAATTTTATATTTGATCCAGAACATTCTGGTCAGGATAAAACAAGCATAAAACCCATAATCTTCTTATACTAACACTTACCAAGAACTTTCTTGAGTATACAAATTTGTTTAGTCTTTCAGGAATAATTTTAAAAGGGTCACAATTCAAACCCCCCCTTTCTTGTGACGTTTATTGCTACTTCAGAGATATGGTAATAGAACAAAATTGAATGAGGAAGACTTAGTTCTAAACTAATTCATATAATTACTATTATTATAGTACATTTGGATCCTCATGAGGACATTATTGTTCTTCCTCTCCATCAAGTTAAGAAGTTAATCCATATAGATCAAACTCAACACCCTCAAGAACTAGGGCATCTGGTGTCATAAAGAATTGACTAATAAGAGAAATTCTATTAGAAATACTCTATTAAGACAGTCATGATACTAGTTTGCTTATTATCATTTTGGAGCTGCATAAGATGGATTTCAATATAGTGTTTCTTAATGGTGACATTAATGATATAATATGGTGCAACGGAATAAAGCTTTTGTGTCAATTGATACAAAGTAGATGGTTTGCAAAGTCATGAAATCCACTTATAAGTTAAGAAATTTGTCTCTTTAGTGTTACCACAAATTCTCATAAAGTAATTGTCTCATTTGGTTTTGAGATAATATTAAGTAGAGTTTTGGATTTAGTAAGCTTAGTGGGAGTAAATTTATATTCCTATTTTAATGTGTCAATTTTATTTTATTTAGTCAACTATGATATATGTTAGTAATGTGAAACCAAGGAAATCTCTAACAAAAGTTAGTGATGAAAGATCTTGGGGACACCTCTTTTGTATTAGGCATTTCAATGCTTAGAGATTCTTCTCAAGGTATTATTCGGATATCAATAAAGAGTTATTATATCAGTAAAGTTGAAAATAAATTGACATTAAAGTTAATAAATTTTTGGATGATCTCAATCATCGAGAGAGACTTTTCAGTCTCAAATATTGCCCATTAGGAAATTTATGAATTCAGAAATTTAAGTATTTTCCTACACTTTTCCTATAGGATTTTTATGTATGATTTTATTATACGCATTTGGAAATAGCGTATATAATAAGATTGTTTGGCAGATATTTGAGCAATTCAAAGTTTGAATTGTTGAAAATGCGACCATAAGGATTCTTTAAAGAGAACAAGAGAGCTCATTCTCACATCAGGGATCTGACAATTTGGAGATCATTAGTGTGTTAGACTCTGACTTTTGGATGTGTGTATATAATACACATCCTAACCTAGGAAATGACTGTAAGTATTTATGTCACTTGGTTGCATAGTAAAAGGGTATTGAAAAACCATTTAAGTTATATAGTGACATAATGTAGTCATATAATGTTTTAATAACAAAGTTTATAAGGTTCATCCCCTTATAAATTATTGTTGTTAAATGATAGAACATTAGAGACAAACTTTATGCTAGGTGACCAACTAATCAAAGACATGACACATAAAGTCTTTCATATGGTTGTTGTCATTAAGGATGTCTTAGATTAGTGGGAGTCTCTTTTATTCTATGTTCTATACATCTGTTTTGATATCGATACAGACTTTATGTTATGATTTTTTGCAGAAATAAAGTTCATGAGGTTATGTTTGTTATAACCATTTCTGTATCATTTTGTGCAAATATTGAATTTGCAAACTTCAGTTTGATCTCACTAAAGTTTTCAGTTGGACCAGTTGAAAATAGACATGATTTAGAGATCACATCACATGAAATTTCCATGCCACTCATCCATATCGATCTATGTCATCAAATGCATTGATATGGTGGTCGTCGGGGTTCCGTCACGTTATACGTCAGTGACGACAGCCGCGGTGGTCCCATCATTAATGTATGAGGTGGACCAGATTGTAAAGTTGAAATCTAAAGATAAATAGCATTCAGACGCGCGCCTAAAGAATTCTAGTATAATTATTAAGATATGTAGCCCAAGTGGGAGATTGTTGGAATATTTTATTATTTAATTATATTCCGATATCATTATGTGGGCAAATATCGTAATAATAATTATATTAGCTATTTATCAATTTAGAGCCTTAATTGATTAGTGATCAATTTAAGTAATAAGGCTGATTAGATTTCTATTTAGATAATTAATTAATTGATATGGACTCAATATGGGTGGATGTCCGGATGACCCATTAACGGAATAATGGGAAACCCTAATGGTCATTCAATATAAAAGAGACTATGGTCCCCAATACACCGTACACGGCAAACTCTCTCTTCTCCCCATCTGAAGAGAACTTGAGGCATAAAGGTACCGGTTGAGGAAGAACCAAATCAGCCGCCGCTAATCCTGTTTGTTTCAGATCACCACCTCATCTCTGTTGTTGGGAAGTTGCCATGAAAGCTTCTTTCAGGTATTCCTAATACTCTAATTCTTAATATCCTTGGTAAATCAAACATGTTGTAGATTCGATCATAATCATGTTCAATGTTTTGATTGCTTCCGCTATTGATTTATAATGATTGAACATGTTTTATGAATTTTGTTTTATTAAGACCTAAATTTCCAACAATAAACTTCTAATCAAATGACATACATGATTTGTTTAATTAATTTTAAATTTTATAAAGGAAATGCTAACTTGTGTGAAGACACAATCTTAGGAGGTGTGAGCTTGACCCTCACTAAGCTGCTTCCATTGCTCTAAACTTATGATCCTTTTTTGAGTATAATTCTTAAAAGTTGTGCTTTCGAAATCTTAAAAGCTTAAAAATATTTTTTTTTGAAAGAACTTAAAAATATATCTTTTCAATTGTTTTTTTAACTTTTTAACTTGTGTCCAAGTTAACATGACCCAATTTATTTATAAAGCTATTAAGTTGAATGTGAAAACTTAATAACTGATGTTAATTCGTCGTTATTTTTACGATGCTACAGGTTATAGATTACGACATTTCTCGTTATTAAAACACACGACACAAGTAGATAGTGGAGTGGACCAATTCTCCAATAAAAGACAGCAACCTTGCATGCCTTTCAATGTGCGTGTGTTATGGGTGTGGACATATCACGACCCACAAAGAAAACAAAAAGGGGCTCAAAAGTGACTAGTGATAAATGGAACATGTTACATGCACTTGTTTTTCCACAACTTTTTATTCAATATTTCTTCTTTTCCTTTTTTTATTCTATTTTATTCAATATTTGTCAATTGAAGTATGTTATTTCTCATGAAGTTGCGTTGAAATATGTTATTTAAACAATTTTTTTTAATTTATAAAATAACCAAATATAATATTACAAAGAAATATAAATATTAAGTATTAACACGAAAATTATGATAATAAAAAAATAAACACACAACAAGAATATGAGAAATAGTTTTTTTTAATAAAGAATATGAGAAATAGTTGTTCTTTTTTGAGGGAATGAGAAATAGTTTTTCTTAAAGTTGTAAAATGAATGTATAAATATATGGTTTCTATTTGAATTTTAGTTTGTGGATTTTCCGTGTGCCTAGTGCCTACTATTTCCGCGTGCTGCTCTTAGTCGGCGCTTATTGTAATCCAACTTGCCGACTTTTGTTGACTTTTGTGTTCTAACAAGTAGTTCATGGCTTTTTTCTTCATATTTTTTACTCTGATTAGATTAGATTAGATTATTTAAAAACCAAGGATAATACTTGTGTTAGTAGTGAATTTGGATTTCATGTTGTCAGCAAGACATTATAACAAATTAGGATCGTTCGATTTAAAATGCATAGTTGAGATTGTTTAGAATGATTTTATAATTGTGTTAATCTGAATCGTTCAATCACTAAATCAAAGTAATAGAAATATGAATGTGTCAAATCAAAACTTGAGCTTATTTTTTTGGAGACACTTCAATCTTAACATATAGAGTGTAACTTCAAAGTTTGATAGCATTTCGACAACGCGTCAGTTTATTATTATATCAAAATAGCTAATGAAAAATATTGTTCAGAATTAAAGTCGAAAAACAATTATTAGGGATTATTCGAGACCAAACTGTTTGTCCGGTCAGTCATTCAAATCAACTTTTTTCCCTTTTGGCTCGACGCTCAATAACTTTTTAGCTTTTACGCTTTGAGCGTTGTGTTCGGAACCAAGTATTTTGGCCCATACTATCGGCTCATACTAATCAGGGGTAGTTGAGCGAGTAAATCAAGAGGGTCGACAACAATGTTTCGACTAAGTTAATGCGACCCTATTATTATATGGTCCAAAGACATAACGCCTTATAACCCCCTTCCTATACAAAGAGCATGTCATATCTTGAATAAGGTATCTCTCACAATTCTACTCTTTTATTCTTCTACTATATTATGTTTAGACTGACTTTGAAATTAGAGTGTCTTTTCTAAGTACCTCTCTTTCGGTCAAACACCACTACCTTAGTCGGAGTTCTACCACCTCCAACCTCCTCCAAGGTTTATTTGTGTCCTTAGACAAATCATGAGACATCACCGCAACTGTGTTGCTATCATGGAAGGAGGCAAAGAAAATATAATATTTGGGATTTTTGTTCCATGATCTGACACTCACGGAAAAAACACTAGAATCATGGCCATCTCTAATCGAACTTCCAAAGGTTCAAGAAAAATGTGTGACCGAGAAATAGTTTTACTACGACCCCATGATGAATCAATGTTCTTGTCTAAGAATGTAAACCAACTTTGGGGGATCACTTCTAGCTTGCTTTCTTTGTTGTATGCTTTTTTGAATGGTCTTCGCTTAACAACAACTCAAGGATTCAACAACGTTAATATTGAGTCCGACTCTACAACAATGATTGACACACTTATGCTCCTCTCTTGTAGAAATTTGACATTTTCAAAATTTAAATTGGACGGCCTTCTTTGCTCATACTCTTGGAGAATACAACGAATTTGTAAATTGACTAGCTAGAATGAGTGCAATCGTGGATATCTCCTTCAAGACTTGACATAATTGTCCTCTTTAGCTTAGTCATGTTTTATTAGCCAGTGTCTTAGACCCGTCTAGGGGATTGGTCTATTTTTTCTGTTTTTTTTTTCTTGTATAAAAAAATGTTAGAATTGGTCAAAATATTTAGTTTGTTGATGTTTATATGGATTTCATTTTTCATTTTCTTTTGAAAGAGCAAAATAATATTAAGACTCTATTTAAAGATAGGGTGTGCAAGAAAAAAAAAAGAAAGAAGAAAGACATAGTTTAAACACAAGATGCGCAAGAAAAGAGAAGAAAGGCATATGAATAACAAAACTCAATGTCAGGACCTAACACAAACGATTCTAAACAAACCACAACCAAAATATGTCAAAGTTAAGCCAAGTAAACAAGAACAACACAAGAAAAATACAACAAAGTCACCCACAATCCAACGGATGAAATCACCATTGGTTGAAAAAATAATTAAAATGAGGAGATTTTACCTTCAACAATGTTCATTTTTTCCTATCACATATATAAACTAAACTCATCATATTTTTAAAAATGTAAATCGAATCAAACCAATTATTCAAACTAACCTGTTATATTGGTTTAGGTTTGTTGGATATTCTATGAACTGAACTTGTGCCTACTTTGCAATGTATGAATCGAACCCTAAGTTTATTATACTCACACACAATGTATTCCAAACCCGACCACTTTTGCGCTAAATTACGATACGCGACGTTTATTTTTATTTTCACATACTTTAATATTAAATTTGTTTAAACGGGTCATGTAGTGGAAAAATTATATTGTTCGACTATATATAAAAACAAAATAGCTTAATTGGTATGCTCTGTCTGGAAAATAATTATACAACTACATAGTATAGTAATTAAAGTCGTTTTGAAAGTGGGTGAGTGATTGCTCTTCACAATAAAAATAATTTATACATCGGTTAAAAGTTAAAGAATTATTTTTTTAAAGAATATAGCAGAAAAGAAACCACTTTTTACAATTTTACAATAAAAAGGAAAAAATAACTTTCCATAAATTCCTCCACTTTTGATTACCTCATCGAACTCAAAAAGAACCAAACAAACAAATAAAAGTGGGAAGTCTCACTAACCTTATTAAATAAATCACACCAGTTCCATCTACCAGTACCAGGGGTAGGGACGTATGTACTGGCCTTTAGTGGAAATAGAAATTAGAAAATGATGATAGGTGTGTCAGAGGTCTACACATTTTAAGAGAGAGAAAGAAATGAAAGAAAGAAAAGGAGGTACAGATTTAGTGAAAGGGGATGGAAAAAAATATAAAGTTAAAAATAAAGACGATATAAGAAAAAATAATATGGGAAATTGAGACTTGAGAGAATGCATGAATTCAATAAAGGATGGAATCGTTTGCAAGAAATATAAGTTTTTTATTCTTGAAATAAATTTAGATATGTGAACCTAAAGTCCTAAACTATCCCTGAAAATAGTATGAATTTTTGAATTGGCACAAAATATTTTTTTTATGTTTATAATCAAATTGTAATGACATTTGATCAATTATAACTTAGGTTTTCATAAAAATAAAGTTACTCACATATTATTCAATTATATTTTACCTGACACTAGTTTGATTTATTATTTTTTAAAATTGAACTATAACAACAACCAAACATTTTTTTCACTAAATTAAATTTGTTGTATGGATCAAATTATGTCTAAGTATTATACCATAAACCATATTATTTTTTTCAAATATATATCTGGCAAAGATCAAAATGAATGCAATTGTATAAAAGTTCTATACAATCATTGAAAATTATTTTAATAAATATACTTTGACAATTAGACTACTTGACAAAAAAAAATATACTCCAACAATAAAAAAATGTATACAATACACAGTGAGTTAACCCCTCAAAAAATACACAGTGAGTTATAATCAGATTCATGTTAAAGTTGTTTGTTTGTATCTAATAAGTCATTTAAGTTACCGTTGCAACATAGATTCTCCAAGTTTCTCTTCAAAAATACACACATGGTTATTACTCTTTTTTTAGAAGTCTTTAGTCTTTTATTTGTTTCTTTTGGAATTTATAAGTCTTTACTCTTTTACCAGCCCCACCAAAAACTTTTGCCAGCACGTTTGGCTAAGGTCAAACAGACGGTGTGGACTAGAAAAATCACATTCAAAAGTTTGGTTTCTATTCGATTATAAAAAAAAAAAATAGGGTTAAATATATTTTTGGTCTTTATAAATATATCAACTTTTTGTTTTAGTCTCTTTAAATTTTTTTTTCAACTTTTAATTCTATAAAATTTTCAATCACTACTTTTGGTCCTTATTTTAAGTTAACTTTTGTATTTTTTAATGAAATTGTGCAGAAATATAAAACATAACATAAATTAAATATGAATTTTTAACAGTAAAAAATATAAAAATTCATATTTAATTCATGTTTCGTTCAAAATTCTAATTTTTTTGCAAGAGATTTTTATAGTATTATAAATTTTTCTGCAAATTTTTATTCAAAAATATGAATTCTAGATATGAGTTTACTTTAAATGATGGACCAAAAGTGAAGATGGAAAACTTTTGGGGACTAAAAGCTGAATTTTTTTTAGAGGGACTAAAACAAAAAGTTGACATCAAAAACATATTTAACCTTTTTTTTAATCGAGTATTCTCTGTATACAATTGTAACAACTAATCCCTCGATTATATAGACGGTAAACTCTCTCTAATGTTTTAACACTAAATGTCTAAGTTCGAAATTGAACCCAAGACCTTTTAGTTAAGTTAGAAAAGATTTTTGTCATTTCATCTAATCGCTTTTGTATAAATGATACATTAATTAAATCATAAAATTTAATTGCGCGTTTGATTCATATCCTATCACCCTTACAAAAATAATCCCTCTTTTTAAATCAATATTTTTTTGTTCATCAAGTATCACATTTGTTGCAATTTTGATTTTAATCTAGATTTTTTTCCTGTAAAAGTGGTGATGTGGGAAGTTTTTTTCTTTGTCCCGTAAGCATCCAATTTATAAGCTTATTTGAAAACATTTGAAATACTCCTTCTGTCACTTATTGTTCTTCATTTCATCTTGGAAATGTTTAGGCTGTTCCCAAACTCAAGAGATTTGAGAATAAGGGTAACTTCATATTTTTATACTTTTCATGTCATTTTAACACTTGCCAAGGTACTGCTTTTGAGCCAAAAAATTTAGTTTGGAACAAAAAATACAACAAATATAATAACTTGAGAGACCAAAAAAATTAAATTTAAAAAAGAGACTATTTCCGTATGCCTGATAAAATAGGAGAATACAAAATGCAATTAAACTAATTAAAATGAAAAACAAGGACCAACATAAGTTGAGTCTATAGAATGAATTAGACTTCTTTATTTTAAAGAACTAAGGTTTGAATTATGACTAAAGATGGACTCACAAATAATGTGCGACAATGTATCGTTAAAATTATCTATAATGGAAAGAATGTTGAAGTAAAAGAAATGAGTTAAATAACTTTTTTGTCTTTATATTTTTTTTAGAAGAAGTCAAAGATTTTAGTCCCTAAAAATATATTGAATTTTGATTTTAGTCATTAAAAATAAAAACGAGTAATTTTCATCCTTAAAAAAATTGTCTAATTTTAGGTTCATAATGACAAGTTTATGTTATTATATTCATTTTATACTCAAGATGTATTCAAATTATATTCATTTATTACATCTTATTCATGTATCTTCATGTTATTACGTTCAAGAAAATATTAAAATGATGATCAACGGGGATAAAAAATAAAACAAAAGTTTTAACATTTCTTTTTTATCTCTAGAGATTAAAATCAAAATTAACCATATTTTTAAAAAAAAATATTTGACTCAAATAAACAGCCAAATACTTTTCTTTTTTGACAATAAACAAGCAAATATTTGAAAAGTTTGGTTTTTGACTAAACAAATACCGTTTTTTTTACTCAACAAGAGAAATGCATGGAAAGTTACCCCACCCCACCCCACCCACATAGTTTAATATTTACTCACACCTTAAAAAATGATAACATAAAGAAAGATAATAATTTATTGTTCTATAAAGTTAATTAATTAATGAGTAAGAATAATAAAACAAAAATGAAATATAAATATAGAAACACAGTGATTTTTGAATGAAAGCATTAATGTTAGGAAACTTCGTGGAAGCTACACTTGAAGCAAGAATGGACCTGCTACTCATCCCTTCAATGCACCCATTTAACCCCTTCACCTTCCTCTCTCTTTCCCCTCACAACACACCTAACTCTTCTTCTTATTCTCCCTCCCTCTCCCTCAACATTTTCATTCTCCATCATGAAGCTCATTAACCCTAAAAACCTCTCTCCCAAACGTCTCTTCCGTAAGAAGGAAAAATCCTCCGTTTCAAGATCCGACCCACTTTCATTCGGTTCATCTTCTTCCTCCGATGAGTCCGTTCACAAACCTATCACCGCCGGTTCCCAAACACCTACCAGCGTCCTCCCGGAAGTCTCCGGTGAATGGTCAGATATCACCGTTGATGTCCGGTGGGAGCTAGCTCAAGCTTTTCGTTTAATCGACCGTGACAACGACGGCGTCGTTTCGCGTGAAGAACTCGAAGCGGTTCTCACGCGCCTTGGAGCTCGTCCTCCAACTCCTGAAGAGATCGCGTTGATGCTTAGTGAAGTTGATAGCGATGGTAAGGGTTGCATAAGCGTGGAGACGATAATGAACCGGGTTGGATCCGGTTCGGATCCGAATCCAGAAGAAGAATTGCGGGAAGCCTTTGAAGTGTTTGATACGGATCGGGACGGGAGAATTTCGGCTGAAGAATTGTTGAGGGTTTTTAGAGCGATTGGTGATGAACGGTGCACGTTAGAGGAGTGTCGGCGTATGATAGCAGGTGTTGATAAAAACGGGGATGGGTTCGTCTGTTTTGAGGAGTTTTCTCTTATGATGGACTTGCAGCGGTGATTGTGTCATCTGTTGAAGATATATCATGTGATCACCATGATCATGATATACATAATGATAATAATAACATAATTATAATATAAAATCTTTTATTATATCATCATGAATTAGTTATCTCTTGTTCATTTTTTATTTGTTATATATTTTTCTGGTTTATTATTGATTGGGTGGATATAATTTTATTAGAGTAAATCATCCATGTTTTTATAATCCTCTCAACTCTAAAATCAGTAATCAACTCTTTAAATATTTTAAAATAGTCTCTATTTTCATCAAATGTTTGTTAATTAGATACATTTGATAGTATCCGCCATGTTAAAAAAACATAAAACAATATTTATCTTAGAAACATTTGACAAGACATAAAGTAATTTTGAGGTTTACTTAATTTAGTTATTTAGTTATGAGAAGGAAAAAATGATTAAAATAAAGAAAAATGTTAACCGGTGTCCTCGGGACATTGGTTAAGGAAGTAAATATAGTAATATCACATTAAAATTTGTGCAGTCAACTCATTAAAATCTAAAAAATATTACTTTTAATTTTAATTTTAATTTTTTTTTTTTGTTTTGTCCTTAACATGACCCATAAATAAAAAAGCCCGTTGTGAAAGGGAAGGGTGTTTGGACAATAATAGAATTGGTGGGGTTTGTGATGTGAAGATTCCTGGAAATGGAGGTTACCGAATGGGTGGTGGAAATATCTGGCTTACGTGGGACCCCATTTACATATGAATGAACGAGAATGGTCTTCTTTGCTTTGTTGGTCTGATAGATTCCTATGTTTGATTACAATGGTTGAAATTGAAATTCACCGAATCGGCTTTTTTCTCTTTTTCCAATTAAAGAAAAGAAAACATATAAATAATTATTGAAATTCATTGAATCGGGTGTTTTCTTTTTCCAATTAAAGAAAAGAAAATGTCCTCGTAAGTTAATTCGATTGATAGAAACAATATATTATTAGCAGTGGTTTGGGTTTAAACCTCAAACAGCTCAGTAAATTCTAACTACTTGTTTACTTAAAAAAAAGAGAACAAATAAAAAATTTAAGAGAAAATAGAAGATGCAATAATATGAAACAAGAAGTTTTAATACTAAATCACAAAGATATTGGATTTATTTATATGAGTATGATATTAAAGTGTCAATTTTTTTTTGGTTTTATTTGTAAAAACAATAAAATGATAAAAAATAATTAAATGAAAGATAAAACTAAAAAAAATATGTTACATCAAAATACAATATATTTTTATATAAAGTCAAATATGTTTTTTGTAATTTATAATATTGTTTCTATTGTTGTGAAATTTACCTCATACAGTTGTGAATTGTTCCTATTATATGAATTTTTATCTATTTTTTAGAAATGATAAAATAGTTTAAATTAAAGTTAAAATTAGAAAGAAAAATACGGCTCAAAATAGGTATGCCCTTTATATATTTTATATATTGTCATAGATGTCAAATCGATGATTTTTTATTGGACGAGTGTTCTGCATGTCCATCAAACACAATTGAAAACTCAGTGAAAAGCAACAAATTAGAAATAGATTGGAGAAGAAATGCCACAAAACACCAACAAAGGATTTGTAATGGACTAATGATAACATGGTTGAACCCCCTCAAAGAAGAGATCAGAAGTTTGATCTCATATATATATATATATATGATAGAAAATAAAATAAAATAAAAAGAAAGTCCCCAATATTCACACAAACGTTTCAATTCGAAAGGAAAGAAAATGAATGAATATCGTAGATCATTTAGATTTAGATGAATATTTTATTTTAGTTAATTAAAGCAAGCTTTCTTTGCGGGTCATTTAACACCCCCCTAACATTCTCTGGCAAGACATCAGGTGACTTAAATCTAACACTGTCTAATTGATGTCCCAAGTTTGCAAAAACGTCCTTAATATATTGATCATTATTATATAGACCAATCCCTCAAATACAGCAAGGTGGGAATCTCTAGAAATGAGTATGAAGCTTATTATTAGTAGCAAATGGTACCGCAAAAATTTGTTTATGTCGCAGTTTCAGAGGTAACTTTGACCAGTTTATAAGCCCTAGCCAAATCAACATAAAAAAAGAGGCTACGAATTCAAGTTGCGTAAACCATCAAATTTATCTCTTTGAAAGACCCATCAAATTGTGAATATATTAAAATAGATGTCTAATGGTTAAGCACATAGACTAAATTGATCGTAAGTTGTCAAAATAAAAGATATAATTATAGTAAATGATAAAATATAGAGATCAACTTAAGAATTTAAAAAAGTCATAGTTTTAAAATATTCATAATCTCATGTCTATATTATAAAGTTTTCTACAAAATCATAGAATAATTCCTAAAAAAATCGTAGAATAATTAGATGGTTTACTCAATTCTTGTTGCTATTAGCATGTAGATGAATCTACTACATGATTGAATATATATTTTTTTTCCCATTTATATAATACTAAGCAATTTTAAGGCTTAGAAGATGATACAAAGCACGTTATTTCCTAAATAACTTTAAGGGTGATATAAAGGCCTTATTTTTTGTTTTGTTGAAGAATGGTGATATAAAGCCCGTTCAGTAAATTATATTAGAAAGTTGTTGTTATTACTTCAAAGTTTGCTATATAACACCAAGAAATTACGGATTTGGATCACCTGCTATCTCTTCCCTCCTGCACTCTCTACTACATGTTTTATGTCTCTATCTCTCTCTTCATTTTACTCTCTCTCATCATAATTCCTCCATTTTTTCTTTTTGGTTTTTCTCTCTTCACTCTCACAAAAGCACAACTGCAGTGCTGCTCAACAGCAGAGGATCCATATCCGGAAATTACACATTTACCTTCAACCGCAGTTAACTGCCGTCAGATTTACGCTTTAAAAAATGTCACAACGGCAGTTAACTGCCGCTGAACAAGGCATAGCGGTAGTTAACTACCACCGGATAAGTTTTTTAGCAATTTCAAAAGTGTAAACATCAACTTTCATTATATTATGCTATAATGAATCTATATCGATTGAGTTGGTAGTGGAGCCCTTCATGGGTTGGGGTGGGCCATGGCCCATTCATAAAAATTAAAATATTAACAACTACATGTCTATTTTAAGTGATTTTAAATAATTTTGTGTCGATTTTAATTTTCGACAAATCTAATCTTTGCAAAGATATGTAATGGTCACCCTGAAAAATTACAAATCATATAGGTCCATTTTGTGAAATTTTAAATAATTTTCAACGGTTTTAGTTTTCCGCTGTTTCAAAAGTGGCATACATGATTTTTGACATGTTTATATTTGGTTGGTTAACGGAGGTTTATATACCTTAAATTGTGGAGGTTTCAAACCTTCCTTATATTGTCTTGTCAACTAAAAATTCCTTTAACTAACGGTTGTACTATAAAAAAAGGTTCATATTTCATAGCATTAGTAAAATATGTAATTCGTTCTTAATGCTTATTAAATCTTTAATTTTTGTGTTTATATATTATAGTTTATTTTAGTGACCCACCCAAACTTTTTTTTTCTGGCTCTACCACTGGATTGAGTAATCGTCTTTTCTTTCTTCTTAAAGAACTTTTTTTTAAAAAAAAAAAATTGTCTAATTCTCAATAATATGAAGACCTTACTTTATTGAGAGGTTTTTTTAGAAGGCCAAAATATTTAATTATATTTATATATATATATATATATATATATATATATAAATATAATTAAAGCATAAAGAGTGCTAGGATCGAAGATTTATAAAGTTAACAATTATAAAATAGCACCAAAAAATGGTGGCTTCAAACCGATAAACAACTCTTAGACATCTGAGTGATTGAGTGTTTCATTGATAGAAATATATATATATATATATATATATATATATATATATATATATATATATATATATATATATATATATATAGACACACACACACAAAAGCTTTTGACTTGATCCATGACCATACCAAAAGCTTTACCATGTCCAAAAGGTGTGTGAGTTAAGCAATCATGATTATCAAACACCACATAGTTACAATGTTTTCAAAATTGACCAAATGTCTGCCAACCAAATTGCAAGAAAGCATTTTTTTTTCACTTTCTTTTTTGAGAAATCAGAACTATGAATTGAATCGCATGACAAAACAATTATTTGTCATTACACAACTGATTCCTAACCAAGTTAAAATATTCACTCATAATTTTTGAGACACCAAAAATCAAATAACAAATGATTAGTTGTTTAATTCAGATTACAACCAGTCACACAAGAAGACGATGCTAAATTTTGCAATCTTTTTTGTAATAAATTATCTTTGATGGGAAAGACGCTTATGTAGTAATCTCCAAGAAAATAGGGGAATCTTCAAAGGAAACAAATTGTTCCAAATGACCATATATAAAGGGGAATCTGTGAAATATTCAAAATTAGATATCAACTCATAATCTTCTTTAACTAAAGATATGTCATCAAGATTAAGATCCTAAATTCTAGTATCCTCAACATTACATGCAAAGAAATGTTAGCCAATAAAATCTCACACTCCTCCACCAGCTCAACCTTCCAAACAAACAAATTTATTTTCCCACTCCAACAACATCCCTCATGCACCAATACCTATCACCATATCCTTCACATAAACATTTTTCTCTATCGATGAACTAAACACCATACCAAAACGCCCCTTTACCACCTCCTCACCTGTTTTGATACACTTTGAAGTCCAACATTGCTTGGGAATCGAGGCAAATAGTAGTTTATATACAACACCCACACTCCTTAATCCAACGATCCTTTAATAAAGGACAAAAATGTGAAGGGCTTACATCCAAGCATACAATACCTTAGACAATCTGGAGTACTTGAGTGTGGCACATAACATTGGAGACTTCACTGAGGAGCGGGCCCACTAATTCTCCCTTAGCCTCAATTAGGGGAAACAGTTTCAGTACACCTTAAAGTTCCACATTGCTTAGAAATAAAACAAATGATAGTTAATATACAACAAATGATACTTAATATACAACTTTTGCACTCCTCAACCTAACGAGGTATCTTTTACAAAGGACATAACTGTGAAGAACTTACATCCAAAATTGACAACACATAAAACGCGGTGTGGCACACTTGAGGGTGGAATAAAACACGAGGTTTTAATAAACACGATATTCTAATTACCTCAATTTGAATCAACCATTTTCTCATTTAATTCAATTAATAACTTATTTGCAATAAGAAAGATGTATAGTTTATGTGGGTTTCGTTCAGTTGGTAAGGAACGTTACATAATATATACAGGAGTCAGAGTTTGAACTCCGAACATCTCGCTTATTCATTTTAAAGGTGAATTTTTAACCATTAAACTACTTGACAAAAAAAAAGACTAAACTTCAAGTATAAAAATTAACAGGCCTTCCCTAAAAAATAAATAAATAAAATTAGGCTTTTACTTTTCCCACCCTATCTACTTCTCATGCTCCCTGTAAAATTTCCAAAAATACCCTTTGTCCGGATTATAAAATCCGAACTAGAATGTTAGAGTATTTCGGGTTATATTTTCCAAGAAAATCCGAACTGCATTTTTTGTGTTGTATTTGATGTCAAAGCTCTCTGCTGACCATCGTAGAATCCCCGCATAAACTGCAAGTCAATTGCAGGGATTCTATGAACGGTCAACAATGGCTAGGGGTGGCCAATCGGTCGGTTAGGTATTGGTTTCAAAACTGTGAACCATTTAAACGTTGCATATCTCTGAACCATTTCCGACCAACTTTGGCATCGGTTTGGTCGGTTCGGTGTAGACGGTTAAAGCGGTCAAAAGTGTGGTGTAGTTCGGTTAATTCAATTTTGAATATATCAAACTTTGCCCAATATATTTTAAAAAATTAACTGAAACAATATTATAAGCTATAATTTGGGTATTAGATAAAACCAAGAATAATCATTTGGCCATTCATATTAATCTTGAAGGCCTGTTAATTCTCTAACTGAAAATTCAAGCAAAAATTAAGAGTAATCTTTGTGCCACAATATTCATCTCAGGGACAATGACACAATATATTATATTTGAACTTGTTTGCATTGACACCATTTGTAAACTTGTTCCAAATATAAGTTATATAACTTGTTTGCATTGACTGATAGCAAACATGCACAACACAACCAATATTAGTAAATATTACAGTCGTCCAACAGTATAAGTAATATAATATATTACAGTCATCCAATATTTAAGTAACATTGTTATAAATATCGTTGGCTTTGAAAGCACAGGCTGCATGCAATTGCCGATGCTACAACATGGCGAAACATGAAGAATGTTGTTGTAGTTGCTGCTGCACAATAAGGGAATTCATATAATTGTTAACAAACCTAAACTGCAGCCCTCTAGAAGTCTATAACAGCATGTATCCCACTGAAATTGCAGCAACCATTTATGATAAACTGTAAATTAAAATCAGTTAGTAAATCATAAAGATTGCACGATTAAAGACAATTCATTATAACAAAGTAAGCAAGTTTTATCAGATTACCTACAAAGGGACATGTCATAGAATATACTTCATAATTCTTCATCTTCTACATCTCTAATGGCATGGACATAGGTTGATAGCTTCACAACTTAATCCTAACAATAACCAGGTTGATGAAATCTCAATTCAAGGGAACAAAAATCAACTAGTATAACAAACAACACCTAATTTATACTAAGTTTAACCAGTTTAATCCTAAGGTTAACTGATTTTATAAGAATGGACAACACCACTTAATTAGTATAGACATACCAATAATTAAGCATAAATCAGTATAACAAGCAACAACAACAAGTTCCATCAACATTAAACCATGTCCACAATCACCATGGAGCCAAGCAAATGAAGCAGGTTACATTCCATATCATCATTCAAAAGCAAGATGCATGAGTTGTGCGTTAGTATTGAGTCATATTGACTCCAAAATATCCCAAAAAGTCATTCATGCATGACATTAAATTACTAATTAGTATTACATTAATACAGTACTTCAAGTATGAGAAAGTAAAAATAATTAATGAATTGTATACCATTGAGTGGAATTAAACAGAAGGCCCAATTGCTAGCGGTGTAACACCAACAAGACCATCTCCGAAGCCACTTAACACTTGTCCAATTTCTACAATGCATTCAAATCAATAAAAGAGAAATAAATTAATTTATTATTCAATATCAAATACACAATAAAATACTAATTTATTGAAAAGTTACTAAATTACCTCCAACGACATTCTCTAACAGCTGATACTCTTCACTCAAATTAAGATCTTTGAAGTCAATGAAAGAAGGTTTTAGCCAATTTTGACAACATATCAAAGCTTCTGCCATATTCGGACTCAAGGAGCTCCTATATGTGTCTAAAACCCTTCCTTCCGTGCTAAATGCGCTTTCAAAAGCAACTGTTGACACCGGTGTGGCCAAACAATCTCTAACCATTGCTGCCAAAATTGGATAACGGACTTCATTTTTCTTCCACCACACAAGAATGTCAAATTTTTCATCATTGTTTTCGGGTGGGTCACTTAAGTACCTCTCAAGGTAATTTTGTTGAACAATTGTTTCCTTTGTTTTCAAATGTTATTTAAACGCATCTGCCCTTGAATTAAATGATGGATTTTTGGGAAGGACATATTGTTCAACTAATGAATTGTTGTTGCTAGATGACCCAACTTCAGATTTGTACAAATTGTACAATTTAAACAAGTTATCTTTCACACTCCCAGCCCTTTCTTTTGCCAAATCACTACCAGCCCCATTCAAATCACCAAATGACCACTCAATATATTCAAACTTGTACCTAGGGGCAAATATTACTCCAAAATAAAGCAATTGGTTCATTTTCACAACATTTCTCCAATACTTATCATACTTTTCCTTCATATCTACTCCCATTGAAGCCACAACAGTATTTAAGTTCATTGCTGCCTTTTGAATCTCACACAATATAGAAGCTAGGTTGTGAAATGCAGTATGCAAAGACACTTGTTGAGATGATGAAAATATCTTTGTAGCATCATAATTTTTCTAAAAAAAACTAACAAAAGCTCTAACCTTTTCCCAATCACTAGAACTAGGTGGGCCAACTTTGCCAAACCACTCCTTATACCCAACATCCTCCCCCTCTAACTTCTCAAAAGTTGCTTGAAATTTCTCGGCGGCATCCAACATCAAGTATGTTGAATTCCACCTAGTGAGAACGTCAAGACAAAGGTGCTTTTTGCATGTTATCCTTGAAATTTATTCGCATTCTTTGAATTTTAATGCTCTTTGTGGTGAAGATCTAACAAACCTAACAACATTGCGGATGCTAGAAAAATAGACAAATCTTGATCCTTTAAGCCATCCATGACTACCAAGTTCCCACACACCTCATATGTAAGTGATCCCCTTCACCCAATAACCCATTCTTGTTCTTAAGTCTTCTCTTTAAATAAGAGACAGCCACATCATTTGAAGAAGCGTTGTCCACGGTGATTGTAGACACATTTCTAATTTCCCACTCCTTCAAAACCTCCTCAACTTGCTTACCAATGGTTTCTCCTTTGTGATTTGGTACTAGGGTGAAACTAATTATTCTTTTTTTATAGTTCCAACTATTGTCAACAAAGTGTGCGGTGATGGTCATGTAACCAAGGTTTTGAACGGACGTCCAACAATCCATGGTTAAGGCTACCCTTCTACAATCAAATTTGAAAAATGCCTTCAGTTTTAATTTTTCATTGAGATAAAGTTGGAAACAATCGCGAGCAATTGTTCTCCTTGAAGGTGGGGTGGTTGTAATTTTTTACATAATTGCTTGAATCTCTCACCATCTACCACTCTAAAAGCATGTTCATCAAGGATAACAAAGTTGGTTACGACATCCCAACAATCTTTTGCATTGTACGTTTGGCTAACTGGAACTAGAAAACCACCCTTCCCACTTATAAGATTTGTTTGCCTAGGGTCATTTAGTATGTTAGCGGTTTCTTAAGGCAAACTCTAGAGTGTTCTAACATGCTGGATGTCCCATTTAATTAAGAATCACAATGGTATCTTTTATGGCAGTGTTTACAAGCGGCTGTAGGTTCTGGTTCATCGGGTAGGAGATTAAAATCAAGCCAAACGGGAGAGGTTCTCCTATTGCCATTGGCATTAGGTCTTCTACACCTAGTAGTAGGTAGGGGGGAGTGGAGCTTGAATTATATTTTCAGGTGCATCAACTGATGCTAGTTGTTGAGTAGAATCAGTTGAAAAAATTAGTAAAGTATTTTAAATTTTTAATTGTTAAATATTATAGTATTTAAGTGTTAACATAATTTATCAAGTTTTTAATCACATACAAATGTTAAAAAATTTATTGAGTGTTTCAAGATTTTAATTACATACAAGTGTATTTTTTTAAAATAGTTAACTTTTGATATGCATATAAACATAACTCATATCAACAGAATTCAGGCAGATAAACATATCAACAGATAACCATAAAGAGAACTCAAAACTCAGGCAGCAATGAAATTTACAATTTGCACCAGCTCCAGTTACCAAATTCAAAGTTGCAGCTCCATTAACCTCCTCCACTGATGCAAATAAGCTTTAAGCTTAAGTTTTATTTGAATATTTTATGTAATAAGCTTTAAGCTTAAGCTTTATTTTATTGTAAATGTATTGATATATGAATGAAATGAGATTTTATTTGTATCATTTCGTCTTTTTAATTTTGTTTTTATTTGCATTTATTTTATATTTTTGTCATTTATATTTATGTCATTGAAATAATATAAACACAATCTTTAAAAATCTGGGAAAAACTTATTTCGGAAAATATAACCCAAAATTCCCTAACAATCTAGTTCGGATTTTATAATCCGAACAAAGAATATTTTTGTAAAAAAATAGGGCGCGTGAGAAACACATAGGTTGAGAAAAGTAATAATAGCTATAAAATTAACAGGCCTAAAAAGCAAAGGAAGCCCAAATAACTAAATTGGGTCAGAAACAGAAAAAGAGGCCTAAAACACTATGAAAATAAAAAAAAAAGAAATTAGAAGATACATTTTTTTTAAGGAGAGAACATACAAATTGTAAAGCTAATAATAAGCATGCATTATGCTCGTATTTAATCATATATAAATTATTAAGTTGCATTTCACATTACGTAGTAATAGATAATAATTTTTTTGAAGAGTAGTTTATAAACAACACTTATAATTTTGATAAGCGACATATAAAATGAACTGTGGATGTTATATTTAAGAGATGTGTTATTTGAATAACCATTTGTATGACAACTTTTGGGACAACCATAAATTTACAAAGAAAAATAGGTATTGACAAGGAAACCAAAGTAATAGAGAGAAAAAGTAAAATATAATGTAAGTACGAGAGAGAAAGTTGTCACACAAATTATTACAAAATAGTTGTAAAAATATCATTTCTCTATATTTATTTCACCTTGTTCCTTATTATAAGCTTAATACCTGAAAAAGTTGTCACTATATAAACCTTATTTAACAACTATTAGTTATTTAATTAGGTCTATTCTTTTTCTTTCAAATATACTCTTTATTAACACTATTAATTTTTCTTTGGAGATGAAAAATCAAAATTAGTAATATCTATACACAAATTAGACATTAAATACTATTTTTTAAATAAATATACAGATTATAAAAGGATTATAAAAAAATAGAAGTATTTTGTATACATAAAATATTAAAAAAATATATAAAACTCTTGCAAAAAAAATATAAAATATGCATGAGATGGTACTCCCAGAGTTAGCAACGTGGCCCCCCGCTCATGAGGCCAAGCACATCAATTTACAAAATAAAGACTATTTTTTCTATCGGTTCTACTAACAAACCACCCTAAAATCTACATATTTATACCTACAAATAATCAAGTTGTTAGACGAGAATGAAAAACTGTCAAATTTAGGATCAATCGGATCCCTTTAGTCAAATGAATGATAGTCGAATCCAATACATCCGAACACAAGATATACGTGTCTTTTTTAACTTTACCAAAGTTCACAGATGTCGTGTAGCAGTCAAATATACATGGAACTTGACAATTCAACGTTTGCTCATGTTTCATGTTTGTAGCACAACATCCAGAAGTGACTATCTTCACGAAGGCACACTCAGAGGCAATGTAACGCGTGTTGAAAGATATGTTTAAATCCCAATTAAAAGGATTTACATTTAAATACTAAATGTGAGTTTTAAGTTGAGGTTTAAACATTGATTCGTCACGTTAGGAGAGTTTAATCTCTTTCATTAGACTTAATCCCCATTGGTAAAAGGAGATACCTTTAATTATAATTTAAAACAACCTTGCTATTAGTTCATATGGATTTATATGCATAAAGCTAGCATAGAATAGAACATTTTGAACCAATACATGCACTTTGACTTCTTCCTAAAAATTGCTTTTCGGCTGTTAGGATTACATTGTGGAAAAACACGATTACGGTTTGCACCTAAAGTTAAATGTTTACGGATGAACACACTATATCCCTTCTATTTGTCAAGAATAAACACATTTCTTTGACTACTCGTAACATATTCTTATCATTACAACCAGACATTGTGGACGGTATGATAAAATTAAATTCACATGATGTATATCCTTTTCTTTTTGTACTCCAAAAAGTCTTATCACATTAATTGATTATCATATTATCATACTTGTACATAAACGATCAGATGAAATCTAACTACTCCTTTTGTCCTTGATCTTTGATTCTTTAAGCTTTGAACACACATATAAAAAAACAATAGATTTATATAACTATAGAATTATTTACCCTCAATTATTTAGTTAAGTTAGAAATTATATATATTTTGGTTTTTATAAAGGTACAAATGAAAAAACGTGTTTAATTTTATCTTGTTTTCTTAAAACAATCAAAGTTTTATAATATGTGACGTATGGTTTTCTTAAAACTTTTTTTTTTTTTTAAAAGTTGAACTAATATCAATAATAGTACTAGGAACAACAAAGGAGGAAAAAAACGTATAATATCACACCACAAATATTAGAGAATAAACACCACAAGACAACCAAAAACTTCAACTACATAAAATAATGGAGACAACCCATACATTTTTTTGACAAAGTAGTTTATTGTCTAGAAATTTACCCCTTAAGATGAAGAAGTCGAGAATATGTACTTCGAACTCCAATCTTTACATATTATATCATATCTGTCAATTGAGTTATGTTCACAGAAATCACATATACTTTCTAGTAGCACTAAAGATTAACAGATTAACGTAAGATAAATATCATATCACCAACAATGGTGAAAATAAGCACAATAAAATCCAATAGCGGACACACAAACACAGAAGACAAAACCACACGTAAAATTCTTAAAATAACAAGCTTAATAGTAAGAAGAGCATTGTAATACTTCAACTAAAATTAAAAACATTTCGTCTACCAACATCCATCACCTAAACCCATTTTTGCTTCGTCTAATGTTTTCTATTCTCCCGCCCTCTCCTTTTTCTAGTACAACTAAAATTTAAAACAGTTAGCTTACCAGTATAAGTTACTTGCCAATTAGGGATTAATTCCTTTTGATATAATAATGGGCTACATCCCATTCAAAATGCACTCTCAAATTCCTTTAAATTTTTCTTTTAAATTGGTCTAGGCCTTCTTGAGGAGTGGCCACCCAACTTACACCTCATGTTCTGGTTATTATTCTTGCAATTTAAATCTATACCATATTTTTTTAATATAAATATTTACTTTTGATTTTACAAATGCAAAAAACATATATAAATTACAGATAAAACTATTTTTTATGGTAGAACAATCATCCCAAGCATTTTCATCTTCATCATTCATTTAAATTTCTGAATGAGGAGCTAATACATATATATATATATATATATATATATATATATATATATATATATATATATATATATAAGAGTTTAACTAATATACTCCGTATTATTTTACACAAACATCAAATGATGTGTTGTCACGTCAATTAATGTCAGTTTAATACGCACTAGTCTATAGCCAACATACCGAATCGACCAATACACACGTCTATTTTGACAGCTTTATATGATCACTAATCTTTACAACTTTACAATGTTTCGATAAAAAAATTGATCCAATTTATTTATTCTATGGATTCTATACTTAGCAATTGAATGCTAAGACAACTTGTTTAGTTAAAGATAAATTGGTACATTTCCAGAGAGCTACTTGCTAGGCTATCCACTATCCAGTGATAACTAGGTAGCTAGCTGTATAACTGCATATATCAAGCACGATTCAATGAACCAATCTTTGTTTTATCTTCCACAATGTTAAACAACAATATCAGAGGAACGGTTCACATTGTATTAGGTTGTCTTTCATTCAACTTGACATATCAAAATGAAAAATATACTCTATCAAAGACTGAATCCAATGTGCTCATTCATAGATATCTTATTTATCTCGGTTTCTTTGCGCATGGAAGTGTAGCCAGTGGCTATATATTCCAAAGATCAATTGCTTAAGGTTCAAATAAGCTCTGACAGTATACAAGAATAATGATTGTTTACATGACATTAATCTTTCTTCAATTGAATTGGACCACTTGTGAATATAATGATTGAAGTAAATTTGTTTTAAGGGAAAGTAATGCATGCATATAGCATATTGAATCAATAGTATAACCATAAACCATGGGCCAAGGAGTGGTTAATTGAAATGCATATTGCATATCTTATGTGTTTTGGGTGAATTTTTTATATAGAAAATATTCAAATGATACAAATTGGTAAACTACAACGAAAACAACACTCAAGCAGCATAAAATGAAAAAATGTCTATAAATGTGACAAAATCAGAATGATCGAAATATTCATACATTCGAATCTATAACATTGAAACCAAAGTCATTGATCGAAGTTTATAATAGATTGAAGTTCATACGTCAATTGAAATCAAACAAATACTCCAACAAGATGAAAGAGCAAACAATGTTGCACTAAAAAAATCATCGAAAGGCACGAAGAAAGAAAAACAAATCTACGTAGAAACCACTTATTTAAATAAAAAAAGAGAGAAAAACGATGAAAAATAGTGATTCTGAGAAAGAAAAAAAAATGCGTATATAGATACTAATATTTTTTTTAAGAAACCTTATCTTAAAAATGGTGTATCTAACACCTCTAAACTTTAGAAATTGACTTTCTTTATCTTGAATTTATCATTTATTTTCATTTTTAGCTTTTTAACGAATGACATAATGACCCATTTTTTTTAACATAACAGTATGATAATTAGTTATCTTTCTTTTTACACGAGACTTGATTATATGTCAAAAGTGTTACACCATCTCATCTCAATTATTTTAATAGACAAACCTTAGTAATTATTGCAGTAAACTAATGCTCGAATCTTGACTAGGAGAGATAATTACATTTATTGTTGATAGTGCATTGAATAAAATTATTCAAATGGAGGAAGCCAATGAAAAAAAGTAACTTTTCCTTAATTCAGGTTTTTTTAGGGATTAATTCAAGTTATTTATTAAGTTATTCTTTCAAAAAAAGTTATTTATTAGTTACAAGATTTCAGAAATACTTTCGAACGAAATTCCCCAATATAAGTTTATTACAAAACTAAAAAAAGGCAATTACAAACAATGGGATCTTTTTTGTGGACAAATTACAAACAATGGTGTTAAGTATACTTGCAGGCAAGGAGCTAAACTAACTCCAGCAACATGACAAATAAATGTTGGAATTTCACGTATTCATATTTAGTGTCCGATACGCCTCGAATATGATTGTATTCGATGAAAAAACTATACAAATAGATGGGCAAGATAATGTCCGTCTTTTCGCTAGTCACTATAAATGTAATTTCATACCTTAAAACAAACATATATTATAGAATTTTCAACTATATTTTATTTTTTGAGGGAAATTTTTTATAACCAATAAGTAATTAATAAATACAATTAATATATTTTTATATTTAGATACAAAGGTAATAATGTTATAAGCAACTTTGATAAAAAAAAAATCATTATATTTGTATGAATCATCGATCAAAAGTCACCATAGGAGATAGGAAAAAAGAACGAATGTGCCAACTAAGGATACAAATGAGATGAAGGGTGCCTTATTGAATGAAAAAGGTGGGGATAGGGGCATCTTTATGTTTCTTACTTTTAATGATGAATTGAGGGGAAGTGGTTGATGTGGCATAGGGATGGTGCCCATGAATATGTTGGTTGGTGCCCCTCATGCTGCATGGTTTGGGAGAAAGATTTAGTGGTTAAGGGTGTGGTGGGTGCGTGCTTGTGCTTGTGCTTGTGCTTGTATCTTACCAAGACAACCAATGGGACACACACTATTGAAACTAAATTGGTCATGTCGATTAGTTATTTTTCCTTTTGTTTTTATAATTACTTTCAATGTAATGATCAATGTGATCTATAGGACTAATGGAGTGTCTTTATGAAAATTGTGAATGGAAGGGTAAGGTGGATCTTTCAACTAATCATGGTTTTTTTATTATGTAGATACAATGCACTATGTTCAAAATTATGGCCAAAATTATTTATGAAAAAAGTTATAGTCAAAATAACTTTCGATTAATTGCATAATAATATATTAACAACTACTACTTTAATTAATACAGTTACTCCCTCCATAACTTTTTATAAGCAAATTTGACCAATTCACATTTTTTAAGGAATGTGGTTTGTGTTATTTAATTTAAGTTAAATAACCTATTTTGCCCTCATTAATTGTGGTGTACAGTATTATATTTTCAAGGTGTTGTTGTTAAACGTGTGTGTATTTAAAAAATTAAAGTAAGGGTATTTCAGGTATATTATCCTTAAATATGACAAAAAAAGTCAATTTTGCTTATAATTAGTTACAACTGAAATGATTGAATTTTGCTTATATTTTGTTATGGAGGGAGTATATAATAGATGAATTTTTGGACAAAATTGAGAAGACCCGATAAAGCAAGGATGATTTTCCTTACATTCATCTTAAAGGAATTAATTATGAATCCCCTATATCTGTCGCAAGATGCATTGGCTGCAAGTGATTCAAGTTCCTTTGTATCCTCCATTTTTCCCAATACACATATGTTGGAACATTGGTGTGAAGTTTGAAGGAAATTGGAAGATTAAACACCAAGTAATAAGACTTTGAACTAGTGTGATGTGAATTGAAAAAATAGAGAGTGGGGGTCCCACATAAAATAGAACACACACATTAGTAGTGTTTAAATTGAGGTATTTAATTTTAAATACTTGATAATGATAAAAATAATAGTAATTATTATTTTTATTCATGAATATCACTTCCCATAATTTTAGTTTATGTTGGTTGTGATAAGGTTTGAGAATCCAACTGAATTTCCTATTTTTCCTTCATTCATATCCAATGAGTTTGGTTCCTCCACTTTTGTGGATTTGTTTCTTTTTGATCTTATCCACAAGTATTGTTGAACTGATTAGTGGTTAAGTTTCTTTTTGATCTTATCCATTAGAGTAACTGCTGCCGCAATTTTAGCTAAAACAGTTACAAAATCTCTATATAAATAGAGGACTCCACTCAGTTCAAAAATCACATCAAAGAGTTCTATTGAGTTGTCGAGAACTCTTTCTCTCTTCTCCCTCCAGCTTGTGTTAACGAGCTATTCTTCTCCTTATCTCATTTTTCTGTCCCTTCGGATTTAAGAGTGTTCTTAAGACCTTAGTCCCTATTCGGTATAATGTCCCTTCGGAATTAAGAAAGGTCTTAAAACATAGTCCCTTCGATAATATATGTCCCTTCGGAATAAAGAGTACTTTTAAGATCATAGTCCCTTTTGAAATAATAATGTCCCGTCGGAATTAAGAATGATCTTAACGGTATATAAATATTCTTGCAATATTTTTCTACTCTTGGAGAAGTTAAAAGTTAGAATGGTGATAACACCATATTTGAGTGGTCCTAGCACCATAATAGAGTGGTCACAGTACCATATTAGAAAGTGGTTTCAGTACTAACGAGTGGTCTTAGTACCATATTGGAGGTGTAAATCTCGAACGGTTTTCTACAGTGCAGTAGTTAACCGCACAGTTGTAGCTGGGCTTGTTTTATCCTGGAGGCGGCGTGGTTGATAGTCTGCCTTGCACAATTTTGGGCAGTGCCGCGAAACGTCTTAAAGAGAGCGACCTGGTCGCGACTCAACCTAGTAACAACTTCGGTAGATAGTCTCTTTCAAAATAGAATTTGGAAATCCAAATACAATAGTTTGGAAATCCAAATACAATAGTTACAACTGAAATGATTGAATTTTGCTTATATTTTGTTATGGATGGAGTATATAATAGATGAATTTTTGGACAAAATTGAGAAGACCCGATAAAGCAAGGATGATTTTCCTTACATTCATCTTAAAGGAATTAATTATGAATCCCCTATATCTGCCGCAAGATGCATTGGCTGCAAGTGATTCAAGTTCCTTTGTATCCTCCATTTTTCCCAATACACATAAAACATGCAAATAACACACATATGAACTCAAACCAACAACATAAAATGTTTTGGGCTTGTATGATGGAATGATTGAGTAATGAATTTCAAGAGCTTCTAGCATTAGAGGTGTGAGTATGTTGGTTTAAGTATGAGTAGTTGGTCGTATATCAATTATGAATGAACAAAATGTTGGATACATGAGAGAAGTGATCAATATATCTAATGTCTAAAGGATTTTTGAGTTAAGATGGAATGTCTCCATCTCTTGTGATCATGAAACGTTTGTTCATAGTTGTTTTTGGTGCTCATTCAGACTCTTTAATGATGCCCATGAATCGACTTGACGGGGGAGCGTGAGTCAAATCTCACGCAACTTCCGGTGGAGTATTAAAATACTGGATTGAATCGTTACATTAGACTAAGTGAAACCACACAAATGAGTTGGCAATACATTTTCACTCAAAACCTTGAGGTATTAGGTAGGTTATAGATATATGAATCTTCTTACTTATATTTTTCTCGACATCTACTATTTCATTCAATGTGAAATTTTTAACTCACTCGACACATCAACATTCTCCCCCTTAAGTGTAAGACTTTTTGCGTCCTTGATCCAACACTAGCAACTAATCCAAGCATATTTGGTCCAACCAAGATCGTGATTGTACTTTGAAAATGAAAAATCAAGTAAGAAGAAAGATTGAGAGTGAAGTACAGTACAAAACGAGGTAGTCATCACAATTTGATAGGGAATTGGTATCCACATATTTAAGTGTTTATGTTGTTGAAAGAAACAAATTGAAAGAAATCGTGAGATTTGTTGGAATGTCGGTTTGCATCAATCAGATTAACCAATTGATTGATGATAAAAATGAATTTGTACTCGTTGAATGGAAGATGAAGGTAAGACCATCCCAACAGAGAGGTCTTTCACTTGGTATCTATGATGTATCTGTTGGAATATTTTATTATTTAATTATATTTCGATATCATTATGTGGGCAAATATCGTAATAATAATTATATTAGCTATTTATCAATATGGAGTCTTAATTGATTAGTGATCAATTTAAGTAATAAGGCTAATTAGATTTCTATTTAGATAATTAATTAATTGATATGGACTCAATATGGGTGGATGTCCGGATGACCCATTAACGGAATAATGGGAAACCCTAATGGTTATCCAATATAAAAGAGGCTATGGCCCCCAATACACCGTACACGGCAAAACTCTCTCTTCTCCCCATCTGAAGAGAACTTGAGGCACCGGTTGAGGAAGAACCAAATTAGCCGCCGCTAACTCTATTGTGTGTTTCAGATCTTCTCCTCTCTTTGGTTATCATTGTTGATGAGAGGGATGTCATCAAAGCTTTCAGGTATTCCTAATCCCTAATTCGTATCCTTGATAAATCAAACATGTCGAAGATCCGATCATAATCATGTTCAATGTTTTGTTTGCTTCCGCTATTGATTCATAATTATTGAACATGTTTTATGAAATCTGTTTTTATTTAGACTTAATTTTTCCAACAAGTGGTATCAGAGCGGTTGAGATTATTTGTATGATTCATGCTTAAGTTTGTAATCGTAATTTAATTTTCAGAATTATACATGAACCCTATTATGAATTTGGGGCTTTTAATTTTTGTTTGGTTCCAGCACATCAATAAAACCGGTGTTACACATGTTTGTGCTTTAGCCGGTGCTAATTTTTGTTTTGTTGTGATCTGATCATAAGTTTCGGTGGCATTGCATTTCAAGCAACCAATTTCTTTGTTTTTGGGTTAATTTTGTTGTGATGCAATTGCAGTTTTATTCCGTTAAAATTGAATATTTTTACGTGCATACGTTTAACATCAATTCAATTTTTTTTCCGGTCAAAACACATATATGTGTCCATTATGATTTCTTATATTAACCTGTTGGTAACTTTTAATTGATTAAGGCATCTGAGATTTTTTGCTTTTGTCTTCTTTTGTTGCATCTAAAAACAACCCATTATTTTCTTATTTGGGACTGTTCTTGGTTTCAACAAATTGTTTTTTATTTTTGCCTTGTCCCCGTGCTGCACAGTTATGGCACACAAAGGGAAATTCAATTTTATTTTTCTTTTCAACCAGATTGATTTTGAGTTTAAAAGGCATTTAATTTCGGATCATATTTTGGATGATAATTTTTTCTTTGATCTGAAAGTATACATATAAAGTTTTTTTTAAATTGGTAAATGCAGTTCGTTGCCATTTGGTAAAGATTTGAATTTCATTTTGATTTTGGTGATTTGATTTTATATTAAATCTTTTGGCAAAAATAATTCTCCAAATATTGTTATCATATCTTGCAGCTTAATTTCTATTTGAAATTAATTTTGATTCACAAAGATTTTGTATATAAAGTTTTTTTTTGAGAAAAAGGCAAATATAAATTTGTTATATATATTTGGTTGTTATATATACTTGTAGAAGATTTGTTGCCTAATCTCAAAATATTATGGACAATTTTTATTTTGTATAGAAAATAAGGTTTTGATTCATTAAATTTTGGAAAATATTGATTCTAGTTTGTTTGTTTATTTATAAACATATAAAGTTTGTTTCCTTATTTAGGAAATAATTAAGTTTAGAGTTATTCATTATTTTATTTAAAGAATCACTACTATATGTGAATCAATTATGGCATGAATATTTTTGGCATATAAAGATTCAATTTTTTTTATTTGATTTGAAATTGAATATTTGGTTTATAGCATGATTGTGATGTTTGAGATTATTGTTATTAAATTTCTACAATAACATCATTTTTCTTTTCCTCCAATCATGCATTTTTGACATATTTCATGCTATTTATGTTTTCGCTTTTATACGATGCCTGTAAATGCATTGTCATACACACATTGGTGTTGACTTTTGACTTGTAATCTTCTTTTGAATTCTTGTGAGTTTGTCTCACACTTAAGGGTTGTTGAGTGGCCTTATGGTTGCTTAGCGACATAATGGACTAATTCGGCCTACATTATGTTAGTAGTGCCTTGTAAATTTAAAGACCATTCCCATTTAAAAACATTTAATTTATTGTGAAATGTCTAGTAATTGCAGTTGTTTTGGTTGAAGCAACATGTTGCCAAAGTAACCTCTGTTGCGTAGATTTAATTCAACTGAACTTACAAAAGACGTAGTATGCAATTATTCATGCGAGTTGTCGTCGGCCCCAAGGAAGGCACAACTTGGCCGGATAATTACAAGCATGTGATAGTAAATGTGTGGTGATTATAAAGTAATTTTCCATGTAAATAATAAGATACCCTAAGGTGACTATTATTTGACAGGACTTATCACCCCATTTAATATATATTAAAATTATCTAGTAATTGCGGTTGAGTCGTTTGAAACAATAATGTTGCCCAAGTAACCTCTGTTGCGTAGATTCGACTCAACTGAAGTTACAAAAGATGTAGTGTGTAATTATTTATGCGAGTTGTCGTCGGCCTCAAGGAAGGCACAACTTGGCCAGATAGTTACATATCTGTGGTGGTAAATATGTGGTGGTTATAAAATATTTTTTTCCATGTGGATAATAGGATGTCCGAAGGTGACTATTATTTGACGGGACTTATATAAGGGTGGTGAAACTCGCATTCTCTTGCAAATCCAGTATTTAATGTGAGAATCAAGTTTGACAAGTGAGTATACACCAAATCTTATAGGTCTTATGTGATCATAAAGTTAAAAGATCAGAAATCTTATCAGTGTTATTTAAGTTGACAATTTTTGTCATATTTTCTTTGCTTAAACTAAGGTGCTTTTAAAGCAATATAGAAAAAGACAATCTCTCATTGAGAGTGATATTTCATTAAGATTATTAGGCAAAGAAAATATTGAGCACATTATGTAAATATTTAATCTTGCTGAGACATTATAATTTCGACTAACAGATGACTTGTTCGAAAATTCAGTAATTTCGACTATCATATGACTTGTTCGAAAATTCAGTAATTTCGACTATCATATGAATTGTTCGAAAGTTCAGCATTTAGTATTCTCTTTGCACAATTAAGTTTATAACTGTTAAAGTTAGAAATGATCCTTTAAAGGATCAATTCATAAAGTGTGCAAATAAAGAAAAGCTGAAGCAAGAGAAAATAAAATAGTGCTCATTCGGAAAATACCTCAAAAGATAAGGGCAAATAAAGAAAGGTAATCTTGACTGACTTATGTCCAATGATGTTGAAAGATATATCAATTTAGAATGGACAAAGTCGATAAAGATTGTTTTATTCATTTTTAAACTAATTTTAGATTGTCGTTACTAGCTTATTTTTGTATTTAAAAGACAATTTGGTGAATCGTTATTTGAATTAATTTTTGTTTTAATTTCTCTTTGACTAAATCAAGATATTTTGAGTTTTATTTTCAAATGATGATTCAATGTGTCTTTTAACTTTAGTTATTAGATTCAATTCAGTTATGACTTGTGACATTCTATAATTGTTTAAGGGTTTGAAAACTATAAGTTTTTCGCCCCACAACTTAAGGAAATTTTGAGACATAAATTGTTATGTTTTCTTGAGGATATTGAGTTTGAGAGAGAGATATGGTAATAGAACAAAATTGAATGAGGAAGACTTAGTTCTAAACTAATTCATATAGTTACTATTATTATATTATATTTGGATCCTCATGAGGACATTATTGTTCTTCCTCTCCATCAAGTTAAGAAGTTAATTCATATAGATCAAACTCAACACCCTCAAGAACTAGGGCATCTGGTGTCATAAAGAATTGACTAATAAGAGAAATTTTATTTATTATATTTGAAAGACTCTATTAAGACAGTTATGATACTGGTTTGCTTATTATAATTTTGGAGCTGCATTGTTGGAAAAATTAGATCTTAATAAAAACAGAATTCATAAAACATGTTCAATCATTATGAATCAATAGCGGAAGCAATCAAAATATTGAACCTGATTATGATAGGATCTACGACATGTTTGATTTATCAAGGATACAAATTAGGGATTAAGAATACCTGAATGAAGCTTTCATGGCAGCCCTCTCATCAACTAGGATAACCAAAGAGAGGAGATGATCTGAAACAAACGATAGAGTTAGCGGCGGCTGATTTGGTTCTTCCCCAACCGGTACCTTTATGCCTCAAGTTCTCTTCAGATGGGGAGAAGAGAATGTTTACTGTGTACGGTGTATTGGGGACCATAGCCTCTTTTATATTGGATGACCATTAGGGTTTCCCATTATTCCGTTAATGGGTCATCCGGACATCCACCCATATTGAGTCCATATCAATTAATTAATTAATTATCTAAATAGAAATCTAATTAGCCTTATTACTTAAATTGATCACTAATCAATTAAGGCTCTAAATTGATAAATAGCTAATATAATTATTATTACGATATTTGCCCACATAATGATATCAGAATATAATTAAATAATAAAATATTCCAACAATCTCCCACTTAGGCTACATATCTTAATAATTATACCATAATTCTTTAAGCGCGCGTCTGAATGCTATTCATCTTTAGATTTCAACTTTACAATCTGGTCCACCTCATACATTAATAATGGGACCACCGCGGCTGTCGTCACTGACGTATAATGTGACGGAACCCCGACGACCACCATATCAATGTAATTGATGACATAGATCGATATGGATGAGTGGCATGGAAATTTCATGTGATGTGATCTCTAAATCATGTCTATTTCCAACTGGTCCAACTGAAAACTTTAGTGAGATCAAACTGAAGTTTGCAAATTCAATATTTGCACAAAATGATACAGAAATGGTTATAACAAAAATAACCTCATAAACTTTATTTCTGCAGAAAATCATAATATAAAGTCTGTATCGATACCAAAACTAAAGTATAAAACATAAAACAAAAGAGACTCCCACTAATCCAAGACATCCTTAATGACATCAATCATATGAAATACCTTATATGTCATGTCTTTGATTAGTGAGTCGGCTAGCATTAAAGTCCATCTTTATATGTTCTATTCAATTCAACAATAATCTATAAGGTAATGAACTCTATAAAATTTGTTGTTGAATAACTTTATGACTGAATTATGTCACTATATATAACTTAAGTGGTCTCTCAATACCTTTAACAATATGCAACCAAGTGACATAAATACTTACAGTCATATTTCTTGAGTTAGAATGTGTATTATCTACTTACATCCAAAAGTCAGAGTCTGACACACAAATGACTCCAAATTGCCAGATCCCTGATGTGAGCATAAGCTCTCTTGTTCCCTTTAAAAGATCCTTATGGTTGTGTTTTCAACAATTCAAACTTTGAATTGCTCAAATATCTGCCAAACAATCTTATTATATACGCTATTTCCAAATGCGTATAATAAAATCATACATAAAAATAAAATCCTATAGGCAAAGTGTAGGAAAATACTTAAATTTCTGAATTCATAAATTTCCTAATGGACAATATTTGAGACTGAAAAGTCTCTCTCGATGATTGAGGTCATCCAAAAATTTATTAACTTTAATGTCAATTTATTTTCAACTTTAATGATATAACTCTTTTGTGATATCCGAATAATACCTTGAGAAGAATCTCTAAGTATTGAAATGCCTAATACAAAAGAGGTGTCCCCAGGATCTTTCATCACTAACTTTTGTTAGAGATTTCCTTGGTTTCACATTACTAACATATATCATAGTTGACTAAATAAAATAAAAATAGGAATATAAATTTACTCCCACTGAGCTTACTAAATCCACAACTCTACTTAATATTATCTCAAAACCAAATGAGACAATTACTTTATGAGAATTTGTGGTAACACTAAAGAGACAAATTTCTTAACTTATAAGTGGATTTCACGACTTTGCAAACCATCTACTTTGTATCAATTGACACAAAAGCTTTATTCTGTTGCACCATATTATATCATTAATGTCACCATTAAGAAACACTATATTGAAATCCATCTTATGCAGCTCCAAAATTATAACAAGCAAACTAGTATCATGACTGTCTTAATAGAGTCTTTCAAATAAAATAAATAGAATTTCTCTTTTCAGTCAATTCTTTATGATACTAGAAGCCCTAGTTCTTGAGGGTGTTGAGTTTGATCTATATGAATTAATTTCATAACTTGATTGAGAGGAAGAACAATAATGTCCTTATGAGGTTCCAAATATACTATACTAATAGTAACAATATGAATTGGTTTATAACCAATTCTTCCTCATTCAATTTTATTCTATTTCCATATCTCTCCCCCAAACTCAATATCCTCAAGAAAACTTAACAATTTATGTCTCAAACATTTCCTTAAGTTGTGGGACGAAAAACTTATAGTTTTCAAACCCTTAAACAATAATAGAATGTCACAAGTCATAACTGAATTGACTCTAATAACTAAACTTAAAAGACACACTGAATCATCATTTGAAAATAAAACTCGAAATATCTTGATTTAGTCAAAGAGAAATTAAAACAAAAATTAATTCAAATAATGATTCACCAAATTGTCTTTTAAATACAAAAATAAGCTAGCAACGACAATCTAAAATTAGTATAAAATGAATAAACAATCTTTATCGACTTTGTCCATTCTAAATTGATATATCTTTCAACATCATTGGACATAAGTCAGTCAAGATTACCTTTCTTTATTTGCCCTTATCTTTTTGAGGTATTTTCCGAATGAACACTATTTTATTTTCTCTTGCTTCAGCTTTTCTTTATTTGCACACTTTATGAATTGATCCTTTAAAGGATCATTTCTAACTTTAACAGTTATAAACTTAATTGTGCAAAGAGAATACTAAATGCTGAATTTTCGAACAAGTCATCTGATAGTCGAAATTACTGAATTTTCGAACAAGTCATCTGATAGTCGAAATTATAATGTCTCAGCAAGAATAAATATTTACATAATATGCTCAATATTTTCTTTGCCTAATAATCTTAATGAAATATCACTCTCCAATGAGAGATTGTCTTTAGTTTAAGCAAAGAAAATATGACAAAAATTGTCAACTTAATAACACTGATAAGATTTCTGATCTTTTAACTTTATGATCACATAAGACCTATAAGATTTGGTGTATACTCACTTGTCAAACTTGATTCTCACATTAGATACTGAATTTGCAAGAGAATGCGAGTTTCACCACCCTTATATAAGGTCTAGATCCAAGAACAATGTTAATATTATTCTTTAATTCCTAAGAGTTAAAAATTTAACTCAAATTAACAGATACATAAACTGTATTAGCTTAAAGAGAACAAGAGAAGTAAAAGCACTCACAAAAACACCTAGTGCACCATTAATATCAAGTCTTTAAACAATAATATCAATTGCTAGTGGTATTTTACAGCAATGATCAAACAATGACAATTTACTGTGACAAAGAATAAATTCTTATAATTGTCATATGTTTACCATTATATTCATGTGGATGTAAACTCTTAAATGTATAAATAAGTTTACACTCACACAACATTATCACACATGTCAATAAAATATTATAGAAACGTGCATCTTTTTTTGTAAATAAAAGACCTTAACAAGATACCAAGCGCACCATTAATTCACAATCTTCGGATTGTAAAAATTAATTGCAAGCGATACTCTCAACGCAATGATCAAACATTGGTGATAAGTCCCGTCAAATAATAGTCACCTTCGGGCATCCTATTATCCACATGGAAAAATACTTTATAACCACCACATATTTACCACCACATGTATGTAACTATCCGGCCAAGTTGTGCCTTCCTTGGGGCTGACGACAACTCGCATAAATAATTACACACTACATCTTTTGTAACTTCAGTTGAGTCGAATCTACGCAACAGAGGTTACTTGGGCAACATTATTGTTTCAACCGACTCAACCGCAATTACTAGATAATTTTAATATATATTAAATGGGGTGATAAGTCCTGTCAAATAATAGTCACCTTAGGGTATCCTATTATTTACATGGAAAATTACTTTATAATCACCACACATTTACTATCACATGCATGTAATTATCCGGCCAAGTTGTGCCTTCCTTGGGGCCGACGACAACTCGCATGAATAATTGCATACTACGTCTTTTGTAAGTTCAGTTGAATTAAATCTACGCAACAGAGGTTACTTTGGCAACATGTTGCTTCAACCAAAACAACTGCAATTACTAGACATTTCACAATAAATTAAATGTTTTTAAATGGGAATGGTCTTTAAATTTATAAGGCACTACTAACATAATGTAGGCCGAATTAGTCCATTATGTCGCTAAGTAACCATAAGGCCACTCAACAACCCTTAAGTGTAAAGACAAGTTCACAAGAATTTGAAAGAAGATGCAAGTCAAAAATCACACCAATGTGTGTATGACAATACATTTACAGGCATCGCATAAAAGCGAAAACATAAATAGCATGAAGTATGTCAAAAATGCATGATTGGGGGAAAAGAAAAATGATGTTATTGTAGAAACTTAATAACAATAATCTCAAACATCACAATCATGCTATAAACCAAATATTCAATTTCAAATCAAATAAAAAAAATTGAATTTTTATATGCCAAAAATATTCATGTCACAATTGATTCACATATAGTAATGATTCTTTAAATAAAATAATGAATAACTCTAAACTTAATTATTTCCTAAATAAGGAAACAAATTTTATATGTTTATAAATAAACAAACAAAACTAGAATCAATATTTTCCAAAATTTAAAGAATAAAAACCTTATTTTCTATACAAAATAAAAATTGTCCATAATATTTTGAGATTCATTATTAAAAGGCAACAAATCTTCTACAAGTATATACAACAACCAAATATATATAACAAATTTATATTTGCCTTTTTCTCAAAAAAAAACTTTATATACAAAATCTTTGTGAATCAAAATTAATTTCAAATAGAAAATCATCTCAACCAAAAAGATTTAATATAATATCAAATCACCAAAGTCAAAATAAAATGCAATATCAGGCTTTTATATCCAATGAATTATACGGTGATGTTCTATAAAAGAGCCAAATCCGTTTCTCATAGAATCCAAATAGGAACTCTTTCAAACAAAATCAACCAAAAACAATTTTCTCAGTCAAAAGTAAAGCCAATAGAAGTTATTTTAATTCTCAAGGTATATTAAAATCCTTAATTTTATAGTTATAAGTTATGACAACAAATTGTATTTACTATAACAATGACTAGATGGATGAAACAACATAACAGATATGTTTTCAAATCAGGATCATCAAAAAACGAAAATATCATCCCAAAGATAATCCGAAAACAACCATTCAAGCATTATGGATACATAAAAAAATTTTCATGTGAATTAAAAAAAAAAAATTCACGGTAACAATCAAAAAATTGTTAAACCAAAAACCTTAATTACCCACATCACCCTTTCAACTTAAAATATAATAAATAGGTGATTTAGAATTTTGCAACTAACAACCATTTCAAAATTCAATTAGAATCCAACAGAACAAACCGATGTTTAAATATGGATATTGAAATAAAATCCAAAACTATAACAAACTTAATTTCAAAACGTATTGATTGGAATAAGCTCACTATTAGACGATTAGTATTCACCACCTAGGCACTTTTGTACTCAATTGAATACCATATTAGTTAACAGATGAGACTCGCAATTTAAGAAACACGAAAACCATAACCCAAAAATTTGAGTATAAACCGCAACCTATCTCAATAAAACATAAACTTAAAATTGTACCATGTACCGCAATTTAAAATTTCTAATCGTTATTAAGCAACGGAAAAAATGGATTCATACTCCAATAAATCACCGAATCAAACATAACCACAAATTCAAAATTAGGGTTCATAAAAATTAAGGTAAAACTTCATGCAATCTCAATAAACCAAACATGTAGACCTGCTCTGATACCACTTGTTGGAAAAATTAGATCTTAATAAAAACAGAATTCATAAAACATGTTCAATCATTATGAATCAATAGCGGAAGCAATCAAAACATTGAACCTGATTATGATAGGATCTACGACATGTTTGATTTATCAAGGATACAAATTAGGGATTAAGAATACCTGAATGAAGCTTTCATGGCAGCCCTCTCATCAACTAGGATAACCAAAGAGAGGAGATGATCTGAAACAAAAGATAGAGTTAGCGGCGGCTGATTTGGTTCTTCCTCAACCGGTACCTTTATGCCTCAAGTTCTCTTCAGATGGGGAGAAGAGAATGTTTGTTGTGTACGGTGTATTGGGGACCATAGCCTCTTTTATATTGGATGACCATTAGGGTTTCCCATTATTCCGTTAATGGGTCATCCGGACATCCACCCATATTGAGTCCATATCAATTAATTAATTAATTATCTAAATAGAAATCTAATTAGCCTTATTACTTAAATTGATCACTAATCAATTAAGGCTCTAAATTGATAAATAGCTAATATAATTATTATTACGATATTTGCCCACATAATGATATCGGAATATAATTAAATAATAAAATATTCCAACATGCATAAGATGGATTTCAATATAGTGTTTCTTAATGGTGACATTAATGATATAATATGGTGCAACGAAAGAAAGCTTTTGTGTCAATTGATACAAAGTAGATGGTTTGCAAAGTCACGAAATCCACTTATAAGTTAAGAAATTTGTCTCTTTAGTGTTATCACAAATTCTCATAAAGTAATAGTCTCATTTGGTTTTGAGATAATATTAAGTAGAGTTGTGGATTTAGTAAGCTCAGTGGAAGTAAATTTATATTCCTATTTTAATGTGTCAATTTTATTTTATTTAGTCAACTATGATATATGTTAGTAATGTGAAACCAAGGAAATCTCTAACAAAAGTTAGTGATGAAAGATCCTGGGTACACCTCTTTTGTATTAGGCATTTCAATACTTAGAGATTCTTCTCAAGGTATTATTAGGATATCACAAAAGAGTCATATCAGTAAAGTTGAAAATAAATTGACATTAAAGTTAATAAATTTTTGGATGACCTCAATCACCGAGAGAGACCTTTTTAGTCTCAAATATTGTCCATTAGGAAATTTATGAATTCAGAAATTTAAGTATTTTCCTACACTTTTCCTATAGGATTTTTATGTATGATTTTATTATACGCATTTGGAAACAGCGTATATAACCAGATTGTTTGGCAGATATTTGAGCAATTCAGTGCTTGAATTGTTGAATAGTCAACCATACAGATTTTTTAAAGAGAACAAGAGAGCTTATGCTCACAACAGTGATCTGACAATTTGGAGATCATTTGTGTGTCAGACTCTGGCTTTTGGATGTAAGTAGATAATACACATTCTAACTCAAGAAATATGACTGTAAGTATTTATGTCACTTGGTTGCATATTGTTAAAGGTATTGAAAAACCATTTAAGTTATATATAGTGACATAATGTAGTCATATAATGTTTTAATAACAAAGTTTATAAGGTTCATTACCTTATAAATTATTGTTGTTAAATGATAGAACATTAGAGACAAACTTTATGCTAGGTGACCCACTAATCAAAGACATGACACCTAAGGTCTTTCATATGGTTGTTGTCATTAAGGATGTCTTAGATTAGTGGGAGTCTCTTTTATTCTATGTTCTATACTCCTGTTTTGATATCGATACAGACTTTATGTTATGATTTTCTGCAGAAATAAAGTTTATGAGGTTATTTTGGTTATAACCATTTCTGTATCATTTTGTGCAAATATTGAATTTGCAAACTTCAGTTTGATCTCACTAAAGTTTTCAGTTGGACCAGTTGGAAATAGACATGATTTAGAGATCACATCACATGAAATTTCCATGCCACTCATCCATATCGATCTATGTCATCAAGTGCATTGATATGGTGGTCGTCGGGGTTCCGTCACATTATACGTCAGTGACGACAGCCGCGGTGGTCCCATTATTAATGTATGAGGTGGACCAGATTGTAAAGTTGAAATCTAAAGATAAATAGCATTCAGACGCGCGCCTAATGAATTCTGGTATAATTATTAAGATATGTAACCCAGGTGGGAGATTGTTGGAATATTTTATTATTTAATTATATTCCGATATCATTATGTGGGCAAATATCGTAATAATAATTATATTAGCTATTTATCAATTTGGAGCCTTAATTGATTAGTGATCAATTTAAGTAATAAGGCTAATTAGATTTCTATTTAGATAATTAATTAATTGATATGGACTCAATATGGATGGATGTTCGGATGGCCCATTAACGGAATAATGGGAAACCCTAATGGTCATCCAATATAAAAGAGGCTATGGTCCCCAATACACCGTAGACGGCAAAACTCTCTCTTCTCCCCATCTGAAGAGAACTTGAGGCATAAAGGTACCGGTTGAGGAAGAACCAAATCAGCCGCCGCTAACTCTATTGTGTGTTTCAGATCTTCTCCTCTCTTTGGTTATCATTGTTGATGAGAGGGATGTCATCAAAGCTTTCAGGTATTCTGTAATATCCCGCTTAAACGTGACTTTTATCAGTATCACAGGAATTAAACAAACGCAATGACAATGTTGTAATTTTGGAAGGAGGGAATATTTAAAAAGGGGATAAACATGAAATTTTCATATTTATCATTTCCCTTCTCTCTCTAGAAGCTGATTTTCTTCTCCTCTCCCTCTAGAATTCGCCCAGCATCATCCTCATCCCATAATTCATCAAACTTCAACCTAAAATCATGTAATTCAAGCAAGCTTGGTTGTGGGAATGGTTGGAACAAGAGAAAAGTTAAGGAAAAGCAAGAGAGAGCAAGAAATGAGCTAGGGTTTTGAAGCTTGAGCATAACCAGCACCAAATCAGTTTGAGGTGAGCTCCCTAGGGGTTTTTAGAACTCCCTTTGAGAGAATTATAGTGAAATTCTTCTTATGTTAAGTTTTATAGTGTTTTTACCCTAATTCCTTTTACTTGCTAATTCCTTGCTCATATACGTTTTAAACTACCAATTTGTATTAGAAAATCATTCCTAGCATGTTTGGCATGCTTGGGTAACTTGGATTGAGCAAAAATGGTGGAAAAACATGATTTTTATCAAGTTTTGAACTGTCATGGTCGCTACAGCGACCAGCCGTCGCTACAGCGACCAAACAGCTTGGATTTCTGCCTACGGTTGCTCAAGCGACCAGCCGTCGCTACAAGCGAGCAGTGCATTTTTCAGACTTTTACCTACAGTCGCTGTAACGACAGGCCGTGGCTATAGCGACAGCAACAGGACAGCACTTGACAGCTTTACTGTTTTGGGCATTCTGGTGCGCTAGGCATGGTTTTTCACTCCCGTTTTCTCCAGAAACATTTTAGAAACATTATCCACCATTTTAACCCATCCAAAAAGGCTTCCAATGGTTGAAAGATTATAGGAGCAAGGAATACGCAAGGCTTGGAAAATGTACGAACAATGGTTAAAGGAATAGGAAAATTCTAAGAACGGCATATGATAACGATATGTCGAATCCTTTGATAGGGAAACAAGATTTATAGTATGAGTGTAAGGATTTAATGGATTGATTCCATTACTTGTGAGTGATAACACTTAAGGAAAAGCATACGACCTTGATAAGTCAGGAACCTATATTAGGTGAATAAGGTTATAGATGTATTCGGATTAGAATACAAGAGTTATAGGAATGTTTCGACAATCATAGTTATAGATAAGTTTATAGTGTTGGTTCTCCAACAATTATAGGAGGCTTATGAGAACGATAAGCCAAGAACTAAGTGTTATAGGATTGTTATATGATTACAATAACAGATATACATGTTTATATGTTAAAGTTAAAGAATTAAAGATCAAAGATAATGGCGTGCTTGCACGTTTTACAGTTACAGTTACAGGGCGTGTTCAGCAGACTCCGCGATTCGCCGGATGGGACTTCTCCGAGAGGGTTGTCCACACGTTTTATAGGGAGTCCGGTGTTAGCCTGATATGATAGGAAATTTACCGGTTTATAGGGATGTTGTACTTCGGGGTTACTCCATCCGGATGCACTCCGTAAAATGAACTCAGATTAATTGTTTGTTCAACGCTAACAGCTAACATAAAACACCTAAAACATCTTTATTTGTTTTATGTTTCACAGTTATAGTCATAGTTACAGTTAAAGGCAGATTACAGTTATAGTTATAGACAGTTACAGTTATAGTCATAGGAAACTCACAGTTATAGTTATGGACAATTATCAGAAAGTGATCCTAGGTTTCCCCTCGATCACTAAGTTAAGATATAGGCAGAATACATATATAGTTACAGGCAGTTACAACAAAGGTTATAGGTGGTTCAAAGTCATAGTTACAGGAGGACTTATAGTCATAGACAGATAAGAGACTTGGCGATCATAGGAAATCCCAGAGATTGCCAAGGTAGGCATGGCGACCCTAGGTTCCCTGTGGTTGCCAACAGTTGGTTGGGCTGGAGCTCACTGAGACATTATGTCTCATCCCATTCCTTCTGGTGCAGGTTTTCAGGTATGTCAGAGGTTCGTGATGGAGGTCTTCACAGAGATACTGGATGGAGTACGGTTGCTCGTTGTGTACCAGCTCAAGAGCTTATTGGATATTGTATAAGTACTGTAATAGTTTTGGATTATTTGTACAAACGAGTAAACTTGTATTCATTCATTTGTGATGTATTATTATTATTGAAATTTTTAAATGTATCCAGTATCAGTTTAACGCACATGCTAATATACTAGTTAAAGTTAGTATGGGTGTTACATATTCCTAATCCCTAATTCATATCCTTGATAAATCAAACATGTCGAAGATCCGATCATAATCATGTTCAATGTTTTGTTTGCTTCCGCTATTGATTCATAATTATTGAACATGTTTTATGAACCTGTTTTTATTTAGACCTAATTTTTCCAACAATATCTCTATTGGAAAAAAATAATTTTAGGTCTGGACACAATGTTTCAAATATACACCATTTCTCTATGTGATTATTAGATATTACTTTTAAAAAATTATAAATGAGTGATGTATACACATGAGACTAATTTAAGTATTTAAAAATGAGTTTCTTTATTATGGATGCTCTAATGTGCTTGTTCATATTAAAGACACTTCCGAACATTAATTATTCTATTATTTTATTTCATGAATATATATATATATATATATATATATATATATATATATATATATATATATATATATATATATATATATATTCTTCCACACATTATTCTATTATTTTATTTTTATTTATTGTCATAAATTTAACTTTATATAATATTTATCATTATTTTTTTAACCCCAGTGTAGTAGATATCTAAATCTGTACTGCATGCAACAAATTACACGAAAGTTTTGAGATAGAGTGAAAATAAGCAAAACACCAACACAGACCAAAACCGTAAATATGAATGACCGTGGTAATAAGTATCTGAGCAACTTTCAGAACTCAGTTACCTCTTCCACTGGCCTGGTTAACGGACAAGTCTTATACACTTGAGTCAACAAACCTATACATTTTTTTTTTCTGTGAAACCGGTAATATTGGACTATTTTTTTATGGAAAATGTTATCAAATGTCTTTAAAGTATTGTTTAAGCATACAAAAGAAGTAACTTTTACGGTAAAAATTGTGTAGTTATGACTTTTAGATGTGTTTGACTTGTATTTTCAAAGACAAAATTTCTTTTTGCGATTCCTTAAACAACTCTTAAGGCATTTGTTAGAAAGACATTCTTTTTTTATATAAAAAAAACAACTTTCTTTTTGACAGAATTTCTTGATAAGTGTAAGGATTAAATAATCTTATTTACGCTAGAGGCAAGAAAATATGTCTCATTTATAAGCCTAAAATTTGATTGCTTTGACGGAGACAATGGACATTTGAGCATAATTATGGCTTTAATTGACTAAATGCTCGAGAATTCTAAATCTTGTTCCAAGATTTATTTACAAGATTTCAACGTCTAAACGTACCAAAATTCAAAAGACCTGATCAAATGAAAATAGTCAAAATACATCCCCCAACACACAACATTATTATCCTACATTTATTCCCCCCTAAACAAGTAGTACTCCTACTTACTACTCCCTCCGGTCCTATATATAAGAAAATTTTCAAAAAACTTTTTTGTCCTATTTATAAGAAAATGTCACAACTTTTAATGTGTTGTTATTGTTTAAAAAATTTTTCTACCCCTAATTTAATGTTTATCGTTTTAATATTTGTGAATGTATTTAATGCTTCACAAATTTTTATGAGGGTATTGTTGTAAAAATATTAAAAAAGTTATATTAATTAATGATTGTATTGGTTTTGATGTTTTTTGGTTTTTCTTCTTATAATAAGGACCGGAGGGAGTACTTTATAAAAAATACTCCCTCCGTTCATTTTTATAAACCTAGTTTACAAAAATCACGGATGTTTCTTCTTACAACTTTTAATGTTTGTCAAACATGCATGTCTTATCAAATTATCAATTGTGTATAGATACATTAATGTTAACTTTTCATATTTTAAGATACTTTGATGTTAGTATTAATAAGGGATATGTCTGAAAAAAGAATAATAAACGTATATATAAATTTGCTGATGATCTTATATTAAAAAACAATTTTTGTGTAAATGATTTTATAATTAAGGGCGAAGGGAGTACTATATTTCCAGCAAATAGTTTTCATCTTGATTGATTTTAACGTTCCACATGCCTCGAGATTACAATAAATAAATCTCCAGACACCAGAGTATGATGTCGTTCTGTTTGTATTCAAACAAAAGCAGCTACATGGTTAATTATGAAACCATTTCAATGACTCGATTTTGCTCCCATTAAACACCCAATTTGATTAAGATTTTTCTGTTTGGAAAATTTACATTGTTTCTCGTCATTACCATGGTATCATAGAAATAAACTAGACATTGTTTGCTCAAAAAATAAAAATATATATTGGCAAATGGCAAGTATATATATATATATATATATATATATATATAAAACCTTAACATGAGCAAAATTGAATACTCTACATATATACACATATCTTATAATTAGATATTCTGTATGATACTTAGAAATTCAAAAAACTCATATTCCACAATTAATACTACTTATTCTTCCTTAAACGTAACTTACATGTGAATAAAAGGCTAGCTATATAGCTTGATAATTACACATCAAGAAACAAAAGAAGCCTTATTTGGAACTTTTAGAAGGTGAAAAGGCAATAAAAAAGAGAAGCAACAAAAGGAAAACAGGAACAAGGAGAAGCAACAAAGGTGGTGGTGGTAGAGGAGGCATCACCAAAGGTAGAAGCAAAATGGACAAAGCCAGAAGAGACAAAATCAAAACCGAGTACCTAATCATGCATCCACTACTATTAGTGTTCTCTTTTGAAGCCACCTTGTTTTTTACCATTATCATTGTTGAGCCACACCTTCACAAAACCACATTAAGAATTAATCAAGAACCTTGAGATCAAGAGATGGTTTATATATATGTGTCAAAATGTGTATTTTTTTGACTGAGAGAGAAGAGAGAAAAGAAATGAAGGAGGTGAAGACGAATGAAAGGGGATTTTATTGTTGTATAAAAATGACAAGGATATTGAGGGACATAGTTTTATCATTGTAAATGCCAAAGGAGTCACTGTTTAAGATAAAAAAAAATGTCTTGGTTCAACCAACTTAAATGTACGTTGCATCAAAATAAAACTACGTGTATTTTACCCCATGATTCAATGTGCAGGGTCGTTTATTTATTTTAATGACTTTCTTTACCCACCCCTTTTTTCTTCCTTTCCTTTTAATATATGAAATGGCCCCATTTGCCTTTTTGGATTTCAAATTGCTAAATGGGATGAATTAGTGGTTATTATAATTTATCTTGTTGCTTAAAGCAAAGTTAATTGTTTGGTGTTTGATTTTTTGTTTTTGTTTTTATTACTGAGTGTGATGTCAACAGTATGAATCATTGTCGTGACATGTGCAAATTAGAGTAAACATTGTGAAACCATCTAAATTTACGTTTTCACTATTTTCTTATAAGCAACGCCGTATTGGACCATATAAGTGTAAACAACTTTTGCTATGCAGATTTGCATGTTCCCAACAATTATATCCGACACATTCATTCATTCATTGTATTCATAGTTGTATACGCGTGGCTTATCCTCCATTTCTAATCTGGAGAAGAAAACAGCCAGGACCATATAGTAAAAACAATAGAAGTCAATGATTAATAGATTAAATTTCATCAAGGTTAAAATCAACGTGTTTTAGCCAACAACATTGGATCTAGCATAAGAGGTTAAACTTCCACGATGTGAAGAAACAATGTTTTAATTTCGTTTTAAAAAAATATCCATCTAAAAACATAGAATAGAAGGGATAAATATCGTAATGATCGACAAAAAAGAGAGCATATGCGTACTCAAGAAGATGATACTCAATAAGAATTCATAATGAATGAATATAAATTGATAGAAAACAGTGTAAAGATATAATGAAGATGCTTATTAGGTGAGTTAGGTTAATTTTTATTTTTGAATGAGTTTGGTTAACTAACTACATAACTAACTTAGTAACCTATCAACTAACTCTAGTTTAATTATATGTATATTGTAGTACTCGAATAAAATTACCTCCAATGAATAGACAACTTATAAGAACTTATGGCAAACCAAAGCAAATTAATGTGTTTTATGTAATTTTACTGCACGAGGTTAATTTTGAAATTATCACAATTACATATCGATTGATTTTTAGATATAAATAAAAAATTCTACAAATGATCTATACAATAAAAACTTTTAATCAAATGGTAAGTTTTTAATACAAGTTTCTGATAATAAAATTTGTTGAAATAGGGCAAATGTAGCAAAATATTACACTTGTAGTATATATTAGACTCTATTAAAGACCATTGTAACAAAAATAAAAAAAAAAACTGGTAAAAACCATACAACTCTATGAATAATCTTGTCAAATATGTATTTGTGAAGATATTTTAGAAATTAAGCTAAAAAGTGACATGTTGAAGTTATTTTATTAGATGTATGAGAAAAAAGTGTTACACCATCTATGCATACAAATTAGTTATGAGACCAACTAAAGACTGAGATATCTAATTTAGCCCAACTTTTTTCCTCTCAATACGTCTCACTATTTGCTCTCATACTGATTTAATGGTGGAAGTATTTTCATGTACCCTAACTTCAGTCTCAGTCATCTCGATCTCAACCACAAATGATCAAGAAGCATTAACACAAGAATCTCAGCCTCGAACTTCCATAAGCCCATAATTACCGGTAATGAGATCAACATAACTGCACTAGCAGGGTGAGAGATTCCACTGAAGTTACAAAAACAAATAGCAATACGGCAACCTTAAAGCATTAGATGATCGAATCTATGACAATTAAGCTAAGGATATATACCTTTTTTGGTAAATTACGTACTTATAACTATTTTTAATTACGTACTATATTAGCACCAACAAATTCAATGGTTAATTTATTCTTAGCATCACATATGACGGTGAGCTGTGGAATCATAGCTACTTGACAATTAAAAACAAAAATAGGAATGATGTTAAATCACAAAGGGTCTCAAAACATCAAGTTTTTTCGAATGGTTCAATGTATCAGTGAACTGGATATATATATATATATATATATATATATATATATATATATATATATATATATATATATAGACACACACACACACACACACACACACACACTTTACGTCAACAACTAGAATTAGTTTAATCAGTCGTAAATGAAATGAAGTTTTCAATTCCAAATTTTAAAATTTTAAATTCCAACTTTGAATACAGCTAAGTCAAGTTGTAGATATGGCTCTCCTCTAATTCCAACGAGAGACCAAAATTTAATTAGTATATCAATTTGTGTCCATGCGCTAGCTCCAATCCAAGTTTAATTATTTCTTATTACAATTCCTAAATTTTGTTTCATAATCACTTGGCAAGCTACATACCCCAATTGAATATTCTTTGCTGGATATATATCTAATTATATATCTTAGGTATATAGGCTTCCTTAAATGGACCCAAAGGGTATAATATTAAGTAGGTCACATGGATATATCTTGATAATTTTGGGCATAATAAGCTACTACTATAAGCTTGTATATACGAGTATTTCATGGACTCGTTCATTTCCACTTCTCTAAGTTTTATTTTTTAAATAGCTATACTAATTCGATGTGATATATTCGTCAATAGCTCTCAAATATCACACTATCATGCGTTCAATTTTTGCTCTTTTTACCTTTTTCTGGTTTCGTCCTCGTATATGAAAAAACAAACCAAATAATTTAAGGATAGAGTCATGTTTTCTTTCTTGAATCAAAATTTCGTATACGATTACATTATTTATTTAATTTGGTAAAGCTGAATAATCGGCGTAGAGAAGAAAATTCAATAGTTTCTAGAGGTTTCAATTTTCTAATGATGCTAAGTATTTGTAAAAGAAAATATATATTTATATATAATGAGATATACCCTAACTTCATCATATAGGTGTGATGTATACATGCATGTTTCGTATGTTCTTATGTTTACCGAAAAGAAAATGTATATCTATCATGATTTTTTTTTTTAAGTAATGTCATGATTCATTCTATCTTGCAGTAATTATCCTTCAAAGTCAACTTTGGTACTTAAAATGCTTTAACGACGAGAGATTTAGGCATTGTTTGACCTGATTTTTTTACGGTCTAAAAGCTACTTTAAAATAAAGTTAAAATTAAGGACTTTAAGAAAAAAGTTAAAGTTGTTTGGTTACTTTATTATTTTTTTAGTTTTAATTTTTAAAGTTATTTTTAAGTTAAAAGTTGTTTGACAAAATATTGTACAAATATATAATAAATAAAAAATTGTTAAAATATTTTTTGAAGGGAAAAAATGTTTAAAATATTTTTTTAGTAAGTACTTGATAGATATTTTGTTTGGTCTATATTCTCCTTAAAATTGTAGAGAAGTAGGAAAAAAAACCGGGTTAAATGGTACCTTACATGTATGTCTTTTGTTCTAAAGATCTATAGGATGTTGATTTTCTGCTGCTATAAAATGTACGTGCAGGTAACTTGTGCGTTTTGTGTGGACTAAAATACTTGACTAGGACCATTTGTGGAAAATGTGGAATAGAAAGAAGTGTTACATCGTGTACAAAGGAGAGCACTAAAGTACTATAAGCAAGATATTTTAGAACGATTAATGATATTTGTACAACTATTTTATGATAATTTTTAGCACAATTTTTGTTTTCTTTCTTCTTTTGAAACAAAAACAATAAAGAAAATGGAAGAGAGAGAGTAAAAATACAATGAGAATATAAGAAAAAGTTATCCCAATGTTCTATAATGATTTGGACAAATATATTTTTCTTCTAGAATTTAGTTTCACCTTTTAGATATCACAAACTCCATGTTAGTTTCACCATGCAAGCTACATTATGCAGCTTTAGTATGGACGCACATCAGTATCCATCATATCGTGGTTCCAAATAAATATCGTTGTGCTCCTTTTAAAAATAAATTGTGCTGAAAAATCTAATATGGTATTAAAATCCAATAAAATTTAACTAACAACTCATACAATTCAAAGAAAAAAAAATATAAACTAAAAATCAAATGTGCCTATGATCCTCCCTTAAGTAGCTTCATAGTCTATTGGTTCCATTCCAGTGTCCATATATTGGGGGTTTTAGTGTTTATTAAGGAAAGGGGTTTTTGTGGTGTCCCCTTAATGGTTCAAGCTTTTGCATCATAGATCTCCCAATACTTGACCACAAAATTTCATTGGAACTATAATGTTGGACCTATCAGTGGCGGAGCCAGAAATTTTATAGAGTCTGGACAAAATTTTAACCGCAAATTTACATATGACATAATATATAAATAGTCATAAATCGAAATAAAAAGAGGCTCGTCATTTTGTCAACAAAAGTACAATTTGAAATAAGAGAGATGAAACATAACTTGTCAATAGTGTGCTAAATAAAATTAGGAGGTAAATGTCCTTTCCGATACCTCTTTGCGGTGAATGTTCGAATAATATAATTCAATCAACAACTAACACTATCAATTCAATATTCATAAACTTCATTAACTCAAGAAATAATTCACAATAATTTCTCTAGAATATATATTAAATAGTTTTAAGAAACTAGCAAAATTATAAGTTGGTGTAGTGGTTTGTTTTCTTGAATTAAACATAGAGAATGCCGGTTCTAGTCCCTACATGACCTCTTTTTTTGAATAAAATATTATTAATACAATAGAAAATATAAAAGGAGGCTTCCAAGGATTGAACCCACAACCTTTGGAAGGTTGAGAGTTCTTCAATCCAATGCAACAACGATGTAATATGTGAAACAAAATGCCTAATATCATAGTTATAGGAAACATGAGCTCGGGCATGTGCCCAGGCTTGCTGGGGGGTTAAAACCGCCCCTGCTATCACTTATGGTCAGCCTAAGAGTGAGGCTACTTATAAAACAATCACTTTGTCTTAAAAAAATACACATAAATTACTTAATTAAAATATCTCATAGTATTACTTTTAAAACTATAATTAATAAAATTTTATATAATTAATATAATTTCAATAAATATTAAATCAGTTTTCTTATGATAGAATTATTTTGTTTTTGACGTGAAGGATAGAAATTTAGTGTGATAACCGGAGTGGAAGTTAATAAATGGAGTGATAAGAGTGACCTCACGGACCATTTCAACCTCCAACTAATAGTAGTGAATACTATAACATATTCGTAACATTGACTTCTAAAAAAATAGTTTACTTTTTTAACAATTGAAATATAAATATTTTTTTATAACGAAATATAAATATTAAATTGATTACAATAGTTTAATAAATGATTTGTATTTTAAAACATTAAAAAAATAAAATTTAAACAAAAATTTAGTAATTTTATCAAAACATTATTAGAGCACATGTAAATTTTTTTTTTTTTAGGCAAAAAGGGAGGAAGCAAGAAGCTAACCTACCCAAAATATATTAGAAAGATAAAATGTACAAGGAGGGGACCAAGCCAAAACTCCCTTAAGAAGTAGAAAATCTAAAGTTAGGCAACCCAAGCCTATCTCTAACAAAGAGTTCCCTAATGATAGGAGGGATATCATTCCAAATTTGTAAGCTACTCCTAGTGAGACCATGATTAGCAAGCAAGTCCGCTATTTGATTACCTTCCCTGTATATATGAGAAATAAAAAAGTTCATGTTCCTTATAAGAATTTTGACATTGCACATGTAAATTGTAATGGTGAGTGTTTCACTTATTTATCACAAAGCTAAATAGGAAACACCATCATAGAATAAAAATATTGGATGGCTATATAGAGAGAAGGGTGACTATGAAGTATCATCATCATATCTCTCTCTCTCCCTCTCTCCATTTTTCAATGGGCCAACTTAATAAATCATATAAAAATAAATAAAATTTATTTATTTTTTGACATAGTTAATTGTGGGAACAATTTGTTAAATTCTTTCAAGTTAATAACATTAACAAATTATAAAATAAATGATGTGTACATGTGAAATTTATTTAAACACCCAAAATAAAGAGTCATGTAATAAATGTTATAGATGTTGTTATCTACTTAAAAAAAATCATTTTAAAATTAACATTAGTCTTCCATAGATGTTAGACCCAACTTGATACGGGAGATGTTAGACCTAACTCACCTTTTTAAAGGGAAGCCCAACTCACAAATTGATGTGTGATCATCGTCTTTAATTTATTAATTTTGTTATCGGTTCTTGATATAGTAATAAATTTTGTGAAGGGTCATGTTAACTTGTATCCTTAAGGCACATGTTAAGGATTACATAAATGATAAATATTTATTACAAAATATTAAATTTCAATCTTTAGAAGAATAAATCGACACAATTTTTTAGATAAAATTTTTATTTTAGGTTCCTTAATATGTGTCATAACGGTACAAGTTAGCATTTTCACTTTTGTGAAATGTAACATGTGTCATAAAAAAACATGTGTCATAAGAACACATATTAAAGATCCCATCAATATAAATTAAATATTGGAAATTGTGCCAATTTATTTTTCAAACATTAATTTTTTTCAATAAATTTTTGCTATTAGTAAAATCATTAACAGGTACCCTTATGACATACTCCCTCCGTCCCAAAATATAAGCAAAAATTGGTCAACAAAAGTTAATGTATTTGGTTCAAAATTTGTACCAAATACATCAACTTATGTTGACTCATTTTTGCTTATATTTTGGGACGGAGTAGTATGTTAGCATCACCCATAAATTTTTCAACAATTAAAAGCTAGAGCAACACTTATGGAGCATGTTTTTACTTGTTCATTGAATTCTAATCGAATGTCAAATAGGTTTCTTTCAAAAAAAAAGGTTAATATTTGGGAAATTTTGTTTCTTTATGAAATATAGGATGTATTCATTGAATGTTTGCAGAAAGATATACATGTAGACTAAAGTCAAATTGCACTATTTTTGTGCATTCAACGTTTCTAAAAGAATCCAATGAATGCAAGTAATTAAAGTGGTCGAAGGTCCAATGAACAATTCTCGCACAAGAGACACTACAACGGGAGGATGGAAGCATTTTAGTTCAGGGTCACCTTAACAAATAAGTACTTTTAGGACACTCGTTAAGGATTCAAAATTAGAAATGATTGATAAAATTTAGGTAGAAAAATTTACTTTTTGTTGTTTCAATGTGTTGAATGCATAATTTTTAAGATAAGGGTCTTGTTAACCGGTGCCCCGGGGCACTGGTTAAGAAACTAAAAATAGATAGAAAATACATGATTTGCATTGAAAAGAGTAATTTTTCACTTTTAAAAAAATAGAATACACAATTTTCAAGAAAATATTTCCTTTTATAATTCCTTAATCAGTGCCCCAGGGGCACCGGTTAACATTTCCCTTAAGATAAAGTTTCTATTTTGAATTCTAACAAATGCTCTAGGGCATTTGTTAGGGGCACCAGTTAACATTTCCCTTAAGATAAAGTTTCTATTTTGAATTCTTAACAAATGCCCTAAGCATTTCCCTTTAGCTTAAAATCAAAGTCTTTTACGAGTAATGATCGATAAACAAAATGGTGGAAAATCATAACCTGTACCATCAATATATAAAGATCCTAAACTTCTACTTAAATTTTATGACATAGGTCGTCATCGAAGTTTTGACCAATTTTAAATATTCGTAGATCAAATTTGATAATTTTTCTTTTTAACAATGACCTAAAACATAATTAGAGAATAAAATTATGTATAGAAAACTGTAGGATATTCACATTAAACTCATAACACATATAATTTTAAATTCATCCAAAAAACTACAACTTCACAAAATTGAATATTATTAAATATTTTTTGATTTTCTTTAGTAAAAAAAATGCTTTGATAGAATCATATTTCTGTTTCTTTTTTAAAACTGAACTCGACTACGCGTGTGTTTGATTTTTCCGTTTGCAACACACAAAAGCACGTTTGCACGTTTCTCGATGTATTTTTGTCGTGATTTCTAGAAGCTCCAATACTAACTTCTACACTAACGTGGTTTTTTGTTGTGATTTTCATCAAACGTATGTATAAATTCTAATGCTTATTTTAGTCACTTTTTTTTTTTTACAAATATTGTATTTGCACACTAGTTAATAATGTGACCATCTAAAGTGTGAGCAACTAATTTATTTGCCTCCTAGCAAACTCAACACTTGAATTTACATAAAAAAAAAATCTGAAGGGTGTAGAAAGATAAGAAACTATCCATTACCAACTTAGATTCCAATTCAAAGTCTACAAGACCCAAATTAAACTCATAAGCCCAATTGTCCTTCGAAAGAAATCTGATAGCTTCACCAATATCCACGTCACACTTTAGTGCAAACCATTCAATTATAGCAAGAAGAACAAAAGCATCAATCTCGTCTCTAATACAAGTATCAATACCCACTTGATTGTGAGAAAAAAACGACATTAATATTGCATTATGTTCGTCCTAGATTCAGCTTTTTCCTCAAGTCAAAATAGCAGCATCAACTCGCCAGCACACTGTGTAAACAAGTTGTTTTGGTGCATAATTATTATTTCAAAACGCTTATCATATTTTGAAGGGTGTAGAAAGTTCCTACCATATTTTGTGAAAAATTGCTCTTCTTCCGTATAAAATTGCTCAATCCCAAGTGAAGTGACGAAAATAATTTCAACGTATAACCCAACATGACTTAATTCAAGTAGGTTATAACCCTACCTGACTTAACTCAAATAGGTTATAACCCAACGTGACTTAACTCACGTTGGTGCTACCGAACGTGAGTTAACTCACGTTGGAGTTATTTTCGTCAGTTCACATGAGAATGAACAATTTTGTATGGGGGAAGAGCAATTTTCTATTTTGTGTTATCTTCTTATGAATCTGATTTAAGCTTTTAATAATTGGGCTTGCAATTAATTACCTCATTGATTTTGTACACCTCCGTTTTCACTTAATTTTGTTCTTATCGATATATCTTTAATAAATTTATTCCTGCTTTTTCCAACAAAAAAAAAATCCTCTGATATACAAAATTTTCGTTTAACTTTAGTTTGATTTCTTGAATGGTAATAACAAAAGAAACTATTTGAAAAACTGTTCTAATTTTTGCTCTTTAAGCTTCCCAATTAACAAAATTGACAGAGGGTGTGTGAATGATCTTCTAAGTAGACTCAAGCTTCGATGTCATAAGATTTTTTAAATTAAACACACACTTTTGCCCTTCTACCTTATCAAATTACTAACTTTATTTTCAGCAACAATAATAATTCTGTTTTTTATGTAGAAGATCGAAAGATGTTGCAACCACATTTTTTGTGCGATGAATACCACACCTTCACATATGATAGCTTCTGATAACAATATCTAGAAATGTCAGCATAATTTACGTCCTTTATGTACTCAAAACAGACACTTTCTGATACGTAGGGGTGTTCATGATTCATGAACTGCACTGAACCAAACCATCATAAAATTCATTTCAATAAAAACTGGTTAATTCTTAAAAACAGTTCCAATCCAGTTTAGAATCAGTTCAGAACCAGTTTATAGTTTTAAACCGGTTTACTTATTTTTAACTGGTTTTGAACCAGTTTTCGTACTGAACTGGATTATTCTTGAACTGGTTTTCAAACCGGATTTTAGTTATTGTTTTAAAAAAAAAAGATTATCCAAAAACAACTTATATCTTATTGTTTTTGAACCTTTTCAATTTCAATCTGAATTCTGAAACAGCAGACCAACCATGCGTAATCAGTCCCCACATCACTCATACAATCATTTAAACTTATGACTTCATCACTTATAACAGATTTCTCCTAAATAGCTTATTTCGCAAAATCTACGTCAAAACCCGTAAACAGTTTTCAGCAGGATTTTCCAAACTTCCAACTCGTTTTCTGAGTTCGTTCCTAGTCCAAATCATATGAAACTTATATCCAAATTGAAAGGAATTAAATGTAGAATCCAGAAATCCGACAATTATGCAAGTCTGAGCTACACAGCAACAGGTACGAGCCAAACAATGAAACCTATCCAAACAGCTTATTCAACTTAATCACTTCTGTCAACTCCCAAAACAGCTTAACCATCCCTTTTAATTCATTAATTTCGTGTCCCATGACCCAGCAACCATAAACAGTGCTAAACTAAATTTAACTTCTCAAAACAGCTTATTTTTTGTTACCTTTTATGCTCCAAGCAAAAATCACATTATGACAACTTCCAGCAGAATTCCACAACAATTTCACTTTCTCCTCTCTTATCTTCCTTTGGGCGTGGGCTTTTCCTATCCCACCCAAAGCACCAAAATTCTTCCTTTTGTGTTTAATCAAGCTTGCATGTGTGTTTTGGAACTGCTAGTGTATTATAATGGTGATTAGAAGCAAGAGTTGGAGTTTGGTTTAAGCATGGCTTGAGTACATGAAATTGTAATCAGAAATAAGCCGTTTTAAAAAGTTAAATTTTTAGATTAATGTTGCTTATGTTGACTGGGTGTTGGAGACACGAATTTAAGGATTCAAGAGTAGTGATAAGCTGTAAAAGTGTGGTAATAAGCTGTTTAAGCATGGAGTTGAGGCATAAGCTGAAATTTGGGACTTAAGTTGCTACAAGTATGAGTTTAGAGATGAATAAACCTGTTTGGGGTGAAAGGTACAAGGTTGGAGCTTGTTGAAGCTCTAGGTGATGCTTAAGTTGTAAATAAGCTGTTTAGACAAACGCTTAAATTGGAATTTCAGTTGTTGCAGGTATGGCTTTGTGATGATCATATTAGGAATGATATATTTAAGTTGGTATATATGAGTAATTTATGAATGATAAGCTATTTTGGCAATGGCAGACGTGCTTAAACTGCGATTAAGCTGTTTTGGGAATCTACAAAAGTGCTTAAATGGCGTTCGGGCTGTTTGCAAAGGCTGCCAGAGATAATTAACTATTGTAGAAGAAATTATGGAGGGTTGTGGCAAAGGTAGAAGCAGTTAAGTTGTGGTTAAGCTGATGTGGGGATGAAAGTTAGGAGCAGAATCAATTAATTGAAGCTTAAGCATATTTGAAAAGTAGCCGGAAGTGATTCTGGTGAGTTCCTTTAGCTTAGAACCCTCATTGGGTAAATTGTAGTGTGTGAGAAAACTGATTAGTATAGGTTCTATTTGAATTTTTATTATCAAAATAAATGTTTTTAGTGAAACAGTTTAAATCCGGTTATTTAATTAAGTTTGGTTAACTAAACTGTTTTATTTTTATGGTTCAGTTCATGAACCATTTAATATGGTTTGATTTTTTTATGGTTCAGTGCAGTTCAGTTTGGTGATATGGTTCAGTTAATCATATTTTTGCACACCCCTACTGGTACGTAAAATAAGTAAGACCCAAAACAAGCTTCTAGCATTCAAGGATTATTCTTGCATAGTCATAAGACCAATTATAAATCCTTTGGTCACACTCCCCTCAAAAAAAAAATCCTTTGGTCACACTCACAAAATAATAATTTTATCTTTTATTCTTTTAATTATTTCAAAAAATAATAAAAAAAATAATTCTATATTTTATTTTTTGTGAGTGTGTCAAAAAGCTATACTTATAGTTTTTTTAGGGGACCTATACTTACAGTTTGTTGACTATAATAAAAAAATTAATTCTATATTTTATTTTAATGTGAGTGTGTCTACGACCTATACTTATAGTTTTTTTAGGGGACCTATACTTATAGTTTGTTGACTACATAAGATTTGCTCAACATTGAAAGTCTTCTTAATATTATCAATAAAATACCACAGGAACTATAGATATCTAAAACCTCCACCATAGCAATGAAAATACAAAGCTTTATCCTTAAATATAATTAGAGCTGTTAAAATGGGCCAGGTCCACCCGGCCGGCCCATCGGCCCTCTATTTTTGTGTGGGACGGGCCGTAAAAAGGTACGAAAAACGACCCTGTCTTTTTGGGCCAGTCCATCGAGCCTGTATTTTACACGGGTCGGTTTGGGCTGGGCTTGTGGGCTGACCCTTTAAGAATACTAAAAAAAATATATAGTTTATAAAATAGTTTTTGAAATTCGGCCAGGCAATAATAAGAGTTTACCAGGTTCTGAACCAAACAGGTTCTGAACAATACGCAGGGCACAATAAATTGCTTAAAACAGAGCACACACAAACACAACACAAGCAGCAAAATAAAGTGCAGGAAAGTAAAAAGGCACACAAGTTTGTTAACCCAGTTCGGAGTAAACACCTCCTACTTTGGGGGATACCAATCCAGGAAGGAAATCCACTATTGGAATTAATCCTTAAGACTCAGACACTGACCCCCAGTTCCTATCCTAAGCAATCAATCTCCACCTAGTCAGACTTCTACCCACGCATGAGTATTAGAATCCACTAACTTCCTATTCAAGCAACTGCAACCCAGCTACTTGAACAACCCTTGAACTAAAACCTAGTTCTGAAAACTACCCTGTTTTTGAAGACACACTTCAACAACAAAACTTCATTCGTACCTAAAGGCTTAGAATGAATTACAACTCAATTAATCCTAAACCAACTCAAAGCATATGAGTGGTGCACAAATAAAACTCTAAGTTAAAAACACAGACTCAATTTCTGAATTATAACTCTAAAACCGTAAGTCTTGAAAGCAGCAGCAACTCTCCTTTTATAATCTCCAACAATCAGAATTAAACTGGTTCAAATCTTCTGAATTGATATGTTTCTAATTTATGCAAGGCTCAATTAGGAAACATATAATTCTGCAATGTATCTCTTCAAAGATTTCTTCTTAAAATATGATCTTCATAAATACGAGCCAAATCTTCATTAGATCTTCCACAAAACAATCAGCATTCTAGAAGCATTAATCCATAATAAAACCTTAGCATATCTTGCAAAGATTCGCGTAGAAATAACTTGAAAATAACCAGCTTCTGATGAAGTCAACCCAAGTCAACGCTGGCATCAGAACCTGAACTCAGCTTCTGGACAGCTACAATGTTTCTGATGAGGCATTCAGCTTCTGATGTCATTTTGAGCTTCTGAACAGCTTCAAATGAAATTTCTTGCAACTGAAGACTTGTTATAAATATGGAGATGCTTCAAAACAACACTTTGGTTTTGCCAAAACATGCAGCCAACACCAAAAGACTCAACAGTTTTATTATGTAAGATTGAATTATTTTATTATGTAAGACTGAATTTTATCGTCTTCAAGGTTGCATTTTGTGAGTTGTGATAATTACTCTCTACTTTTGCATTGATTTTTTGTGTTATTTATCCCATATGCATGTTGATTTAATAGATTTTTTATATATCATTTAACTAAGTTTACGAACTCATTGATTTATTTGATGGATAATAATTTATGTGATATGTTTCTATTAAAAAAATGTGATATGTAGCTGTATTGTTCATTGCATTTTTTTTATAAAAAAATAAATAATACATTTTGAAATACGGGCCGGGCTGGCCCATCGGGCCATGTAGCCCACTACTAATTGGGTTGAGCTCAATTTTGGTAGCCCATGAATCAAGTGGGCCGACCCTCTCTGACCCATTTATATGAGCTAGTCCATCGGACCGAGGCGGGCTGAGCCGGACCGGCCCAATTGACTGCTCTAAATATAAGAAAATTGCTTTTCCCACTTCATACAAAGCTAAAAAACACCAATATTTTACATTTTTAACCCCATCGGCAGTTAACTGCCGATGTGAAGGAAACCAACGGCAGTTAGCTGTCGTTGCAATGTTTTGCCTATATTTTCCAAAACTCCACAATTTTTCATCTTATTATGAACAAAAACGATATAATGAGTGAACAAAAATGATAAAATGACATGCGATTAAAGTGAAAAAACTAAAAAAATAAATTCTAACATATTTTTAATTAAAAAAAGACTGATTTTAAAAAATCAGTTTTTATAAATTGTTTTAATTTAAAAACAGTTTTCAATTTATTAAAAAAAACAGCTTTATTTTATTTTTTATAAAAAAACTGTTTTCCAACAATAAACCTTTTTAATATATTATTTTTTATGAGGTATTTTTATTAAAAAAACAGTTTTTCAAATTAAAAAAATTAATTTTTAAAAAAAAGCAGATTTATGACTACACAATGTGGTTGTCAATGTGTTGTTAGTTATGGATTAATAGTTATCAATGGTTGCCTTCGTGTGAGGAAAGAAGAAAGTTTCAAGGTGTATACATCAATTTTCTTTTGCATTTTCTCACACGAAGGCAACCATTGATAACTATCAATTCATAACTAACAACACATTCACAACCACATTGTGTAGTCATAAATCTGATATTTTTTATAAATTAATTTTTAATTTAAAAAACTGTTTTTTTAATAAAAATACCTCATAAAAAATAATATACGAAAAAGGTTTATTGTTGGAAAACAATTTTTTTATAAAAAAAAAATAAAGCTGTTTTTTTAATAAATTGAAAACTGTTTTTAAATTAAAACAATTTATAAAAACTGATTTTTTAAAATCAGTTTTTTTTTTTAAATTAAAACTATGTTAGAATTAATTTTTGTTAAAATTAAATCTGTTTTTTAAAAAATTAAAACAGTTTTTAAGTTAAAAAATTAGCTGTCATTTTTTTTAGCTTTTTCACTTTAATCGCATGTCATTTTATCGTTTTTTTCACTCATTTTATCGTTTTTGTTTACAATAAGATGAAAAAATGTGAAGTTTTGGAAAATATAAGCAAAACATGGCAACGACAGCTAACTGCCGCTGATTTCCTTCCCATCGGCAGTTAACTGCCGCCAGATCCTTTCCATCGGCAGTTAACTGCTGATGGGGTTAAAAACGTAAAATACTGGTGTTTTTTTAGCTTTGTATGAAGTGGGAAAAGCAATTCTCTAAATATAATACCTCACTAAAATGTCTTCAATTTCTAGATTAAATTTTCAAAAACTGGATCATTATTTTCCTCTGATACTCGTGTGAGAAACTATTATTTTCTCTCAACTATAGGAGTATTTTTCACTAGTACCATTTGCTGTTAAGAAATTACACTTTTTTTTTAGTAAAAAAACACTTTTTGTTGGATGATTTTAAATATTAAGACTATTATTTTTTTCCATCATATGGCTTACTCGCGCACCCTATTTTTTTTTCTTTTGAAAATATTCTTTGTTCAGATTATGAAATCCAAACCATATTATAGGGATTTTCGGATTTTAAAATCCGAATTTGTGTATTGCCCAGATTTTCATAACAACAATGACGCATATTATTATGATGACATAATTAAAAATGACAAAAACATAAAATAAATATAAAAGACAGAAAAGTAAAGAGATAAAGATGATATGAATTCTCATTTTATTAATATATAAATACTTTCATAGTACATTTACAATAAAATTGAAACTTATTACACAAAATTGTTAAACATCTAATACTAATTTATTAAACACCTAATGCTAAACTTGTGGTGGAAGAAGTTGGAGGGGAAAGGAGAAGAAGATGGAAAGGGAAGGAGGCTAGAGTAAGGTTTGTTTCCTTTCTATGGCAAATGAGACTTTGACGGTCAACCTAATACCCAGACAAATCAACCTTACACCAAAACAGATGGAGCAAATTTGCAGAGTGGCATCACCTTTGACTGTTCATACAATCCCTAAAATATTAGAGTAACCTTTTTGTATGAAAGACCAACGGTGGAAGCACATTGTAGAAAACAATAGAAGGAGAGAATGTGAGATGATAGAATGAGAAATTGTGAAGGATTAATGAGTATTTATAGGGGGAATTTGTGAAGAATGAGTGCATAGAGCGTAAAGATTCATAAATAAGGGTAAACAAACGTGTTCAACTTGTCTAACACAGTCATTAAAACTGGTAAAACCCAAATAATAACGTGTTCCATGAGTTACTCTTGCTGAGCAAGTAACCGTCTAAACTTTGAGCTTGTTCAGATTATATAATCCGAAAACATCCGAGAAATGTTTGGATTATATAATTGAAAATGTTCAAGACTGTGTTAAAGTTCGTACTTTATAGAGTTAGGGAGTATTCAGAGTATACAATCTGAAATGTTGTTGAGTATTTCAACATATATAATCTGAACCATTCCATATTGTGGACGATGACGTTACATCTAAGGTTTGAACGATTTGTGGTGTATTTAATGCATTTTTGGTAGGTTTAGGCATTGTAAACGTTTCCTTTTACTGTAATTACAGTCTAGGATAGATTTATGACTATAAATAGTCTTGCATGCTTCAACATATTCATTCTTTCTTCACTTCTCATCCTTTCTTACTTTTCTTTCTCATTTTTTAATTAGGAGTGTTTATGATATCATGGTCACTGTTGACCGCTCATACGATCCCTAAAATTGCTTTGCAGTTTATGCGGGGATCGTATGATGATCGACAAAGACCTTTGATATCAATTACGAGACATTTTGTTTTATTTTGCTATGCTTCGGATTTTAGAATCCAAAAATCCTTACAATATGATCCGAACAAAGTGTATTTTCGAAAAGAAAAAAAATAGGGCGCGGGAATAAGCCATATGGTGGTAAAAGTAATAGTCTAATATTAATGATAGTCGGGCCCTTCGTTGAAGAGGCCTAGTTGTGGGCTGCAACAACTTTTGTTTCTAACTCAAAAGAATTTGTAGTACACTCAGAGTTTGAATTTGCTCTATTTATTTTACTTTACTTACCTATTTATAATAAAGATAAAAAATTATAACTTTTAATGTCTATTTATAATAAAGATGGACATAAATAATATCTTAGTGAAATCCATTAAATAAAACGAGTCTCACTAAACCCAATAACACTTGGATTAGGCAAAAAGAGATATCTTTCATCATCAAGAGCTCATGTGTTTAAATTCAGCCTTGAACATGTAACACTGGTAAATCTCTTGACAGTTTTATCATCCATTGCTGTCTATACAACTTGAAAGATTAGTCTATGCAATTACCATGATTTACTAAACAAAAAAAGTCTCAACAAACTATCACTTGTGTCTATTTCTTTTATAAATAGATAATAAATTCAACAAAGTAAATAGAGCAAGACCATACACCTACACAGCATGGGTCTTATTTCATGGCACTCATTTTCCTTCAGTTTCTTTTAAAACCCTTCGTGGAATTTTCCTCTCAAATTAAAATTGTGCAAATTTTTTATACATTCGAACGACATGCATACTTCAAATTAATTCCAAACTAAGTTTTTAAAAACATTTTTCTTATTCCATGCTCTCTTACTTTCTGACACTAAATCTCTCTCATCCTTGTCTTTCTCACTCTAAAAGAAATTCATGTAGGTTAAATGTATTGAAAATACAAATATTTATATACTTTAATTACTCCTTAAGAACCGTGCTAAGAGCTAAAACATCAAAATATCTTTTTATTAAAAAATAGAGGGAGTACAATGCACTGGCCTGAAGGCCTCCTCTTTATTAAAAAAAACACGCATAGAATGATACAAAATGCATATCATATTTGGAAAATAGACCGTCTTATTGATATTTTTTTTTGAAGGGGTCTTATTGACAATAGTTAGTTGAATAATTTGGCGAGGTGATATATAATAATTTGTTTTTTGAAAGATGATATATAATAAATAGTAGAGAGTGTCTCTGAAGTACTCCCTTCATCCTAAATTGTATGTCGTTTTAGAAAAAAAAATTGTCCCAAATTATATGTCGCTTTACAATACTAATGAAACATTAATGTTACTTTTCATATTATATCATTAACTATTTATTACTCTCTTTTCTTTCAATTCTTTCATTTGTCTTTCCCATATAATTTATTAAGGACAATTTTGTAAAACAATTCATAATATATCTTTCCCACACAATATTAATTACATTTCTTAATACGTGTGAAATGCCCAAAACGTCATACAATTTGAGACGGAGGGAGTAGTTTTTTAGGAAGTCTAACATAAATAATTATAATTATGGAGGGTAATTACGTGGGTAATCGAATCATGTTAAGCGGGACTTCCTCCGTCTATTTTTATAAGACTACTTTACAAAAAAAAAAATTGTCCCTAAATATAAGACTATCTACAAATTTCTAGATGCATTTATTATTTTTTTTCAAAATACACCCCTCATTAATATTATCAATATATTTTGAAATATGAAATTAACATTAAATACCTCTATAGACAAAGTGTAATTTGATACTCCCTACGACCCTTTATATAAGAATAGTTTACAAAAATCGCGGGTATTAAGAAAAATGTTTGAAGTAATAAATTTGTCATAAATATATATTGTTATTACCAAATTACCCTTTGTCTATAGAGATATTTAATATTAACTTTTCATATTTTAAGATGTATTGATAATATTAATGAGTATTTGGAAAAAGAGTAATAAATGCATCTAGAAATTTGTTGATAGTCTTATATTTAGGGACATATTTTTTTTGTAAAGCAGTCTTATAAAAAGTGACGGAGGGAGTAATAGTAACATACATTTATGATAAATTAGTTTTTCTTCATACCCGCAATTTTTGTAAACTATTTCTATAAAGAGGGACGGAGGGAGTAATTTGAATCAAAGTAATTCGAATATGTTAACAAGTATTTCAAATTTCCTGATTAAATTTGCTATCATGGGCACGTTGGAAGTAAGTAATTTGAATCATGTTAAAGACCAGAGTTGGTAATTTGAATTACACGTTTTACCTAATTTATCTCATTTTTCAGGATACTAATAAAAGAGGGATCCTTTAGAAACTTAAAAGCTGATGGTTGATGTCTTTTGGGAGAGTGACTAGGATTCTAAGAGCAAGAGACAAGAAGATGGAACACAAAGAGAAGATTATGGCTCTTGTGTTGAGTTCTTGTTGTGAGGATCTTGAATGAGAGACAACCCAACAAAGAAGGAACTCACATGGAGCTTTTGGGTTGATGGCTTTCTGTTGAGGATTTAGAGTTGGGAAACAAATTATAAACACCTTGAAAGAATGAAAATTATGGAGTGGATTGAAAGAGATGAAATGAGAAAAATTATAGGTTGAATATATATGTTGTTGCTTATTGCTTAGACTATTTAGTTTGGTTGTCGTTATTTTGTTTGTCCCACACATGTATGGTCTTGGTGTGTTCAATCGATTTCACAACACTATGAGACAATTAGATATTTTATATGCAACATTTAATATGAGACGGAGGAAGAATATTCTTGAAACAAAATTATATATAGGAGCTTTTAAGAAACAAGTTGAAAACATCGTCTGTTGTATCATTTGTACTTGACTCTTCCTCAATCAGGCTTGATACATCTTGTGCTCCATTCGTTTCTTATCAAAGAAATCTACATTCGTTTCTTATCATTGAAATCGTTTGACTAATTGATAGAAATAAATATTGTATTTTGATCTAGTCCTTGACTTAATTTAGCCTTTATCTAGTTTGTATTTTGATCTAGTTGAATTAGGGTAACCTTAAAAATATGGATTATAAGTCCCACTATTTTGTGAGGCCAAATGTCAGATGATTTGAGAATATTACAACAACTTTTTTTTTAATTCATATATATTTTAAATGAAATGCAAAAAAAAAAAAAAAACTCAACCAAACGACTCTATCCTTTGGCTTCTCTTCGTAATAAAAGAAAAAGATATCACATGCATATATCATTTAATATGCTAGGTTAGGTTGTGTAACAATTACACCATGCACTCTTAAAAAAGCTCTTGAAATCCAGTAAAAAAAACTCCTACAATCCATGCACCTTCTTCCTACTAGCTCTATTAATTTTACCATAATAATATAGCGGGGGGCTTGTTGTTGCTCTTTCCAAGCTTTTAATTAACCCGTGCTATTAAAATATGTACTACAAACTACTACTAAGAGCCAAATCCTCTGCAGTCAAAAAAACAAAAAAGAGCCAAATCCTAAACTTTAATTAATATATCAGAACACTATTGATTGTTTGATCCATAGTGCCCAAATGATTGCTTTGCTGCTTCTCATATATTGACGAAAGCTTTTGAATCAGATCATCACACTCATATCTTTGAGTTTTATCCACCTGCAAACATTGCAAAATAAATAAATGAATAAATCAAACCAAAAACTCTAACAACAACAATAACAAACAAATACTACATATGTCCCTTAATAGTAAACAATTAGGAATAATTTCTGCAAAAAATATAATTTATGCGTCTGATAATTTGAATATAATTAAGCTTATAGTTAAGGATAATATTTTTTTTTATAAGTAAGACTTATATTTATAGATAAAGATAATAGTATAAAACGTACCTGAAAATGCAAGTTATAGAAGAGCCTTCCTCGATCTCCAAAGGTTTTAGAAGAAGAAGAGTTTAGTAGAAGAAGACCATTATTTTCTAAACACATCAAGATCTCAGATAGAGGAATCTTGTAGGCCTCATAAGACGAAATATGAATAACAAGCTCAGTATCATTAAGCCTACTTGTTGAAACTACAAAAGAAGAATAGTAATTTGGAATTTTCTTCCTTTGTGATTCTTTGTTCACTGCATATTCTTGTCGAGAAATTCTTGATAGAAGCTCTTCTTTTTTCTTAGTTAGCCCTTCCACCTGCTTTTGTAAATCCGGTATGTACTTTAAGACACGTGAAATTGTTACCGGAATGCTCATTTTTTTCTGCAACATCAACATGGAGTAAAATATATATTAATGACAATATTTTATGAGCAAAATTTCAATTTTTCTTTTTTACATTGATATGATTCCATTCATATTATGAATACGTCACTTTCATTTCTATAAAAGAAAATGTCATTTTCAATTTATACTGTGACATAATTCCAAAACATTACGAAACAAATAGCAAAAACAATAGTTAGAAGAACTAACACACCCGTTTTTTAAAGTGGTTACAGCTAAAAGAATAGAATAGGAATAGTTAGCAATCAAAATTAGAATTGGAAAAAATTTAAGCCTCTCTAATTTTTTTCACATAAATTAAAGACAAATTCCACAGTTTCTTTTTCTCTCTAAAATCTATATATAGTATCACGTAATTTATCTGGCTATCAAAAAAGGTCTAGCGACGCAACTTGTTACTCTCTTGCCTTCTATTCATGTATAATTAATCATTGATATACAATTACAATATGTTATTTTTTTTGCTACTTCATGAAAGGGTTGAAGCCAAAAAGTTAAGGATCTGAGTAATAGGAAGCTCGAAGGTTCAATCTCCAGTCCTAATATTAAAGCTAACAATACTAACATTTGATTTTTTTTTAAAAAAAAATTGCCAACAGACTAGTTAGAATTTTTTTGGCAAACTTAGATAGAATGTTGATCCAAGAATAAAGCTAAATTAATATGAATATTACATTTTAAAAAACAGCTTATCTTTTGTCACAACCACCCAACCCACACAAAAAAATGAAAAATAAATACTCTAAATAAGTAAATATATAAACTGGTAATCAGTAAGATCAATTGATCATATATATCTCAAGTTCTTGAAATTGTTTCTTACATTAGTTAACTTGTTAATTCGATACCAAATTAAAGAAAATTGGAAGGAGAGAGATGAATTATTACCGTTTGATCTTCACCGGGAAGAAGTGAACGAAGTGAAGAAATCAAACTATTAATCTTCTTGCGACGATCACGTTCACTAGCATTGTGGTTAAGCTTCTTAGCCATAAGTGTAGGGGATGGTGGCCTTTCAATCTCAACATGTTCCTTTGGTGAAGAGAATTGATGATACGGTAACGAGTACTCTAAAGATGCATAGTTCTTCTCTTTATGACTAATTAAGGACTCTGGCTCTAACTCCTCTAAGAGCCATCCCATGTTTGAGTATGAGAACTGAGGTGGGCAGAATGCAACCATGATGTGGATTTCTTACAATTAAACGGTTAACTTAATTATTGGCTTAGAGATCATTAAGACTATGTAGTATATATAGTATACATATTAACAAGTTGACCCTTACATAAGCTTCATGTTTATAATAATTAATGAATAAACAAGTGATTAGATTTGCTTAATTATTATGTTATGTTTTATAAATAGGGGAGAGAGAGAGAGAGAGAGAGAGAGAGAGAGAGAGAGAGAGAGAGAGAGAGAGAGAGAGAGAGAGAGAGAGAGAGAGAGAGAGAGAGTTTGATGAATTTTTTGGGGGGACAAAAAAACGAAATTTAAATTTTTTATGGAGGGTAAAACCTTATTTATCAAAAAAAAAAGATACATATTGTAGCAACTATTCACTCAAAATTGATATATTAGTGAAAGTTTGAATTGGATATGATCACTTTAAAAGAATCACAGCGAGCTTCAAAATCACGTGCTATACTTTGTAGCTTTAACAAAATCATAGTATTATATACTATAACTTCATCAAATTCACCGTACTAATTCTAGACACATAAAATTAACTTTGACATGTTTGAATGATGTTTACGAGAATTATATTTCAACTCTAGAATTAATTCTAATTTAAAGTTGAGATTTGTAACTTCTGACTTCAAACGTCGTATTTATTTTCAAATACTTTTTTTTTAAAGGTTTTATTTTTAAATACATAGTTTCTGCTTCTTTAATTCATAATATTTTCGATGTTTATCAACTATGGTGTTGTGTAATGATGATCTACTCTAATCTACGTCCCTTTTGTGTGCAAGTGCAAGTTAGAAGTCTCACATCAGTTAGAAAAATTAAGGTGGAGCACTCCCCCCGCGACCCAACAGTGGTATTAGAGTCGTTGTTCGACGAGGGCTCGACCAGCTCCTTGTGTCGAAAGTCTTCCTGGCAAGGTGTCTAGGCGGCGGGTTATGTTGTGTGGGAAGCAGCGACGACGTTACAAGTGCAAGTGTGTGAGGATCAAAGAACTTCTGCTTGAGGGGTGAGCATGGTGAATTGATGGACTCGCACTTGATGGGGAGATTGTTGTGGGCAAGTGTGAGTTAGAAAAACCCACATTGGTTAAAAAAGTGGAGGTTGAACACTTTACAAGTGAGAGGACCTGTATATCCATTGCCTAAAATTTTGGATACAAATGTGGTGTCTCTCTCACTTATGTGGTTCTTCTTGCCTAATATGGATGGTCCCCTAGACTCCAATCGGACCCAACAGTCCTGAATAATTTTGATCAGGCTTCTTTTTCATTCCTCCATTAGATAAGTGAAACCATGTAAAAGTATGTAAGACGAACAAATTACATCACAATTTCTGATTTTTGTGAAGCCTTGGAATATGGAAGACTTATAGATAATTTATGGTTAGTATGGAGCACTTTGTAAAGTGAGCATTTTGTCACGGTTATGTGGAGTTTGGGGAAGCGTGTGAACCTGAAATTATGGCAACAACAGAATGAGACGAGTATGCAGGATGTCGAGCGCAACACATCTCTTCGATGAATGGTGAGCAACTCAAAACATTCGGTCCCGAACTGCAGCAAGTTCTAGTAATGATTTACACGGGTCCGACAATAGTGGTTTGGTGAAATGGACGAAACCGACTATTGGAAGATACAAATGTAACATAGATGTTTCGTTTTCTTCATCATCTAATATGGTAGGTATTGGTATATGTTTAAGGGATGCTGCAGGTGAGTTCGTTATTGCTAAAACTGATTGCTTTTCTCCTTTATGTGGTGTTGATGTGAGAGAGTTAGGTTACATATGACATTTGAATGGATATCAGACCTTCATAAAATAAAAGAAAATGGCATTTAATGACTTTATAAAAGAAAATGGTATTTAATGATCTAAAATAAAGAAGTTTTTTAAGAAAGTAAACATACACTTGGCCAAAAAAAAAAGAAAAAAAAGACAGTACCTTGATAATAATGATAATGATAAAAATAAATAAACAAACAAACCCAAATTAATAAATAAGTGAGTGATTGTGTAATTCAGTTTTAATCCACGCTCTCACAGCTTCCCAACCTCTCTCCTACACAGCCAAAAACATAGGTGCCACATTGCAGACACGTGACCTGGCTAATTCTCAAGTAAGAAAATTATTCTAAGATTTAAATTTAAAAGAAAAATTATTCTATGATGATGACCATGTTTTTATTTTGACAAAATTTTATGATGATGATGATGATGATCCTTGCATTATTAAATTTCAAAGGCGAACCAGAAATTTTTTTTTTGTATGTTTTCCGGTCTTATTTATGAAAAAAAAGTCGTCATAATTTTTTGCCCTTAAATATAAAAAAGGCCCCATATTCAATTTTATTTAAAACTATCATTATTTCAAAATTATCCTTTTTTTTAATAAAAAGTATCCCTTATTAATTCGCCTATTTTATAAGATAAGTATATAGACTTTTTTGGTGGTGAGATGAGTGTACAGTCTTAATGAAAATTAAATGCGATAATTTATTTTGGTGCAGATTAAATGTGATAATTACTCCATCCGTCTCACAATAGGTGTCTCTTTTGAGTTTTACACAGTTATTAAAAAAATGATTGGTAGTGTTGATGTAAATGGTAAAATATGTTTAATTTACTAAAACACATTTATTAATTATAATTAGTGGAGTAGTTAGATGATTGAAATACAATAAAGAGGGTATGTTAGTGTAAAAGAATAATAAATGTTGTATTGAAATTGTAAAAGGAACAAATAATTTGTGATAAAGAAAAATAGTAAAAATAACACCTATTGTGAGACAAGGAGTAATATGGTAAATAATTTTTAATAGGCAAAACTAATTTCTTAATATTTTTGTAGGCATAACTGTATGTAATTTTAAGTTTTAGATCAAATAATTTTTATCTTAAAACCGATTCAGAATGCACTGAGAATTCTCTATTAAGAGTCGGGTACGATTACTTAAAAGTAAATGGGTTTTATTTATTTATTTTCAATAAAAGTCTCTGATAGAGCAAAAGGAAGATAGGGCTTTCCTTCAACAACAAAAAAAAGAAGATAAGGCTAAAATGTTCTAAAAGTAACAAGGATTAAGTTTTCAGCGGTTCAAACTTTGGAACCATGAACAGCCTAATTTCAACTACTAAAGCTTAGTTCAGATCGAAATGCTCCACTAATTTGGCATAATTGCATGAAAGTTTAGTTAAGAAATGAGAAGACTAATCACTAAAGTGAGTATTTAAACAAGGGAATCTAATACTATTCATTGGCTTGAACTTCAGTTTAAACGAAAATAAAACGAGCCGGAAGTTGAGTTCATAAATGCTCGATCAATTGAATCTCTCCTAGGATTCTAACAAAATGATTAAACAGTTAATTTCGTCCCTAAACCATCACTTTCTTATCAATTTAGTCAATTAATCATTAAAACCAATTAAAAGGTTCTTAAATTATAAAAAATACATCAATCTAGTCCTTAAATATCATAAAACAACCAATTTTATTAATTGAAGGACTAAATAGTTGGATGAGAGAATAGTTTAAAGATATTTTAATTAATTTTATTAGTTTAAGAGCTAAATTATGAGCGTGATAATTTATAAATTAAAATGACAGTTTATTCCTGATGTGAGCTAATTAACAAATGGTAAATGAAAATTGTTGGATCTCAACTCTCTTGCATATTCGTTGTCACAATTGGAGAAAAACTCATTTGTCATTATTTATATTTTAATATTTAATCGGTTGAGTATTTCAGCGAGCACCGAAAATAACAATGAACTAATGATTCTAGAACCACAAGAGTTCGAAAAACAATATCTTCAGCCAAAAACTAAGATTGTATTTAGATGAGAGAATTTTTTGATGATGCAATTTTAGAGTGTAATTTAATTCATCTATGTAAATTCTACCGTTTAAATGAAGTTTATGAAATATGTTGTCAAAGTCAAATTTTGATAATTTTAAATATCACTCAAAAATTAAGAATTTGAAATTTAAATTGCGGTTTTTTTAATAGCCCTAGTTTAACTCGATACTAACCTATTCTTAATTTAATTATCTATAGAAGAAACATTTAAGTTTTCCTGACTAATTATATAGAATGTTATTCTCTCAAAAAGAAATTGTATAGAATTTTAATAAATTACCTAATTGTTGTAGCCATCAAGTGCACGTGCCACTGCATGGTATACACAAGCCTTTTCCTTCCTTGATTGTGGTTTGCACGGGTTTAATTAATTAACATTGGTTGATAAAACTATGGATAAAGAATTGACAATATGATGGGGTCCACATTATGTTGACATAATGTAGTATATATGTCAATTAAATTACTTCTATACTAGACAGTTCTTAAATAAGAGACATGAGTTGTTTATAGTACGAATGTAATATATTTTTTTGTTATATAAGTACGAATGTAATATTAATTGTGTTATTCTTATTCCCACATATTGGATCAGGTCGAGTGGCGTATTTCTTATTGTAATAACTCGGCTGTTTCGAACTTCTTGTGATTAAGTTTCAATTTTTCCATGCGGAGTTTGAACTTTGATTCACTATATTGTGGTAGCATAACATTTCCGTTAGACCCAACACATATTGATGGATTAAAAAAAGTTTGAATATATAATATATAATTATATTATTGTCTTGTGAATTTGGTTCTCAAGTGATTATTAGCTGTTTAACTAATTATTACATATTGTATTATGGCTTTTTGGTGAATATATACTCTAGTTGATTTCCTTTGTTAGACAATTAATTATGTAGAGAAAGACTACTTCCTCAGTCAATAAAAATTATAAGACCATCTTTTCATATTTCTGTCTCTTTACAAAAATACTCTTTACAAAACTTTTAAATGTATTGATAGTTTCTTTACAAAATTATTCATATTTAACTTACAATTGAAAAACGTTAATTTATTTCCTATGAATATGATTAATTGTAGAGGTGATTATGGAAAAGTAACATATTTTACAAAGATTTCATTCTTTTTTTTTTTTTACCAAGAAAGATTTCATTCTTATACATTGTATGTGTAAAGAATTTTTACACTCTTAATTCAACACAATGGTCAGATGATTAGGAACATTTGTCTTTAATTATAACCGTTTTCTAAAGTCACTAGCATTGTGTTAAAAAACATATGGAGTATATTTAGTGGTTATGAGTTCTTACAATTAAGCGATTTCATTCTTATACATGAAAGTTAAACTATTTTTACAAATTTATAGTTATAATAACCACCGGTTATTATAGGGTCTTGTAATAATAAAAAAAAAAAACATATGGAGTATATTTAGTGGTTGTGAGTTCTTATACCGCTTCGAGGGCGGTATATATAAATGTTTGCTCCCTTTATCCCATATGTAGACTTGGTGGTGACGGAAATGAGTTTTTTTTATAAATGAAGAGGATGAATCATGGAGTGTTTTTGGCACAATCAATGTTACAATTTTTTTCCATCCTATACGATTCTCACGCGCCCTATTTTTTTTTCTAAAATACCCATCGGATTTTAAAACCCAAAACCCATCCAGATTTTAAAATCTGAAATCATTCAATTTACAGAACATATCGATAGAAGTAAAAATGAGATGGGGGTTGAGGTAAGGAGATCCCCTTTCAATTTTTTTATTTTTGTTTACCGTTGAAGGTCTCAATTCTCTACTTATGACATTTATTGATAAAGTTCAGGTTGGAAATAATGATGAGTTCAAATTAACAAATGGAAGTTGTTGATGATATGAGTTTGGAGGAAGAGAAGTCTTGGGCGAACATTAGAGCTCTTTTTGAGATGACAAGGTTTAAAAAATTTGTGCAAGAGGTTGGAAATGTTGAAGTAATTTACACAAATTATTCCACCGGTTTATTTTATTAATTAATAATCCTTGTAACTTTAGAAAATCTGTTAGAAAACACACCGATGAATGCAAATATAAAAGCTCCTGCCTACACCTTTCTGGTTCACAAGTTACAGTCTCACATCTCTTTCAGACATGTACAGTACATTCTTGTAACTAAGGCCTAAACACTATTAATAAAATTTATATTTATACATGCATAACATTCTTGAACTTATTGCATAAACATACTTTTTCAGACCTGGACCCCAATCCTCTGTGCTACCTGCGTTAGCAAAAGATTCAAGTCATTTATGAATACAGTCTCAAGTTAAAATTTTAATCTACAGAAATCATATTTAAGATTAACATAGACAACAAAAAGCAAAAATGAACTGTTGATAAAAAATAATAAACAGCAGAGGATTTATCCATATAAGGCATACATTTTTGGATCATGATAATCACACATCAAGCTACAAACTGTCACATTGAACATAAGGATAAACTTGTCAGATAGGGTCCCCGTTTCTCCTAAATTTGTTATAGAATAGCATTGTTTCTATTTTTTGGCCAACTGGGGAGACCTCTATTGGGACTTTGGTATCTAAGGGGAAGGAGAAATTGACATGTGGGAAATCAAGGGACTGAATAGAATGGTCCTCATGAGTTTTGGACTTTTTGTCTATGACGGACAAACTTCTAATGTGCAACTGATGTATTATAAAATAGTCATACCAATGGTTATTAATAGTTAGATTTTGATGGACTACGGACCATTCTATACAGCATACACAACTGGGAATGAAACTCCCACCCAGCAGTAAGAACCTGAATTTGGGAGGTACCTACATAAGAATCATTTTTGGGAGGATGTTTTTTTCTCCACTAGGGCTTTGTTTGGGAGTTTGGAGGGGAGTGGAGGGGAAGGGAAGGCTTTGAGGGGTGGAAAATATGAGAGAAAATGGAGAAATCTTTTAAATTTTTTAAAAGAGTGGTTTTTAGAAAATGATAAATTAATGCATATGATTACTATATTTTTTATTTTAAAAATATTATAACAACATAGTTTAAATTTGAAGAATTTATACAAACCCTTCAAAACCCCCCCAAAACCCTCCTTTAATACAATTTTTGAGTTATTATGAAGAAAAGTTAACCCTTCAATGCCCTCCCCTCCCATTTTCCTCTACTTCTCCACTTGCTCATTCCTTTTTTCCCAAGCCTTCCCCTCCCTTCCCCTCCGAACTCGCAAACAAAGCCTAGGTGTACTCGCCCTCTAGTCTCCACTCTCCAATAAAATTTTCTTATGCATCAAAAAGAGATGAATATGCTTAACATACCTCCTTAAAAGAGTGAACATCACTTCCCCAAAGCCATGCATCACAGCCCGCATCTCTGGCACCCCATATATCATTGCGACGATCATCCCCAACATGAACAGCATCCTCAGGTTTTACATCCAATAGTTCACACGCTTTCAGAAATATAGTTGGATTTGGTTTCTCTGCTTCAACCTGTATGAAATAGGCATACAATCATCCACATATACATTGAATGCGATATGAATTAATCAACTATGGAATAGAAAAGGAAAATTATGTGCTTATAAAACATTCAATTAACAGCACACGTCGCAAAATCATTATTCAAATGCATGGTTGCTCAAATGTATTTGGGGTTAAATAATTGTCAAGAGGGTCTCGAGGACAAATTCAACTCCTCAAAGTTAATATTGGCAGCAAAAACATTCCACAGAATCTATTGAATGTTGCTTTTTTTTTTTTTACGCTTACACAGAATCTATTAAATGATGCTAAAGTATTGATATTACACAAATTCTTATTTTAGCCATCAAAGTCCCCATTTTAATTTTCACCCAATTTACTTAAATTTTCCTCATTTGCATGCAATACTTGATACATCCCCAATGCTAAGGGTAATGCAATTCCCATGTAAATCCATTGTTTCAAATGTAAGTATGTTTGGTTCAATGGGGTAAGAGCTCTACAACATAACTCTGCAATCCAGAGTCATGCTAAGCTGCTTCCTCCTCCAATACAGTTCTAAGAATTGCATTGGGTGATCATACTGCTAAAATATACACACACACACACACACTGCAATATTAGCTTCACAGTTGACATATTTGTGGTTCTACTAGAAAGATTTGTGATATATCATATATGAACACATATTAGTGCTTTAACCATCGTGATAATTTAACTGCATTTAATCTTTCAATTCCTAACATGTTTCAGCGAGATGCAGTAAGTTAAGCGGAGGAGCTTGCATAGATTTTTCGAGGGAGCCAGTTACAGGTATATATACATTAGCCGTGTTGTCAACAAGCTATGTGTAATGGTGGAAAGTTAATGATAAAAAAAACATGTTCAAGTGAGTTTGAGCCTTGGAAGTTTCATTTTATTGTTTTTTGTTCTTAAATATTCAGTGCGGAAATGCAAAAAACAATGGTTGAGGAGTGGAACACAAGACCCTGCTTAACCCAAACTGAGGAAGTTACGACTACACTAAATGCAATATACTATAAGTTGGTGTAAAAGATTTAATATAATAAAACATTTTAGGGGTGCCATGGCTCCCACCCGCCATGCAGAAATACTAGCATGCATCAATGGATGAGGGGGGAAGTGGAAAACATGCGGTGACACAAACCGATCAAACAAAATACGGTAAAAAGAGAAACTCAATTTACTTACCTCAGCTGATACTGCTACAGCATCAAACCAATCATCACAGTTTAATGCCCGCAAGAGAGGTCTTAACCGAGTGTCAAAATTTGACACAACAGCCAATTTCACACCTGAGTTTCTGAGAGCTTTGAACACTTCTTCTGTGTTAGGATCACATAGGTGCCATGCCTGTGGATGATAAAATGCCAAAAAAAATCAAATCCTACTCAGATTGAAAGCAGAAAAAGAGGTTATTATACATTTTAGAAAAAGGTAACTATTGGAGGTCATACCTTGTCAGTCATATAGTAGTTATAAAGCTCTTCAAAGTATTGAGAATCCGAACAGCCAGTAGAATTACTCACTATGTATTGCCAGAAAGGTCTACCATCATTAACATATCTGCAAAGTAGAAGATAACAAAGAGTCTTAACTATACAAATGAAGACAGTAGTAGAGCAACAAAGTGTCGCTACTTGCAATAGCTATCCATGATGAGATACTAGTTTAATGATTTGAAGTTTATACAGAGACAGAAAAAAGGAGGAGAAACATTTCATTCTAAATTTTACTCACAGCTAACTTTCTGTTACATTTATCCAGTAGGTACTAAAAACGCTATATTGAAGAAATTAACCACTCAACCCAATATGTCTGACCCATAAAAAAAAATCTAGAGTGAATACTAAAATCAGTTGCTCACAATTTTCTTGCGGGCCAGCTCAGTCCCCGGCCAAAAGTAAACCCAAATTAGTCCCTGACATTTTCATTTCGGGATAAATTAGTCCCTCTAATACAATGAGTCAGGGACTAATTTGGGCATAATTTTTGTCAGGAACTGAATTGGCCCACTTAAAAATTGTGCAAGACTGAATTGGGTCTTCACTAAAAAATTAATTATATTTCTATCAAACCACTGAAATAGCATTTTGAAGGTACTTTCACCAACGGAGAAAAATCTAAATCCAGAAATTTTCAATCCAAAGAAAGCCATTGATAATAATATAATTATAATTGACATAATAGCTACTAAGAAATGAAAAATTAAATAAATAAAACAGGTAATTTATAATAATCAGTTGATTGATTTGATATTAAAACAAAAATCTTTGAAAGTGATAATTAATACTACAAGTATATGAATTGATTAATAATGTAATAAATGAAAGGAATTAAATTTACCTGAGACGAGATTTACCCCAAGGTTGACTATAAGCTCTTCTGTATCTATACAAAATCTCTTCCTCTGAATAATTCACACCATATTTCTCCCCAATTGTTCTATATATCTACAAATAAACAAAAATTAGCATTGAATTTGAATTTGAATTAGCAATGAATTCAAAAAAAATGGATGAATTACCTGAGCCATGGGTTGAGAAGGAAGAACAAGAGTACCAACAGCATCAACAAGAAGAGCTTTATGAGTGATGTTACCGTAAAGAGATCTTCTATAATCAGCATAATCTTTTAAATAAGTGCTGCTATCTTGTTGTTCTTCAGCCACCACCGCGGCGGCGGAGGAGGTCGAAGAGTACGACGGTGACCGCCACCATTTGGTGAGTGACTTCGATTTGGAAGTAAGAACGCTTCTGAAACTACTCATCACTGCCATGTTCGTTCGTTCGTTCGTTCGTTGTTCTTAGCTTCTTCACGTTGGAAATGAGTTAGTTATTTATCACTCACTCGTTCGCATGATTCACACAACACTCGCATCACACTGAATCCAAATTTAACGGAAAATGTTTTGTTATTTCTACGTGACTGAGGTGACTCTATATATTATATATGTAATAAAATAGGGCCCTCAATTCTTTTTCACTTTTTCTCAAACCTTATCCGTCACCATTTTTCTTTTACCGTAAACGGCTGATTTATGATAAATTTTGATACAAAATTAACCTTCCAACTTGTTTTTCTTTTGGTTTAGTTAAAATTTATTTTCACATATTTTCAGTCTTCTTTTGTTGATTATTGTGGTCTTGGAAAGACTTTGTTTAAAAATTACTTTTACTACTCTTTTCGTTTTAAAATAATTGATTTAAATGAGCAATTGATTAAAAAAATGTATAAACAAAAAACAAAATTTAATACTGCATTTAGATCAAATGGTGGTAGATTTTTTCAACTCAACTTGAGTTCGAATTCAACCTTAAAAATGTTGAATTGTACATCTATTGCGATACTATACAGTTCAAATGATCAGTTTATGCAATCACACGCAAAGAAACTTCGTTACGAAAACAACTTGTTTTTTCACAATAATGAATTGAATGAGTTAGCTTTTAAAAAATAATAATATCTTTATTCAAAAACAAATATTTAGATTGAAAAAATCAAATTGAGTGTAATCTTTTTGTTTTTTTGGTACATTAGTTTGAGAGTAACGTGAAGATTCATTCACATGAATCACATAACACTCGCTCACACGGAATCAAATTGAAACGGAAAATGGCTTATTATTTCTACGTGAGTGTCTATCCGATATATAAAATAGCAAAAAACTTAGGTACAATTCCTTAGGAGCTTTTCGTATGGTTCTTAACTAAATTTACCATGATTTCCTTAAATCAATAATTTTCTCAAAGTTTGTTATATCCAAAAAAATTGTATTTTTAGTTAAGAACCATACGAAAAACACCTAAAAAATTGTACCTAAGTTTTTTCCTATAAAATATGCCCTGACCTTTACTTATCTTTATTTTCCTGTTTCTAACACGTTATTAATTTCTAGGCCAGGTTTAATGCATTGAACGAGTTAGTTTTGTTAAAATAACAATATTTAGATAAAATTAATAATTTGAGAGTAATGTGAAGATTCGTATCTATCTATCTACTGTCAAAAGAAAAATAAATTCATGATTATCATCATCAAAAAATAGATTCATGAATCATAACTATCTATCTCTACATTTGCATCGTCAATTCATGAAATGTGTTAAAGAAATGGTCAATTCATTATTTTATCTATTTTGAATCAAATCCCATGGGTTTGGGGCAATTATGTAATAAAAATAAGTGTTAACTCTCTTTCTTAACAACACTCTACCTCAAGTAAAAATTATTTGAACACGCTTTCGTAAATATTGTATTGAATCCTTTCAAAAAAATATTGTATTTAATTATTTTACAACTATACCATTTAATTTTTATTTTCTACTTTTTTTTGTTTTTATAGATTTTGAAATCCATTCACGAAATAGTGGACTTACGAGTATTTCACCTAATGAAAAATAGTACATTAAAAAGAGAGTGTTAAAGTAAGTGTAACTCGTTATGATTAAATTATATTTCCTAAAGAAAGTATACTCTTTTTGTGGAGTATATTTCTAACATGGACAACCAGAAGTGGGATGAACTAAATTTAAGAGCTTCAAGTACGATCTACATGTCTTTGGTTACGAATATTCTTACGCAAAGAGTACGTCAAATCGGTTGTTGTTGAATGAATAATTTCATAGCTTACGCATAGATGAAATTACGGAAGTATCTAATCATCTAAATACTCTCAATAGTATTATTATAAACTATTGAAGGGAAGATTGAAGATGAAGATAAATTGTTGAGACTCGTATGATCTCTTACATCTTTCTACTGCTCATTACTACAAGTGTATATGTTGATAAAAGAAGTTAAGATTCTAACCTTCAATCAGATTGCCCAAAAAAAAATCTAACAACTCAATTAGGTTACTTGGAGAGGAGACTCGTGTTGATTAAATATTTGTCTAATTTTGCACCTTTGTTTAGGGAAAATTAGGCTCAAAGATGACGGTTCATATATTTTTAGAAACTAGGGCACTGGCTTTTGTTTGTTGTGTAATATCATCTTCTGTTTATACTCCATTGAGTTAAATTAATGAACATTTAATTTTGGTGTGTGTAAAGTTTTTTTTTATTTTTGAAAGGTGGTGTGTGTTAAAGTTGTAGCTGCTATTGTATTTATCTTTTATTTCTCAGTTAAGGTAGATAATTTTTTTTTTTTTTTGACAAATGATTTTAATGTACTTATTTGGATCCGTCTCTACTTAATCAATCACATTATTTTCGCTCCTCTACCATAAGCACATGCTCTGAAACTTGAACTTTGTAGATGAAAAAGTAGTCTAGTCGAACTTTCTCTTTTCTTTTTACCAAACAATAACAAAAATAATGTCATTTTTAACTTTTACTTTCTATCTTTTCTCTTTATTTCTTTCCTAAAATCAAACGAAACTGAAGTGCTAAAATTGAATAAAGTCCAAACATCGTAATCAAAATTCTCGTCACAATTCTGTCTCAGGCAAGCTACCACTCATCAAATTAATCGAAAAAACATGAGTGTGGGCCCCCTAGTGTGACCTTAAATCTAATTAATCTCATGGCGCAGCTTCTTCATTCATCAAACATCCTCCTATTGCCATACATAATTGAGTTTTGGCTTTGTGTGGCCAAATTCTAGCACAATGACACGTTGGAACATGAGAGTATATTTCTAGGACACGTTACATATATGTTATTTTTATTTCAAACCTGGAATTTGTTTGCGGATTATATTCTTTGTCAGCAATAAATTTATTGAAGATTATTATTGTTGTCATTTTTCATAGCAATGATTGATTGTGGAGTATGAATTACGCTGCATACAGATATGGGTGAGAAGTTTGTGGCATACTTTCCTCAAAAAAAAGAAAAGTTTGTGGATACAATACCAAGATAATAAAGTAACAAGAGCTTGATGTGGACTTCGGATGTTGATTGAGTTTGCATCAACTCAAAGCCTTCTTTAATACATCACCCACAAAAGAAGCCTCAATTTGTACAATTTATGATATTTTATCAAAATAATTGTGCGTAAGCATTTTTCTACCTGAAACAGCTATGATATTTGGTATGAGCAATTTAAAAGTATATTATCTATCAATATGATTGAATCTCATATAAAAAAAATGGAAAATGTTAACGAGTATTCTAATGACACTTTTTAACAAACTTAAGTAGTAAGGTTTTGCAAGTTTTTATAGAAATTGATGAATTCAATGCATTGGAAAATTGAATTATTTGCCTTTTTCAATAAACATTTTTTTAATTAAGAATTCTTAAAAAGTGCATTTAGGACACTCGTTAGCAAAACCCTAAAAAAAAGTTAGAATTTTTATTTTTTTTAGATAAGCACAATCGATTAGAATTTGAATTGTTCCAATATTTAGTGTCAAATGTGGGATATGAAGTTGACCTAGATCAACGGTCTAAGAGACACATGAGTGGGGCAGCTGCTTCATGAAAAGGGGTGTTATAACTTGAAACACTTTGGCCGGAAGTGTTTTAAGTGATTGGTCGAAAGTGTGAGGTATTTTGTTTGGGTCCGCCGGCGTGTAGTTTGGAATTGGTGAGTATTATTTTGCCAAAATTTTCAATGGAGCTTGTGAGTTTAGAATAACCGTGCTTTTTTTTGAAGGAATCCATACTTCACGTTTCTCATTGCTAAAAAGATAAAAAGTTGAAAGAGGGCAACTAAAATAAATTAAAATATTAAATAAAATACATGATAAAGTTGTGGGATCCATTATGAGTATTTTAAAGTTTATCAATAGAGTAAAAAATTAATGAATAGTTTCAAGATGATGTGACATAATAAAATCCACAAAATAATCAAAGATAGAGTTCACCGTTAGAGGTGCTCTTAAGCCTTAGAAATGATGTACCTAAACCTAAGTCTTGGGTTAATATTTATAGTAGGAGTTTTAGGATTTCTCGGACAAAAACACTAATTATACAACTATTGACATCTCATGATGTGTTAATGATCACACGGTCGTGATTGCTCCCTGGAATCGCTTGGACGTGACTCTAAGACCATCTTCAATGGTGACATCTTAACCATTTAAGACTCGATGTTTAATAGGTACCCCATTGAGGAGAAATTTTTTGGGGGTCTTATAGGACTCAGGGTCTTACTTAAGCATCCAATTCTTAAGTGGACCCCACAATACTTTTATTAAATTAATCATTTTACAATGTTTGTTTGGCATGCTTTGTTTATTGGTGGGACTCATTTAGAACTTTTGTCAGAGGTGCTGCATTGAAGTGATTGAGTGCTTATTAAGTACTCTTATAAAAAAATTATAAATGAGTGATGTATACACGTGAGACCCGTTTAAGTACTCAAAATTGAGAGTCTTCATTGTGGATGCTCTAAGACGTCTTTATAGTTTGGTATGTAATGACCCGTCATTGAACTTGGCTCAATTCAAAACAAAAAAATATCGATGTATTAGTTCCAAAGCAAATGGTGATTTTTTTTTACACAATAGGTGTGAGTTCAAACTTTACTGCGGTTAGTATAAGTGTGTTTTGTTAGGTCTAATGGATGGGACCAATATGATTAACGAAAACTTAGATAAGGGATCAATTTGCAATTTTTTTATAGTTATGAGACCATTTTAAAACAAACAATTAAATTAAGGGACCGACTATTTAATTAAACCTTTTTTTTAATTGATTCAAGTTCAAACTGTATTAAATATAAAATTATTTATTTTATGTAAAAATGAGTTGAACAATTTATTAAAAAAAGGAAATTGAACTATAAATCCTTTACAAATCAATTGTGGAAGCCTTTTTAAAAAAATGTAGATATTGACGTAAAAACTTCAAATGTTAATTTTAAGTTAGAATCAATTCGAAAAATAAAATCAATTAATATTCAAACATGTCAAAATAAATATTACACATCTAAAATTCATCTTACCTATTCTAAAAGTAATAACTAACATACATTGAATATTCTTTTGATGGATAATATATAAGAATATGTTAGCATTTTTTTCTACTCCTTCTTATTACTATTATACGAAAAAAAATCACTTTTTACATTGATTGCTCAATAAATCTAAAAAGTAATTTTTTTCCTTATAATATTGATCAAAATAATTATTCTTTTAACTCTATGCGAGTCTTCAAGTCTTGTGATTCAACTTATCTGATTTTTTTTTACCCAACTTATCTGATTTTTTTAAGACGTGTGGAATAGTGGAGTAACCATTGTGAAATTTAATGACATGGAATCCTGAAATGTTGTGGCTATTATATTCCGTTTTTCATCCAAACAAAAAAATTGAATGGTTAAGCGTTTTTGAGTCTTGAATTCTCTTAACTCAACCTATCAATCTTTTTCTTTGGACCCAACGATCTACTTTTTTTTTATAAGATGTCGGATAGTAATAGTGGAATAGTGGAGTATGCACTGTGAAATTTGCTGACTTGGAATCCTGTAATGTTGTGGCTGATATTTTCTGTTTTTCAACCACAAAAAAAAAAAAAAAATTGAATGGCGGGTTTTGAGGGTAACCTTAGACCTTTCAAAAGAGATCCATATGAAATGAACTCTGAACCTCAATGTCATGGCCACTATTGCATAATCAATTTCAATTTTGCAGAGACAAACATGTGGGACTATATATTCTTTATCACTTTACTTCCGATTCTCAATTCAAAAGAAAAAAAAAATCGATGCTCCTCTAAATTGCTCAAACTATCAAAACGTAATTTTTGATGTGTTTTTTTTTTTTTGCGCTTACAAATCTATAGGATTCTAGCTTCTGATAGGTGTTCTCGTTGAATTTTAAGCAATGTCGGAGACTCTTCGACAGTTACCAAAGAAAAATTAAGGATAAGAGAGACTATGCAATCTAATAAGAGAATGAGCGTTAAAGATAATGTTTCTAACGATCCTTGTGCAAAATATATATTTAAACAAAAATAAAAAGTGGCTTATATTGTAGCTATACATTATTTATTAAAATTTATTATCAATAGAAAGAATGTAGAACTTTGTCTAACCTTATCATGTTTTTTGATAGAGTCTGGTCTTAGCATTTATTGCGATATTGATTAGGTTGCGGTTGATACTACTGCCTCCTCCTCCTCCGTTATTTTAATTGTCAATTTTGACATTTTACACAAATTAAGACAATCATCAATGCAATTATTTTTTATACAATAATTTATATTTTTATTATAATAGCCTTACTAATTTAATATCTTATTTCTTATATTTATTTCTTCATAATAAATAACTAAGAGTAATATTGGTAAAACGACATTTAATGTTTCATTGAACTTTGAAAATGACAGTTAAATAGAAACAAAAATTTTCTCAAAAAGAGACACTTAAAAAGGAACGGAGGGAGTAACATTTTTACCTTTTTCGAAAGGAAAAAAAAACTAAAGTAAGAATTTAACAGCAGAAGTGTTAAAAATTTCAATATAATTAGGTAATGTTTAAGTTTTTTTTTCTGGATTAGAGGTAATGTTTAAGTTAACTTGCATACTTTTGTAAAAAAAAAATAAAATTACTTTCATGGACTCAATTTATCATTGATGCAGCGGCTAAGAGACTTATAAAGAAACACTATTTTTATGAAGGAAACGTTAACGAGTGCCCCCGGATACTCTTTAAGGATTCTAAAAGAAGAAACTATTTTATAAAAAAGTCAAAATATTTCGATCTCAAATGAATCGATTACACATATTTTTATAAAAAGTTACTCCCTACGGTTTCATATATAAGAAAAATTATTTTTTTAGGTTCATTGAATAATTAATATATCAGTTCAATGAACCTAAAAAAAATATTTTTTCTTATATATGAGACCATAGAGAGTATCATTTAAAGGTCTTAAAGAGTGTCAGAGGAGCACTCGTTAACATTTCCCTTTTTATAATATGCATAAATGTTATGAATTGATTCATCCTGAAAATAATTCATGTTAGATTTGTTTACTTACTATGCAAGTCAGGTGGTTAGAAAAACAGTTTCATATTCTGTTTTTGTTAGTTAATTGACAGTTAGAAAGTAGAGAAATTCTAATATGGATAAATCTTCATAAATAATTCATCGAGGAGTAATATTTAAAAAATGTTTAAAACTCCAACGACGACATATGGCCTCAAGAAGACACATAGTCAATGTGTTGATGAATCTTAGAAACTTCTGCTCAAAATCCGGAGTGAGATCAATTGTCTCAATCATGGAGGAAGATGCTGGTTGTGACTTGTGAGATCGAATATATTAGAAATACTCAACATTTTTTTAAAAAAATTATCTGATAACCCAACAAGTATAATAGGAGTGCTATCAAGTGTTGCTAGCACTTTTCCAAGGATATAAATATGCTATTTCCATGAGAATCTTTATCTAAACACAATCTTAATCTTAATAAGCTATCCGAATGAGCTTAATTAATAGAAAACAATAGACAACAATAGACAGTTCAAAATCATGCTTATAAAATGAATGCATATATTGATATAAGTGTCAATGTAATAAGATTAACTCAAATAAACAATTCCAAATACTCCCTTAATTAATGTATACAACATATCACCTACAAGTTTGAAAGACGTCACTGAATGATACATTGCACAGGAGAAAGAATACATTCCACTCAATCAAATAAGTGATGCTATGAAGAAATTTGATTTGTTCTTTTACCTCATTCTAATTACATGTAAATAGTACGGGAAACCAAATTGAGTGGGGAAAAAATACCACCCACAGTTTTAGGCAGTGTTTTATATGCTAATTCTGTAAATAGACCAAATACTCCCTAACTAAGATATATTCCTCCTCTCTGAATAACAATTATTGCGTCGAAACACTACCATGTCGTTGCATACCAACCACTGGCTCACTGCACCTCGAACACCTAAATGATGGAGCAGCAGCATATCGTGTCCGAAGACAATAGTAACTATATCTTGCAGAAAGTAATTGTCAAGTATTACTTAGCCGAAATCAGTGAATGAGAAAAAGTTTACTTTGAAGCATATATTCATATAGATGTAGTACCTGTGCTGACAATGTAAAGCAACAAAAGGAATGACTGGAGTAGCCTGGCAAATGGGATATCTTCAGCCGAATACGATGATTTATCCTTAGAAAAAGGCCGGAGGGGATTTTTCACCGATGATGAATTAAAAAGAGGATGCATCTTCATTTCCTGCTATCATAACTAGACATAATTACGATCACAGTTTTAGAAAATCATAAGCTAAACATGTTTGCAAATTCATTTGCCATCATATCCAGAGGGATGCATCTTGTTGCGAGATACCATCCAGCTGTTACTGTTGGCATTAAATGCCCAAAACAACTAATAGGCAATAGTGTATGCAGCAAACTCTTTTAGTATCTTGAATGTTTATATAGCGAATGTGTTGAGTAGGGATTAAACCAATTTGATCAATAAATCATCACACAGCTAACAGCAGTTTAGCACACTTCAACAACAAACAGAATCTCAGATTCATTGAAAAATTCAAAGCCATGAATATATGATTTCCCAACATGCTAAGGAGAAGATGGAAAACAATGTTGTCAATGCATGCCAAGAATTTTGCCCAACATATGAAGAGCATAATAACCTAGGTCATAAGAAATTTCAAAAAGTAAAATTATCATGATTAAGCCATAGGATTCCACAAACTAAGAACAAAAAACTGGATATAGAGAAGTACTGAGAATTCATTCCAAACTAACTGTCGGTTCATATGCTCAAAAACTCAAAAGACATATTCCAACATGTGTGTTTTAAAATTTTGTATTCAAAGGCATCAACATGACACCGTAAATTACACTTATATCAGGGAATAATCACTCACCGTGCTGGTAATGTCGATACAAATAGTAGTGATACATGGAATTTACTCTTGATGTTTAACCCTTACATTTTAGCCGACCCCACTTAGTGGGATAAGGCTTGGTTGTTGTTGTTGTTGTTTAATTCTTACATTTTACAGTATTAACTATTAAATAAGCAAATAGAATTCATAACCATCTCACGACTCTGAAGGCCAGCTTAGCAAAATAGCACTTACAAACAGATATGATTCAGACCTTCCTACCTTTATCTCTTGATTCAAGTGCACTCTCATCTCTATACCTCAGATTCATGAGAGCAATGCCAGGAGTTGGTTTATCCACCCAAATTGAAAACCTCCAAATAAGAAACTCAAGGAAAGCATCAAACTCAGCTACATACTGAAATAGCATTCTTGGCTAATCCGAAAAGAAAAACAGTAAATAAAAAACTTTAAAGATGTTCAAAGCGGTTCCAAATTGATAGTGCAGTTAGGGCAGTTTGGATTGGCTTATTTGAATGTATATTCATGAATAAGCACCTATGAGACTGTTTGAGAGAGTTTATAGAAACAACTTATGACATATTCATAAGTTTTTTTAATTATTTCCATAAGCTCTTCATGATAACTTACGAAAAAAGCTAATAGAAATAGCTTATACATAACCATTTATATGATGAACAACCAATTAAGTTGTTTAATCCAAATAGGGCCTTATTCAATTACCACTAGTACCATGGAAATTCATTACACAATAAACAATATCAAAGTACCTTCATCAAAGTAAAATTTTGATGTAGAATAATAGCAGACTTTATGATGTACTATGTTTTGTGCATGCTGCGCTTTGAGTTGGAGGGCATCCAGTTGATTTAGCTTGCTGCGCTTACAGCTCAATCTCAAAATATGTATCGTTTGTGGTTAATTTAATGTAACATTCTTTACAGTGAAACATGTAATTGACAGCTTCAAAAACCATACAACACATAGGCAAGCAAAGCAACCTAATAAGTTGAATTACTTGTATCAGATTCTGAACTAGTGATGACAATTTTTTCTTTGTCGAAGCCTTGTGGCAATAAACGCTTAGCTTCCATCTCACTACACAACATCAACGCAAACTGTTTCCTCCCACACCTGCAAAGTCCACTACAAACTTCAGATAAAATACTAGAATCAGGAGTCATGAATCTTTCCAACATGTCCCTCAAGACTTGCACAGCTCCATCAAAGTCTTCATTCTTACAAAAAGCCGATACCAACATCCGAAAAGTATTCTCATTTGGATTAAAACCACTCCTAACCATGCTTCTATAAACAAGAAAAGCACGTTCAGAGTTGTTCCTCACACACTGTCCAGCAATAAGAGCAGAAAAAGTAGATGCGTTTGGTACCAAACTCTCCTTATCAAGCTCCTTAACCATATAAGCAGCTTTCTTAGTCTTCCCTTCTTTACAAAGTCCCAAAATCAAACCATTATAAGTCAAAATATCAGCTTTCACTTTATTCCTCGCCATCTCCTCAAAAAGCCCAATCCCCATTTCACTATTACCAGCTTGACCAAACCCATTAATCAAAGTATTATATGTCACAAGATTAGGAGCCACATTAGCCAACTTCATCTCACTAAAAACCCTATTAGCTTCATGCAATTTCCCTTCTTTACAAAAGCCATTAATAAGAGTGTTAAAAGTAACCACATTTGGAAACACCCCATTTTTTCCCATCATCAAATTCCTAACCTTTAAAGCCAAACCAAGTAAACCCTTATCACAATAACCCGAAATCAAAGCATTAAAAGTAACAACATTAGGACACAAACCCATATCCTTCATCTTCTCCAAAACCTCACTAGCTTTATTCAATTCACCTAACTTACAATAAGCAGAAACAACCATATTAATCGTGTAAACATTAGGCGAAATACGATTTCTCCTCATTTGACGATAAAACGATACAACCAATTCCGGTCTTTTAAGATAAAGCATTGAACTAAGAAAAGCATTACAAGATTCAACAGTTGGAAAGAAACCATATTCCTTCATTTTAACAAAAGTATCAGTAGCATTTCTCAGCTTATTCATATGAGCAAAAGTCTTAAAAAGGGTATCAAAAACAAGGGGTGATGAATTACAGAGAGTGTAGGAATGAAGCAATGCTTCAAAGAGATTTGAATTGGTGACGATGATTTTGCTGAAAATGGATTGTGCTGTTTTAAAGTTTCGATTTTTAGTGAGAATGTGAAGGAGGAAGGAATGGGTATGAAGGGTATGAGAATTAGGGTTATGGGTTTGGACCCAATTGAAGAATTTGAGGGAAAGAACGGCGTCGTTTTGGAATTTTAAGAGAATGTGTTGGATTTTGAATGGGGTTAAGGTTTTTGAGAAAGGAGTGAGTTTTTCCCATTGAGAGTGGATTAAGTGACTGTGTAAAATGTTGATGTAATCTAGGTCTTGTCCTTTTGGTTGTGGAAGTGTTCGATGAGGTATAGGTAGGTAAGGAGAGTGTGTTGTTTTTTGGTGGGATTGGATTGATGTTGTTGAGAATTGATGAAATCGAATGGTTTTTTTCATCTTAAAGAGGAAAAAAGATTGAAACCTGGTGAGAGAGGGAAAGGAAAAACCAGTGAGGTATGAGGGAAGATGAAGGAGTGTTTATGTGTTGTGTCCATGCACCGAGTTTGGAGTTCAAAGAGAGAGAGGTGAACAAAAGCAAAGTGGAATAAACATTAGTAACGTACTCACTTTGTATTTGTCTGGGTTTTACTTTCATGAAACACAAACAAACTCAACCTTTAATTTAAAACTATATTAATTGTTGAAAGACTCTGATATTGCACGAGTCCTTTTGGATACGATACGATACGATGAAAATTAACTTGTTTGCTAGGCATAAAATTAAAAAGAGAGAAAAATAAAAGTAGTTTATAAACAGAGCTCCAATCCTTTGTCCTTCGAATAAAATAGAACTCCAATCCTTGCTGGGGAAATTAACTTTTAGAGAACATTCATTTCTAATCTCTTTATAAATTTCAAGATTTTCTCTCCATTAATAAGGCTAAAGAAAGATGTTCAAAAAATTAAAAAAACTGTGAAGCTAAAGAAAGATTAAAAGCTTGATGGGGAATCAGGTAGCCTTGAAAACTTCTAAAATAAAACTTGACTAACTCTTGTTCAAGTACATCTAAAAAATCTAAAAATTCCGCATTGCTTGCAAATTGATTTCAAGAGTAGTTTACAAACATCAATCACACTCCTCAACCCAATGGGGTGTCTTTTATAAAAGACAATCATGAAAAGCTTATAACCAGGATGAAAAATACTTCAAAAAAGTGACGTGACAGACTTGTAGTCGAAACATTGGTGCTATCTATGGAAATCAATTGTCTAACCCTTTAATCGCTTAGCCTCAACTAGGGGGGCCATTGTTTCGCCCAACAAAATGCTTTTATAAATGACAAAATTGTAAAGGACTTACAACCAAAATGGACAATACAACGAAAAAGTGGTGTGACAGACTTGAGGTCGAAACACATCTCATTCTAACTTTGCATATTAGAGCATACCTCTAAAGTTATATATTTTTGTGTTATAGGAAGTATGTTGACTCAAAACCAATGAAGATAAATCCAATATATACTCACCACTACTCTAGGTATATGATGTTCATTCAGGTGCCAGCACCTTACTCCCTCAATATTAATCACCACATCTCCTGACTAGAATGGTATTTTCTAATCCCGGTCCTTTCCTATAAAACCAAGCCTAGGCTTGTCAAATAAACTAAGTGCTCCCAATCTGTTTTTGCATGTTCAAACACTACTCTATTCTTTTGGTTCCATAACGACCAAAAGACAACAAAGCAAAGAGATATCCACAACTTACGCCAAAAGCCTCCAAACAGTGGAAAAGGTGCAACACAAGAAAATAAATCTCAAACAAACCATTTGCAGGACTTACTCACACAAGTTGCGTGTAATGAATATTAAGGGAGGGGGAGGAATTTAAACAAAGTCTACTAAAAGAGGAAAGTTACAAACTTAAAATGGTGCCAACTATCATGTTCAAATTAATCATAAATGGATTGAAGAATCAAATCTGAACATTGATGATCATAAGCTTCTTACTCAAATGAAATGAACTTCATTAGTACATCTCTGAAGTCTTGACTTTATTGCCGAGCCCAAATAAATTCACATTTTTTTATTTATAAATGAATAAACACAGATGATTTAGTACTTCAAAAATACTAAAATTCAATCAACAGACTGATATATCTGATGACACACAGGCCCTTCTATAACAACTCTGATAGATAATACAGCCTACTGTTGTAATGGACGCAAGCTATCATGTCGGTTTTTACATTCTTGCCAAAAGGGATAAGCAGGAGAGAAGACTTAATCACTAGAAGTACACAAAACATAGTGTGATGTAATTGAATTCCCGCACACGGATGATACAAGGCAAACTAAATTTTTGAGGGCCATGTTGCTTGAGCTGACATAATAATTCCAACAATAACTCCAAATAGGCCAAGCGCACTACCAAAGATCTCAATCACAAGAATTTTCACGAAGAGAGAGGAGTTCTGAGCATCAGACAATGCGCAACTGCTTCCAATTATGCCTACACACAACCTGCAACAACAAAAATAATTGAGTATGTACAACAGGACGGATAAGGTCTCCATACATTCACCACGAGAATTCTTGGGAAGATATGAATATGCAGGTTAAAAAGAATACATACCCACAAACAAGATTTGCGAAGCCCACGATAAGTCCAGAAGCAAAGATTGCATATCCAGCTCTAAGAGATTCTGGTTCGTAGATACTTGATTTTGGAACGCTTTCTAATTTTGTCTGCAGGATAATAGCGACAATAACACCATATATAGCAACAGCTTCACAGAAGATTACACTGAAATAGCATAAACATCAAGAACCATATTGTCAAGTCAAAGTCAAGTGCCACAAATGGTTATATTTGGAACTATTGCTGCTGTGCAGGATACTGCATGTAGATAATACACACTTACATGTAAAAGGAATACTACCACTCACAGCACTCAAATGTAACGATCTTAAAGTTGAAGATCAAGAAAGAAATTCTAAATATCACATAAAATACAGGGTTTACAACCTTAATTAACCATTTGTTTAGCCTTAAAGATTTGAGAAAATGTGATATTCTTACATGATGGTTATATTAAGTGTGTGTTTAGATCAAGCTTACTAAGTACTAGAAACAGTTCATAGTGAAAATCTTGGATAGAGCTTTTGAAAATACAAGTATATTCCTCTGTAAAACATAACCAAAACCAAACACGCACCGGAAGCCAAAGATTATGTGTTGAGCTCTACCACAATCACTTTCCCATGCTTTGATACAAGGAAAATAAAAGGTTTGTTTACTTTAAAAAATATTCTTTCTTTATTATTGTCGATTTGTCACCAATAATTAGAGTGTCACTTTGTTATCATATTATCCCGACCCATGAATTTACGGAAATATTCAAAAAGTCACAAGATAAGTTCACAGCTAAGCTAAGCATACAAAAAGTGCGTATAAAGTTCAAAAATTAATGTTGCTTGACGTTAATATCAATCAGCTTCCACTTGTTTCAATATCATGTTACAACTTACAGATACTTCCTCCACAAAATTGTCACATACAGACTGCAATTCTTACAACAACAACTAAGCCTTATCCCACTCTAGGTGGCGTCGGCTACATAGATTAACTTAATCATTTCTTTAAGCCAACCATTGACCTTTGGGTCTTTTTTGATAGTTTTCTGGTGTCTGGTATAGAAAATGTTTTCCAGAAACGTATTCTGTTTGGTTGTAAAGAATTACCTAATTTTGGTGTGCCAATCAAAAGTGAATATTATCCGACTTAATTACTACAAGTAACCGACTTAATTACTACAAGTAACAAGACATCCACACAAAGCAACAAAAGTAACAACTACAACAAAATCTTGTATGTATGGTTAATAACTAATACTACCAGATGAAGTTAGCTACATCAATTAAACGACACTGGACTATATGAAACCTTTAAACAAATCACGCAGAACAAAATTTTGGAAAAACACATTAGTTTTCGTAAAAGTTACATGTGAAAATAATACTTTGAAGAAAATATCTCACCTAAACATTTTTCTGAAGCAATTGTTGTGGGCAAATGTATGATTACAGAGTGAGTTTATCAAGTCATTTAAACCTTCTATAAAACAGCATTGTGATGATACATTATAGACAGCCGATTGATGTCACTGGTACACCCAAATGGAGGACAAACCACACTAAACCAAATGAGCTAGTGCAGAGGGAAGTTGACATGGATGATAAATGAGAAGGACTTGTTGGTACAAAGCAAAATTTAATGAAGTGTGTGGCTTGGCTAGTCTTTTTGTTTAATAAAATACATGATCCACCCGCCAAATCCAAAAGTAAACATTTTCTACTTAGCGGTTCTCATGATAAAAGGTGTCGTACTAAATAGCAGCTCTCATGATAAATTACAACTCCAATTACAATGCTACTTAGCGGGAACTGGTAAGCCATTTCGAGCTCGATCAACAATGTCAATATTGAAGCTTGTCTAGAATTTAGACTTCACCCTACAATACATTTCTTAAAAAAGGATACAATCTCTATCCCAGACAACCACCCACTCACTGTAACAGGCATAGGTGAACTTTAACCTCATTGACAGACAAAATAAGCCAGCTATAAATAAACTTCAAATCATTTTAGTTGATAATCTTCAGATTTTATATACACGACACAGGGACGGAACTAGGCATATGTAAAATGTGTCTTTAGTCTTTAAATGATATGAGAGAGCAAATGATGTATTATCCAAAGTTGATGTCTCATTATTTCCTCCCACCCCCTCAATAATTTTTTCTGGTTCCGCCTCTAACACGACACAATGGTGAGGAGTAGATTACAAAATGAAGAATGAAACTTAGTGCCGAGGAAACATTCTATTTTCTTTCCATTTTTCTTTATCTTTTTCATTTTTGAATATATGCAATCAAATGCTCATGCCCTTCATATCAGATGAAATGATCATTTATTATGAACAAGAAATAAAGATTATCGGTTATTATCAACAGATACCAGACACATAGTAAAATCACTTCTGAACACTAACGATCTAGTCAGTAACTTCCTCATTAGGTTTCAACTAAAACGAAAACAGTCCATAGTATTAAGCTTTGCACATCAAAATTATAACCACAAAACAATTCCTTTCTCCCTCAAACATCAATCGAAGCGAAATTAAACAACATAAATTCCCTATCTAAGTTCAATCAACAGAAAAAAAAAAAACTTTCACCATCGAAAAACTTATGATCAAGATCATTAAGATAATTCAACAAAAAATTACTAAAAAAACAGAATTTAAAGGAATTGAAGAAAATTACATACCTAATGAGATTTTTGGAAGTGATCCTGGGAGCCTTAATAGCAGCACCGATCAGGCTACTACCGGTGATGTAAATTCCCCTTCAACCATTACATAAACAACAGATTCAGAATGACGGAGAGAGAAAGAGAGAGAATTTGATTTGAAAGGGGAAAAATGAGGAAAAAGGGGTTACCAAGCAGCGCCGAGAACGGAGACACCGATTGAGACGGCGATACCGATTGCGGAAAAGGTGTAAGGAGAGATCCTAACGAGTGCTGCAGCCCAAGAGCTTGAATGCGCTGCAATGATTGCAGAGCTAGACATGGTGGTTGTTACGTGAGGAGAGGATTGGGATTGGATCTTGGAGAATTTGTGTAATGAGATAGAAAGAGGAAAACGCTGTCGTTTTTGTTTGTCAATTTTATTGTCGTTTGTCGTTTGTGTTTGTGTTTTCTGGGACAATTTGAAACGACGGGTCGTTTTTTATAAAGGCCCAAATACAGCATTGCTGTTTTCCATACACCGCATTTTGTTACTCTACCCCCCACCACCGCACACGACACAATTGTAAGTTAGTTTATTTTGAGAAATGATATTTGTATCATCATTTTCCAACAATTTTTTTAGACAATCCTCTCTTATACTCTCGTTATATTGGTACTCTCTCTATTGCTTTACCTACATTGTCTTTTATATATTTAGTTATCTTATAAGTTGTCCCAAAATGATTGTTCAAATAACATAATTCGATTATTTTACTCTTCCTCTATTTAATTTCTCATATTGTTATGATACACACACTCACACACATACATATAAAGTAGACAAAATACTTCTTGCAATCATTTATCTATGGGATTTGCTAATATACACCCACGAGTTTTTATGTGGGAGTATTTTAGCAACATGCATCTTTAGGTGTCTTTAGCCACTTTTTAGTTATAACTTGCTAAAATACTTCTTCTAAAAAATAAGTGGGTGTATTCTAGCAAATGCCTATAGGAGTTGCTAACATACACCCACTTATTTTTTAGAAGGTGTGTTATAGCAACATACACCTCAAGGTGTATTTATCAACTTTTTAGTTATAACTTGCTAAAATACTCCCACATAAAAACTAGTAGGTGTATATTAGCAAATCCCTTTATCTATAAGTTTAATTAATTTATTTTTTGCTAAATCTAGAGCAAAAGGACATAGAAATTAAAGAACGTCCCAGCTAAGTTGACATCCCACTCTAATTCTTTGTCAATTATTCATATATATTATTAAAAAAATACATAAAGCTGGAGGATCTATAAGTTTAATTATCTATAGTCTATAACAATATATAATATATAAAGGGATACACCTGATTTCATTGTTTTTTCTTTTGTCAAATTTACCCTTGACTCTATTCAAATCCTTGCACTTTAAAACAATAATATGATAATTAATTAAATAATTGAACAAATATCCATACCACAATATCGACTACTAAATTTGTAACATTTCAGCCTGTATTAATAATTGAAAATTAAATCAATACCTATATATAAAAGAAATACTTTTTTTGTGTGTGGATCTTTCGTTTGGTCAAAATTACCCTTAATCTTTGGAAATTAAATTAAAATATTATAACATATGATTTTTAAGATAATATTTTGGGTTAGTCCATCAAATTAGTTTTTGATAAATAGAATGTTTTTTTATATAGAATGTTGTATTGTTGATATTATTAAAAAAATATAAACATTATTTGGTACAATTTTTTTTTTGAAAGAATTATTTGTTACAATTTGAAAGTCACATATCACAAACATATATACTTATATCTTCTTTGGTTACATAAAAAAAGAAACTAGTCTTTAAAAAAGGACACTCCTAAAACATCCACAACCATAGCGGATGAGAGACAGGAGATGGGTTTATGAAGAATGGCCAAAGAATAAGCGTCATTTGCTTCCAATTTCAATTATAATATCCGTACATTGGTTCCCTTAAGCTCTCTTTAGGAGTTTTGAGGGGAGGGGATGGTTTGTAAAAAAAAAAGGAAGAAAGAAGTGGAAAGAATGGAGAGTTATGAGAATGTTTTCGTTAAGAGGTAGGGTAACAACTAACAATAATCGAATTTATTGTTACTTGTTAAGAGGTAGGGTAACAACTAACAATAAACACAGCCACCAAAGTCATAAAGTTAAGTTCTGCATGTATGATATATCAATGCAGTGTTGTGGACTAAGATTTAAATTATATGATTGCCCTATATGCACTTGTTAATTCCATCATATCTAAAGTGAATAAAAACATGTGTTTTCCTATGTGGAAACTTTTGTTTTTAATATATATTGGCCTCTAGGTGACGCAGGTAAGCCTTCAATTTTGTTTTGCAATCTACGGTTAGGTTTCAACATAAAGAAATTTTTGGCATCTAGTTGACGAGGTAAGCCTTCCCCATGTCCTTTCCTTTTTATTGGTTTGACTTTTTTTCTCTCTTAAATTTAAATGTTTCCCAATGATTAAGATATAGTTCTACTAGATCGCCGACCCGTGCGCCGCACGGGTCTTATGAGCTAAAATCATTTGACAAAATGGTAAAACGAAATGTCATGCTGAGAAAAGGTATAGTATTGTGACATATTGTAACGCTAAACAAACATGTAAAAACAAAACAATGAATTGTTTGAAAGAAGCATATAGTCGATTTTTAAATATTACACATTTCGAAAAACTTCTTCGTACACAACATTAGACGTTTCTCCGGTATCTTCACCATCTTCATCAGTTATCAATATCTTCAGCCCTTCCCTTGATGTAACTCTTGAAACAGCAACATATAATTGTCCATGTGAAAATACTGGCGTTAGAAGATATATGCATTGTCAAATTACAAATCAAAATCAGAAATTGTTCCAAAAAAACATTGAACGATAATTCTTTAAAATCCTCTTATTCATCCATCGACCCGTGCGGAGCACTGGTCTTGTTGACTAAAGAGGCACCAATTCATCTCTCCATAATACTTGTCAAGAAAAACATATTATTTCAAAATAAAAGATAGTTTTTATATAAGTCGTATCATAAACATAGATCCACATTAATCATATCATGAAAGGAATTCTTACGAAAGTTGTCAGAAATAATCAGGTGTAAAAACCGAGTCACCAAATAATTACAATATGTATCGTGAACGTTGAATCTCATAACCCATATGGCCACGGCCAAACCTTTGGAACTCTGATTATTTGTTGAGTTTGACGACCAATGGTGAAATAATTAGTTGTGATGTTCATATTTCCAAATGAAAAATTCTAAAAACAATAACTTTAAGAGTTGGATAAGTGATAGTACTTGGATTATTTACATAGTTGATGGTGGTACACCAAATTTTTGACAGGTTGATAAACCACTGAGATTGTATATGAAATAATTTTTTAAAAAAAAAGGAAATTATACATTGCAACATCAGGCTTAGATAAAATGATATAAACAACTCACACCAAATAACCAAAATCATAAAATTACAAATCATTATATATTATTTTTATGATATCACTATATATATTCAGGGGTTGGAATATACGACAGGGCTACTCATTCTACGGATTCAATTCTGACTATAGTATCTATGGTTTCATGGTGGTATAAGCTTTGCTGCCATTCAAGAAAAACCATTGCAAAAATACTCCAAGCTATCTAGTGATCATTTCCCACTATGAGGTTGCTCCACATATGTGATGACTAAGGACAACATCAACTCTAAACACAAAAAACCAAGCGGTCATTGATAAAGTCAACATAAGATACTCATTTCAAACTATAGAATTGTATGACACTACTACCGTGGAGTCAAAATCCTCTCCATTTGTTAAAAATAAATAGATATTGGCAAGTAGATAAATCTGTAACTACCCATGAAAAACATGCATTATGGTTAAATATAGAGCTGCAAAACACTTTAAAGGTCTACCCATGGTCCTTGTAAATTACCTCCTATAGGCAGTAGTACCCATGTTATTTTTGTTTTCATTTTTGCAGTGATCCATTTTAGCAAATAGACGGGTTTTTCGTTTAAAGATTGAGATTACCTTCATGAGTCTACTGATTCCGAAATCTTGTAGCTAGGCGCAAAGAAGCCAACAACCGACGGCAGATAGAAAACCTATAGTTAACGAACAAAAAAAGAAAGGAACATCTCCAATAACTATAGATAACACCAAATGGTCTACAACAGATTGCAGCACCTTAAATTACATAATATTAAAGAAAACAGTTCATTTGAATACTATAAACAAAATTAAATTGGGTTTGAAATTGATTTAATGAATGAATAAAAAATGAAGAAATTAGAAGGTACCGATTCAATCAGCTTTGGCCTTCTTTTACACACTCCTCCATCTGAACATTTTCGATCAGTCGCACCTACTCAATTAGCTACACATTTCACTGATCCTGAAACTCGGGATTTGACGGTGGATTCCGGTGACTGAAAAGGAGTGTCCCGGTGATCCAGTGTTGAACGCAAAGGTTGAGTAGACGGTAAAAGAATGGACTAAAAAGAAACCTACAAATTAAAGAAGAGAAATAAGGGCAAATGTTGAATAGTTTGTTATGGGGAAGAGAAGAGACTAATGAGCGATGGAACAATAGAAAAGATGAATTGGAGAAGAGAAGGTTGGAGAATAATGAAAGATATATGGAAAAATGAGTAAGAAGGCAAATGTCGAATAGTTTGCTTGGAAAATGAACACAAATCAATTTTGTGGCAGACAAACAGGTATTGAGCCATGTGCCTCCATTTATTATTGCTCGGGAACTTAAAATCTCACATTTTCAATGTATGTATGTTGATTTACAAAGTTATCCCATCTTTTGAAAAGCCATGAAGTAGGTGACGCTCTAGGGAAATTTGAATTTGAAATTCAAATTAGGATCATGGTTTAGGAGTATTAATTGCTTTGAGGAAGGAGGGAAATATTTAGGGTAGAATTAGGGTTAGCTATTTTAGGGTTGCAAAAGTGTTTATCAGACTGCATAGCATTTATATTAAGTATGATACTTTAAGCATCAATGATAAATGATGTGGTTACCTCAAGGCCATCTAATTTTTCACACAACGGTAATTAAAATTGCTACGGTGAGCTAGTTCAACGGTATGCTTTAAACATGTTTGATTACATGTTTATGATCATTGGAGTGTCAATTATTACGTGTCAATATATATATATATTCCTTGCAATGGTAATATTTAATATTATGTACAAACTTTGTATTTAGATTTTAATATAAAAAATACCACTCCATATTGGTATAGATTTTAAAGAAACAAATAGCGCTTGAACAGCCAAAATTGCTACTGTAAGCCAACTTGTTATAGCGCTTCTAAGTTAAAGTGCTATGTAAAACCAATCATAGATAGCGCTTAGTAGTGAAAGTGCTATCAAAAACCATTTTTAGATAGCTTTTAAAGGCAAAAGGGCTATATAATTTCACCCTTAGATAGCGCTTTTTACTTATTTAAAAGCGCTATTTGACCTTTAGGAGCGCGAGATTACATAGCGCTTTTAAAGCGCTATCTAAAGCAAAAAAAAAAACGTTATCTAAGCCCTTTTTTGGCATAGTGATATGGTTCATAAACTAAATTAGAGAAAGTGATAGCTTAGGAATCAATCAATGTCTATTCTTTTATCTTTCAATGGTCAATCTATCTCTGATTAAGAGAGCTAACATGGTAATGTTGGATTACTTGCGGGATTAATTTCAATGCTACAATATATTCAAGAATTTTTCTGCATGAATCTTTAGAAGCATCGCTCAGATTTTATTTTTTTAGTATGGTCGCAAGAACTATCAATACTTTTGGTTTGACGAAAAAATTGTTAGCTTTAATCTTTTTTTCTTAATGTAGTAACTATTTCAGTTTTTTTCTTGGACAAATATTTCAGTTTTCTTTGTTTTATTCTAATAATTTGTTTATTTGTGTGTGTTGCATAAACTATGTTTTGTGTAAAACTTTTTTCAATATTTATTTAAAAAAATGGATCACTATACATATGAATAAAAAATATGATTTTTTCCCACAAGTTATAATCAGCAAAATAATTAATAAATTTAAATATAGTAAATTATATAAATATGTTAGCACAATAAAAATAAACGGACATATGATAGTTATATAATAATGTTTTTTCTAAAACTCCTCTCAATTATATGCCCTTCATTTTTCAATAAATCTTTTATTTATGTGGAACAAGTTATTATAAAAGGTTCTCTCAAAAAAAGTTCTTATAAAAGGTACAATTTTTTTTAAGAATACAATTATTTTTATATTAAACCGAGCAAATTAATAACTCTTAACTAAATTTTATAATAAGTACTAGTATGAAGTTAGTTATTTTTGCTTATAATCAATACTCGAGATTGATCTGTTTCTTACTTTATGCCTGTACCACAAGAGTTGTTATATTTAATAGCAAAACTTGCATCAACTGATCCAACCCATAATACCCCATCTCTTTCCTCAACCTCACTAATAGACCTTCTATTACCACTTCCATGATCTTCAACAATTTCCAACACATCACCCTCCTCACTTAGCCTAGTTGCCAATCCGGTACTTCCTTTCACCTTAGATAAATATGAATAAGTTTTTGTTATGTCTAAAGGAAGCATAACCAACCCTTTTCCTATCCAAGGATATGATAGCATCCATTGGATAAATTTTTCTCTTCTTGAGTTAATTCCAACCCAAAATCCTCCTCTTGGACTCCGTTTTATGTTGTCGGGGAAACCTGGTAGATTAGCAAAGACTTCCAATGTTCCAGCTTTAGGTGTTTCTAACCAATACCTTAATATTCTACATTTTGTAGTCTCTGATATTAGAATATAGTTACCATTTTTGCTAAGTGCTACTCCATTTGCAAATGTGAGATTGTTTAGAAGAACATTGACTTGTTCACTTTTTGGTTCATATTTTATTAGCCTCCCTGAATTGTCACCGGTTAGGATCAGAGACACGTAATTCCTGCATTTTTCAGGAGACACACATATTATGAAAACTTAGAAATAATTGTTGCATACAATCTAAAGCTTCATATGCAACTTTAAGACAAAAATCAGATAAGTTAAAGTTAGAGGACTTTAATCCCTTTTCTTTTCAATGTAAAAATAAAGAAAAAGAGGACCTTACTATGGAATAAAATGATTCTAATATCAAAATGCAAAAAGAAAGGTAATTCGGTTTCAATGCTCACGTGCTCTTTTGCATCTGATGTGTTGCACTTTTTTATAACAGAAAATATTACCGCTGTTTAACGGTTATTAATCTCTGCCAAAATATACATTGAAGAGGTAATGTAATATGCAAGAGTAAGTTATCGAACTTCTAACCCCTTGTTTAAAGTGTTCATGTACCACTCGAATCAACCATATATTGGTATGCATATTTGATTTCACTCTTGGATAAGTCTAAATCGAATATAAATGTGTATAATTAATTTTGACATGTTTGCGTGTTTCATAATAATTGATTTTGACTTTAGAATTGAGTTTAATTTGAATGTAGGATTTGTAACATTTGATTCCATAAAGTAATTTTTACGCTTAAATTTTTTGTTTAACTTACTTTTACATATCCAAAATATAAACCAATTTTACAAAATCATTTTTTATAATGGAAAAACCAATTTTTGACTTAATTTGTCTATATATGATCGATCATAAATTATACCAACAAATTTTATTCAAGACTAAACTTTGAGCTAGAGTTGTATTAATTACCTTCTCTCATATTTAGAACTGCTGGAGGTAAAGTACACTGCTCCAGTTCGTTGATCAATATCCAAACTGTTTGTAAAAGCCAAAGGTTGACCTTCTACTGCATGTGATATGACTTTTTTAGCAATGCCACCAGTTGGCTCAATAACAACTAGTCCCATGTATGCATCAGCAACGTAAAGTTGACCAGATGCTACGTTGAAGCACAGCCCAAGTGGGCGCCCACATATGTGTTCTTTCTTTGGATGCTCCTTGTATGGTCCTCCACACTCATCAATATCATCATCACCTCTGCCAAATCAACCGTATCAACTTTTTATACCACAACAATAATATGAGATGAGCAATTGGCAAAAGAGAAACTAGGAATAAATGAACTAACATACGTTTTCATTGTGGTTTTGATTTTTTTGGTACATAACATCACATCATTATGATTTTGATTTGCTATATAACATATTCAACAAAAACAAAACTTCATACATTGAACTATTATATACAATTTTATATAAATTTTTTATCTGGTAGAAGGTATTCTCTACAATGTTACAAAACTTTGAGATAAATTTTATTAGATGACAATCGAACAATATTGTTTATCTCTTAGCAAGGGTGTCTGTGTTATATGTTAGTTCCGTCTTTTATTGAACATCTTGCCAATTGTGATTAAAAATCTTAAATTTGGAAAATGGTCGCCTAATTAGATAGGACGCTTAATTGTTAGTAAGGTTCATAGTGAAAGAACCTATTATCGGCTCCATTCATGTTTTTAAAAATACTAGTAGCCACAAGGCTAACTACATGGTAATGGTTGATTAAAATATAATAACATAAAAAGCCTATGAATGTTGATCTCGAGTAGACTCGTCACCATCAATAGTCTCGGTAGCCGTCTAGCCGAAGTTTTCTCTTGGTGATCTACCTCGCCCGTCGATGCCTCTTTCTCAACATTCCTTGGCACGTCAACTCTAGAAGTACTAAGTTTCCCGACTGAAGGAGCCAACTTTGGTTCCACAACACGAGGAGGTGTTGGGCCCGTCCAAGCAGGGGGAGTCGGGGTCTTGTCGTGTGCCAGAGAAATTTTGAAGTCTTACCAAGATAAGCGTTAGGTCTTTAAACCATTAGTGTTGATGACGAGGTTCATTTTCAAGCAGGCTTTCTAACATAGAGAGGTTTTCTACGTCAACACAAATTGAGTTGGTATACAAAATACTCCTTTAGCTATTCTCCGACCTCAAATTTTCAGCTAAACGCTCAACTAATAACTTCAACTTAGTGTATAGTATTTAGATTAGTCGTGAGTTTATCAATCTTGTAACTTTGGTTAAAATTGCTGCAATGACTTATGGTGATTTTGTCAATTCACGCTGGCAGCGTTTCTACTTGTTAGTTGCCATGGTATTCTTTCCTCGTTTGAAGGCTTTTCTTGATTTGGAAGCTTTTCTTTTGTACCGGATTTGAAGGCTTTCTTTCATTTTCAATATAGAGTAAATATTAGTACTATACGACAACCAGGTCAATGCAACTTATGATAGAATAAAACAAACTAGTAAAGAAAAAAAATGCAAATAACACTTCAATCTGGCCCCACCCAAGTTTTCTCTCTTGCTCCCGTAATTGCCTTTCTCAACTAAAAATCCATCCTTAATTCCTTATATTCCCATCAATGTTTTGCACGCAAACAACCTTACCATTTTTTTCTTTTAAACCTAAATATTGCCAAAATTGCTCGCAAGTAGTTACAACCCAACATTCATTCTATTTTCTTACCAGTAAATATCCGTGCGACATTGTAATAATTATATAAAAAATAATTAGATTGTTAATATTGTAGAATGTTTAAAGATATTAAATAAAAATTATGAGTATTAATGTAATGTTTCTATTAAATATTTTACTCATATATACAAAAATTTGTTAAACAGTTGAGTCACACCAGTTATGAATTTTATTTGCTTATATATGCGTAAACAAATTTTTATGTAGATATATATAAGAAAGTTGATATGATATAATTTTGAAAATTTATTATTATTTTCAAAATCAAAATTAATAGTGTTTCTATTAAATAACTTTTTATTTTATATGCAAAAGACTGATCAATGTTTGCACCGCACCTGCTGCAGGTTTTTTGTACTTATATCTGCATAAACAAATTTTTATATATATATGAGAAAGTCGATATGATAAAATTTTGAAAACTCATGACTATTTTCAAAATCAAAATCAAAATTAATGTATTGTTTCTTTTAAATATCTTTTTATTTTATATGCAAAAGACCGTTCAATGTTTGCACTGCACCCGTTGCAGATTTTATGTACTTATATATGCATAAACAAATTTTTATATACATATATGAGAAAATCGATATGATAAAATTTTGAAAACTCGTGACTATTTTCAAAATCAAAATTAATGTAGTGTTTCTATTAAGTAACTTTTTATTTTATATACAAAAGATCATTCAATGTTTGCACCGAACCCAGCAGATTTTATGTACTTATATCTGCATAAACAAATTTTTATGTACATATATGAGAAAATCGATATGATAAAATTTTAAAAACTCATGACTATTTTCAAAATCAAAATTAATGTAGTATTTCTATTAAGTAACTTTTTATTTTATATGTAAAATACCGTTCAATGTAAGCACCGCTGCTGTTGCAGATTTTAAATATTTATATCTGCAGAAACAAATTTTATATACTTATATGAGAAAGTCAATATGATAAAATTTTAGAAACTCGTGACTATTTTCAAAATATCAACATTAATGTAGTGTGTCTATTAAATAAATTTTTATTTTATATAAAACACCGTTAAATATTTAAACCACACTCGTTGAGGATTTTATATGTTTATACATGCAGAAGAAAATTTTTATGTACCGATATGTGATAGTCGATATGATAAAATTTTGAAAACTCGTGACTATTTTCAAAATATCAACAATAATGCAGTGTTTTTATTAATTAAATTTTTATTTTATATACAAAACACCGATCAATGTTTGTACTGTTCCCGTTGCAGATTTTAAATGTTTATATCTACATAAACAAATTTTTATATACATATATGAGAAAGTCGATATGATAAAGTTTTGGAAGATATGATAAAATTTTGAAAACCCGTGACTATTTTCAAAATATCAACATTAATGTAGTGTTTTTATTAATTAAATTTTTATTTTTTATGCAAAACACCGATCAATGTTTGCACCGTTCCCGTTACAGATTTTAAATGTTTATATCTACATAAACAAATTTTTATATACATATTTGAGAAAGTCGGTATGTTAAAGTTTGGGAAACTCATGACTATTTTCAAAATATAAACATTAATTAATGTAGTGTGTCTATTAAATAAATTTTTATTTCAAATTTAAAACACTGTTAGATATTTAAACCACACTCGTTGAAAATTTTATATGCTTGTATATGCAGAAGAAAATTTTTATGTACCGATATGTGATAGTGACTATTTTCAAAATATCAACATTAATGCAGTGTTTCTATTAATTAAATTTTTATTTTATATGCAAAACATCGTTCAATGTTTGCACTGTTCATGCTGTAGATTTTAAATGTTTATATCTGCAGAAACAAATTTTATATACATATATGAGAAAGACGGAGTATGAACAAATATTTTAAATGTTTTGCATAATTTTTTTTATTTTGTATGCAAAACATAATTCAATGTTTGTTGGACGATTAAAAAATTAAGATCATGAGTTTTAATAAGGACAATTATGAAATTTTTCTGGACTTCGATTTTTATATATTGTTAGTAGATATGACCATTATCCGTAATTAATTTTTTAAAAAAGAAATAAATTAAATTTTGTAAAATGGCCATTATGCACATAAAATTAAGGAGATCATGAGTTTTAATAAGGACGATTATGATATTTGCTGTACTTCGATTTTTATATACATAGAGAAAGTCTATATGACAAAATGTTAGAAACTCGTGATAATTTTCAATATATAAACATCAATGTAGTGTTTCTATTAAATATTTTTTTATATACAAAACATCATTCAATGTTTGCTGGACAATTATATAATTAAGGACGATTATGAAATTTTGCATTTTTTTTGACAAAAAAAACTTGTTACAATGACCATTATCCATAATTAATTTTTTAAAAAATAAATAAATTAGTTTCATAGTTATCCGTGAAAATTGGTTACACTTGACCAGTATCCGTAATCAATTATTTAAAAAATAAATTAATTAGTTCATAGTTATCCGTGGAAATTGGTTGCACATATGAATTGATGACCATTGTCCGTAATTATTTTTTAAAAAAATAAATAAAGTTTTGCAAAATGATCATTATGCACATAAAAATTAAAGAAATCATGAGTTTTAATAAGGACAATTATGAAATTTTGCCGGATTTCGATTTTTATATATTGTTAGTAGATTTCTTATAGCCCCGCCAATAATCTCTATCCCTTGCCCACACGCAAACAACATCTTAGCATCACCCTTTTTCATTAATGTTTTTAAAATGAGGAGAAAAGAAATTAAATTCGATGTTGGAAATTGCCACCCAACTGATTTTCATATTTTATATTTTTTTTCCTTTTCAATAGTAAGTTTTACATGTTTTCTTTCAAAAGAAAAATATTCTTTTTTCCTTTTCAATAAGCTTTTAACATGTTTATCTATTTATCATCCATAGTTAAACCGATTTATAAACCAATTAAATTTTGACCTAGAGGTCTGACCGATTACATATCTTCCGATGTGATTTTAAAATTTTTAAATCACAGTCAAAGAGAGTTATCACTTGAAGAGATACATCTACGTTCAAGCTTACTTTAAGCCCATATCATACTTTTTTAAACAGACAAGGCTATAGTTTTTTTATAAAAAAATAAAATAAAATCAATTTAGCTCAAAATATCATACGGACAGAAAGGAAACCTTTTAAACCTACCAAACATGTCTACCCAAGTAAACAAGAATATTTTTTTTGGTGTGAATGTGTCGCCGGTGTTTATGGAGATGGCGTGTGGTTTCTTGAATTGTAAACAAGAGATGTTGCCTTTTAAGTATTTGGGGCTTCCGGTGGGAGCAAATTCGAGTAGGGTGGCTACTTGGGAACCGTTGCTAGATCAATTGAGGAGTAGATTACATTCTTGGGGGAACAAATATGTGAGTTTAGGTGGCCGTATTGTGCTTTTGAATTCGGTGTTGAATTCGATTCCAATCTTTTATCTTTCCTTTTTGAAAGCTCCGCCTAAGGTTATTAGGATGATTGTTCGTATCCAACGGGAGTTTCTTTGGGGTGGGGTGGGAGGTGGCCGTAAGATTTGTTGGGTGAAGTGGGCGAAGGTGTGCCATCCGAGAAATAGGGGAGGCTTGGGAGTTAAGGATGTGAGATTGTTTAATGTGAGTCTCTTAGCAAAGTGGAAATGGAGGTTGATTCATGATGACCAATCACTTTGGAAAAGGGTCCTTTCGGATAAATACGGTACGGGGAGGGATGGTAGGTTGGGGTTGACGGATGTGGTAAGTTCGAGGGTGGCGTCGAAGTGGTGGAAAGATGTAATTGGTTTAGAGGAGGGACTTGAGTCAAATTGGTTTAAAGAAAGTGTGCGGAGAAAGGTGGGTAATGGTAGAACGACGAGTTTTTGGTTTGATAAATGGGTGGGTAATTATCCTCTTTGTGAAGTGTTCCCGCGTCTTTTTTCTATCTCTAATCAAAAGGAGGCGAAGGTGGGGGATGTTTTTGGGGTGAGAGATGGTGTTGACGGATGGTCGTTATCTTGGAGGAGGGTGCCTTTTAATTGGGAAGTGGGGTTGATTAATGATTTGTTGGGAATGGTAGATGGTTTTAGAGGGGTAGAGGCGGAGGATGTGTGGTGGTGGAATCCGGAGGAGGGTGGGGTGTTTTCGGTTAGATCGTCTTACAAAGTGTTATTGGAGAAGTTGGTGTTAGGGGAGGAGGCGAATGTGTTGGAAGAGAGGGTTTTTGAGTATCTTTGGAAAAGCGGTGCACCATCAAAAGTGGTTGCTTTCTCTTGGTCTCTACTCTTGGATAGAATCCCCACAAGGGTCAATCTTGCGATTCGTAATGTGTTGCCACCGGATGGGTCTACTATGTGTGTGTGGTGCGGTGTTGATGTGGAGTCAACAAATCATCTCTTCTTGCATTGTGCGGTGGTTAAAAGTGTGTGGCAAAAGATTTGTGGGTGGCTTGATTTGAATTTCACTATTCCAAGTGATCTTTTTTTGCATTTTGAGTCTTGGAGGAATGGAGCGAGTTTGAATAAGCTTAAGAAAGGGTTTTTGTTGATTTGGCATGCCGTGATTTGGGTGATCTGGAGAGAAAGAAACAGGCGTATTTTTAATAATAAGGCGAAGGATATTGAAGAGGTTGTGGAAGAAATCAAGGTATTGTCTTGGCATTGGTCGTTAAGTAGACTAAAGATTGCATCATTCCTATTTTACGAGTGGTGTTGGGACCCGAGAGAGTGCCTTAAGAGGTAGCAGTGCTGGCTTTATGGATCCTTTGGGCTGCTGTCTTGGTTTGGTGATTAGTGGGCTGTCATGGCTGTTGCGGTTTCTGTTGGAGTTTCTTGGACAGCAAATAAATGTACTGTGCTGGCTGGTTTTTTGGGAGTGTTGGCAGCGCTGTTGGTGTTGTTTTTAGGGAGTTTTTTTGCTTTTTCTGGTCTGTGTATCTTGCTGGTTTATGGCTGGACAGTTGTATTGCTTTTTCTCCCTGTTAGGCACTTCTTGTGCCGGGGCTTTCGATTAATATATGCTGCTTTCAAAAAAAAAAAACAAGAATATTTTTTCTGTATAACTATTCTTATTAAATTAGATTGTTTGCTTTGTGTTAAACATTTTTATCTTTTTTCATGAAAACATTTTTATTAATATAAGCATTATCTTACATTATTTTTTGACATATTTGAATGCATTGTTATGTTATATTACAATAAGTGGTTATATCTAATCATACTCTCTAGATATCATGTTAAATTAAATCTTAAAATATAAGTTAATCACATTCACCTTTTTTTTTTGGAGCAATAATCACATTCACCTATTAACTTATTCGTGTGAGATTAGTTATTTTAAGACATTAGTTGAACCAGATCTATAAATAGTCTTATACTATAGGAAATGCTTATCAAAGAAACAGATCACCTGTACTTGAAAATTGTGTGTTACAGGTCAGTAGTCAGTTTGTGGGAATCAAATATGTGTTCGTGGGAATCGACGACGTTTGTTTGGGGGCAACCTTTGCTTCATCACAATTTCAAATAAAAGTGTTTTCCAAATACTAGTAGGATAACCATTTCATCTAAAAAATCAATAAACTTTAAAAAATGAATGTGACATTAATGTTTTTGTTTTAGATTAAAAAGTGATTTGATATATTCATTATATTATTAAAAAAATATGAAGTATATAAATTAAAAATACATTATATTTATTTGTTCTTTTTAATATATGTACCCTGACCCTCCCTGAATTAATACATTTTAATGAAGAGAAGCTTTCTGGAATTAAATTTCTCACACCAACATCCATTAATATTTAATAGTCCATCCTATAAGATTCTGAAATACAGTATTGATTATCTACCAATAACACATTTTGCATGAACAAAGGAATACACGTGGAGCATATAGATAGTGTGACAAAGAAAGAGGTTGGTTGAGAGTGTTAACCTGGGTGAAGAAGAAGCGACGGCAAAGTCCACCCAACGGTTCTGATGACGGTGCCATTTGATGATGTGTCCATCAGAAACTCCGGTATAAGGTCCTTCACCGTGAGGATCGAAGGCGAAACTCTCCGGTCCCACGGCGCCGTTTTCAATCGGAACCATACTCTCGTATTGCCAAACATCGGAAACTCCGAAGGTTGATGTTTCTGTGACATCCTTGGATGGTGTAACTACGCTGTTGTATGCTAACCATGCAGTCATGAAAACTGCCACGACGGCAACCGTAAGGTGCAGTTGTGGCCTCATGCCGATTGAAGATAGAGTTATGGGGGAGAATTTTGAGCCACTGATATATATGTGCACCAAACTCTCTTGTTTTGTGCTGCTGATATTATGCATAAGTATTTCTTTTAATAACAAAAGTTAGTATGCGTTGGTCATATGATGTGGGTAGAAAATAGAATACTCAACTTTCAGGGTAAAGTATTAATTTGGTCAAAAAAAAAAAAACTTCCAGGGTAAAGCATTAATTATTATTTAATTTTAAGGACACATTTCATAATACTAGTAGTCTAGTACCACTCTAAAGAGAAATAATGCAAAAGTTTACTATAGTAGATAAAACACTTTTTAGTGAGGAAGGGTAAGTCGGCTAGTCTGCCACCTGACTTAAGAAATTGAAGCGGTGGCAATTCTGTAAATATTTTAACTACCTTGAGTCGACTACATTGTTACCTTGACTTAAGAAAAATCTTATTAAGTCGGTTTGCTTGCTACCCGTATTAAGAAGACATCCTCGTAAGTCGTCTAGCTTTTACCAAACTTAAGAAATAATAATTTTAGTTAAAAAACACATACTACAATTACATTATGTTATTGTCAAATACTCTTTCTTCCTCCTCTCTGAACCCTAGTTTATTTGTTACTTTCTCTCTTCTGTTTCTACCATTTATCATTTATGCCTCCACCGTTTATTCTCTTTCTTCCTCGTCTATGAACCCTAGAATTTCTAGATTTGCGTTCTCATCCGGATCTTTACACATCTTCGCCTCAGATCTGCACTTTCATCTTGAGCGAATCTCACCTAAAATCTTCTCGCCTGAACTTTGTTTCACTGTTTCCACCTCTAGTGAAAAATTTCCCAAACCCTTTTCCATTATTGAACATATACTTCCACTTTTATTCTCAAAATCCCTTTTCCATTGAAGCTCTGGTGAAACCCAATCACCATCACCACCGCCTCCGCTGGAAGCTTCATCCTTGTCACTACCGTGAAACCCAAACCCAACCCATTCTCGTCACCACCGTGAATCTCAATCCCTCATCTTCGTTCTCACCGTCGCGAGATCCTTTCTCACTGCCACCGTGGACCGTCAACTCTCACCTAGTCGTTAAACCGCTGCGCTACGTCTTAGCAAATAAGGTTCACTCTTTCTCCTTGCCCTTACATTTCTTGTTGCCGTGAAACCGTGTTCTGTTGTGGATTTGCTTATAAGCTTTGAGTTGATTTATTTGGTGGTGAAATTCTTTTTTTTTAATTAAGATGATAAGCTTTAATAATCTTACAGTAAGATGCTTAATAGTTGTTATCATTTTTGGTGCATGTTGCTATAATAAACTAATTAGTAATTTTTTTCATTTTGATATAATAAACGGTACTAAGTTACTTAATAAGCTTATTATAGAGTGATTGAATGTTACAATCAATTGTGCAATGTAGTGATTTTTACAAAGATAAGATTGGTGTCTGTTTGCAACTTTTCATGTTATTTGTTTTTGTTGATATAGTATTTGAACAAAGATATGATTGGTTTGGATTGTTTTTTATAAGGAAGAGTGAGTTTCATTGGGGGAAGAAGTTCTAAGGAGGAAAGTTGGAGGCAGAGTTCAAATTCTTGGAGGGAATGTATTGATCCACAACCAAGTTATGGTCAAGAGAGTTATGCTTATGAATATGATCTACATCCCTCTTATTCTTCTTCGCAGCTGTATTATAACTAGCCTCCTCCAAGTTATTTTGGTGCTAGTGAACCTTATGAGAGTTGTAGATCCTTTGATGATAGTACCAAGTTTAAGAGAAAATACTCAAGAATTGCTGATAGTTACAGTTCCATAATGAGGTATAATTTTCTAATATGTTAGTGTTCTATTGATCAATATATATGTGTGTGTGAACTGTGTATGTTGTATGTATGAATGTGCATACATGTGTAAGTACCTATAGTATGTATGGACATATTCTATGTATTGCTACGTGGAGATGGAGATGAGAGGGCAGTGCAGGGGAAAAGTAAGCGACTGAGACAGCCGCAACATATATATGCTTCCGATGAAGCTAGATTGGAACCATTGGAGAAGGTTGATTAGTTGCAATCCCATTTAGATTCTGCACATTCAATTTTTTATTAAGTAGTTTCTATTCTACTCTTCCTTTTTCACTTTTTAATTATTAAGTTTTAGTTTTTTGTTGATTCAATCCTGTTTTGATTTCATAATTGCTTTTGAATTGAATTGACTGGGCAATTAGGGAATTGGTTTCTATTAGTGCAATTGGTGCAATATTCTTCGTACAATGAGTTTTAATTTCTATTAGTGTTTTCATTTACACAGCTGCCAAGTGAATCCATTATCAAATATAGATTGAATCACTATTGCATACAAGCATCAAGGATAGAAGCAACTTATATAAAATCAATTTTTTTTATAATAGAAACAACTTATACAAAGTGGTTATATGACAAACTAACTTATACTCAAGAGAGTCTAGGTATTATATTATTTTGCAGGATTAGTAAACCAATATATGTCCTTAAGTTTTCTCTCAAGGTCTCTAGAATTTGAGTAGAGGAGGGAGATAAAAATGTACATCAAACTCTTGAAGAGGATTAGTTTTGTCATCTCAATTAACATCAAACTCTTGAAGGATTATGCTTCGGTGTCTGATTAATTTTTTTTTTCTGTTGGTGAAATTCTTTGTTGCTTCTGATTCAATTCACCTAAAAAATTATGCAGGTTTGCTCTATCACTGTCTGTCACAGCTTGTGCAGATCTTAAAATTGTGTGACTATAGAACATTAGCAATTGGTGATGGTGGTGGGATTGATGCAAGGATGGTAAAAGCTGATATAGGTTTTGGCATTAGTGGTTTCTCAGAACAATGATGCTTGTGGTTCTTAATTACTGTTATTAATTTAGTAGCACCCAATGATAATTTTCTTTTGTATACTAATATGAACATGATGTTGATCATTTTACAGGATCTGAGCAGCCCGAACTGGAGGAAACTTGTGATTCTGCTGAAACAGAAAATAAGGAATGCTTTGGCCAATCCAAGGCTGCGTAATATCATATTTCCCGTTAATTGTTGTTTACAGAGGCTCAAATTGTGAATGTCACCATGGATATGGCTTTGGTAATGTTCCTAAACTAACTTTTTATTTTTATGTTATTTTATTTATTTATTTATTTATGTACTTGCTATAGAATTGAGGTTATCTAGGGCAGATAATAATTTTTTTCTTTACATCATTAGCTTTAAATTATATATGTGGGATTAATATATCACATATCTATATGTTTAGACAAAAAAAAAACAGATTAAAAGCCTAGTTATGTGTGTTCTTTTGGCAAAGTTATTCAATTTACTTGCTAGTGGTATGTGTGTCTTTGTCTTGATGATTGTTGAGTGTCTTTCACATCACTTTTTGCCTAGTCACATTAATTTGGCTTTGTAGTTTGCCTTGAGGTTACGAGTTCTGAAATCCTTTATAAAAGCTTCAGCTAAAACTCTTGTTTGATTGCTGGAGTATGAGGTTCGTAGTACAGCCAATGGTTTATTTATTTTTTTTAATACCTTTTAAGTCGGTTAACTATTCAACCGACTTAACAACTTGAAACTTCTTATGTCGGCTGCTATTAAGACGGACGCGGGACCGACTTAAAAAGCCTTTTTTAACCGACTAAAAAAGGGTGTTTTCCACTAGTATGGTGGGCGATCTGAATAGGTCTCCTACCGTAGGGTAGGGGACATGGTTTTTTTTTTTTACAAAAATGAATATGAACCATTGGATAAGGGTTAACCAACCCTTGGATCAAAGTGCTTACTATACACCTCCAACACTCAATTGCTTTCTTTTATTCTAAACTAGTAGTGTAATTATTCGGTGTTGTTCGGGTTAAGACATAATTAAGGACGACCAAAATTCTGCATGCAAGGTATCTGCATATAAAATTTACCACGAACCGATACATGACGAATATCTTAATGGGCACACACGAATAAAAAAAATCATATTTTAAGTACCCGTAAATTAATAGATGCACATGCAGATGAAATTAACAGGTTTTAATAAAAAAAATTGACAAACTGGATTTAGTAAAATTATTAACACATATAGAATAAAATAAACATTTTTTAAGTTCCCAAACTCGCATAAATTCATACCCGTTATTAAATTAGTAAAATTATACGATTGTCGTATTACTTGAATAAAAAACTTCTTGTCATGAAATAAAAATCTTCTCGTCATTAACAAAAGATGATGGTAAATTTGTAACAAAACTCATTTTTCTATCTAGTATAAACATCTCAACAATCCATATCTACTTTGATTTTATCGTCCAAATATTTTATATGTTTGTTTTTATTTCATGATGAGAAGATTTTTATTTCATATAAAATATAAAAATGTTTATTTTATTCTATATGTGTTAATAAGTTTACTAAATCCAGTTTGTCAATTTTTTTACTAAATCATGTTAATTTCATCTGCATGTGCATCTATTAATTTACGGGTACTTAAAATATGATTTTTTTAATTTGTGTGTACCCATTAAGATATTGGTCTTGTACCAGCTCGTGGTAAATTTTATCTGGAATAGAGAATTTTGGTCGTCATTAATTATATGTCTAACCCGAACAACGCGGGGTAAATACACTACTCTAGAATAAAAGAAAGCAATTGAGTGTTGGAGATGTATAGTAAGCATTTTGATCCAATGGTTGGTTAACCCTTATCCAATGGTTCATATTTATTTTAAAAAAATGTCTCCTACGGTAGGAGACCTATTCAGGTCGCCCACCGTAGACGGAGTCTTAATAGACTAGCTTATAAGTTTGTTTAGAAAAGTTAAAATGTGTTTGGTAACAAGCTTCTTTCACTAACTTATAGTTTTTCTTGAGATGCTATTTTCGCTAGCTTTTGAGCTTATAGCTTGTAGCTTTTCACATTTTATTTCATTTTTAACCTTTAATATTCTTTTTTATTAAAAAAAACTACCCACTCAAAAGAAAAAAAACTTCTCACGTGTTGATTTTTTTTTTATGATTGCCTTATGTTGGTTTCTATGTGATTTTTTTTCTCTGTTGGTTGAAATATTGTTCTGGATTTGAATTTTTTTATACGGTCTCTTTCTATTAAAGTCGTATATATAAAGGTGAAAATTTATTTAAAAAGGTGAAAAATATGTACAAAAGGGAGGGATCAAACCAAAACCCTCAAAAGGCAAGTCAAACACTTGAAATAGAAAATAAGTTAAGGGAAGTGAAAGTTCGGCAAACCATAACAATCCCTAAACAAATCATCTCTAATAACATAGGGCAAATCATCAAACCAAACCGATCCTTGAATGGGGTCAGATACAGCCTGAAAAAGCAAAGAAGTTAAACAAAACAAAAATTTGGCAAACCATAGCGGTCCCTCAAAAAACGATAAGTAATAACAAAAGGCAAAACATAAAACCAAATAGATCCCTGAACAACATGACCCATATTGGCGAGCTTGTCAGCAAAAAGTTGCCTTCATATGATAGTTACCCCAAAGAGCCCAATGGTTGAGCTGCAATTAACAAGACAACTTTAGTTGTTCTATGTTTGATTTTAAAAGTGTTTATGGGACTGGACAAATTAAGAATCAGGCGATCTAACAAACTGAAATTATTGTCCATCACTAAACCACAAGTTTTTGTGTCAAATTTAAGTTGTCAAGAATACCAAAATAACTTTTTGTCTCTCAAACATCGTACAACAAAAAGTTGTTCAATACCTTAAAGGTTTGTCTTGGTCTATTCTATCTTGTGATGCGTTCTTATCTCTTATGTTGTTATGTTCAAGAATTACCTTTTAACAGATCAAATGCAACCCATGTAATTGAACTTAAATCAAATTAATGTATTATTAGTTTTTATTTTAAAAAATATACTCCCTCCGTCCCTTTTTATAAGAGTAGTTTACAAAAATCACATGCATTAAGAAAAATTGTTGGAGTAATAAAGTTGTCTCAAATGTGTGTGACTATTACTAGATTACCCTTAATTAAATATATATTTAATGTTAACTTTTCATATACCAAGACAAATTGATAGTATTAATAAGGGGTATATTTGGAAAAAGAGAAATCAATGCATCTAGGAATTTGTATATGATCTTATATTTGGGAATGGATCCTCTGCAGTGACTGCAGGGTCCAGTTAAATCCAAGCCTTTGAAAAAAATTTAATGCTTAAAAATATAAATATTAAAAGCTTGAAATTAAGAGAGATAATATATTTAATGGTATAGATTCTACACTGTAGAAAACTGGAGAAAAACACACTGCAGAGGATCCATTCCCCTTATATTTAGGGACATAAATTTTTTTGTAAACTACTCCTATAAATAGGGATGGAGAGAGTAATTATTTTTTTACATTATTATATATTAGTTACTAGAAAGTTTATGGAGGACCACTGCATCTCGATCCTCACAAAATATACGTTAGGGGAGGGACACATAATTTTAAGTTGTAACTTAGTTTTAATTCATTTATATTTAAAAAAAAATATAAGATTTTGAAAAAATATTTTATCAAACTACTTTTCCTTTTTTTAAAAGAAAATATATTTTAAGCTAGTTAAAAATAATAATAGTTTGCCAAATAACTTTAACTTTATTTATAAAGCTCTTAATTTTTGTTTTAAGTGTAAAGTAGCTTTTAACGTTGAAAAAAGTTAGGCCAAACGGAACCTAAGTATCCAAACAAGATTACTTCCATAGTCTATTTAAAAAATTGAATCTTAGTATTAATTTTACTTTTATCTTAATCTTAATTTTAATATAATACATATTGTGGAGCCATCAAAGTGCCAAAAACCCTAGTTGTCTGAGGGTTTTTCTTCCTCAAAATATAATATAAGGGAATTAAAAAAAATTGTATGATTTTTTTCTTTTCAATTTTACCCTTTATAAAACTATTCTATTTTATTTACAACTTAATCCTATTTAATTTGATTAAATAATTTAAATATCTACAATTTTATATAAAAATACTAAGTTTTTTGTGCAAAAAAATTCTTTTAATTTTACCATTCGCTTATTCTTTTTATTTTTATTATTTAAAATTCCTCACCAACTATATAACTTAATTTTTGAAATAATCGAATAAAAGTAAAGAGAAAAAAAGATATGTTAGTGACGTCTACTAATTTGAATTCTTCGCAGTTAGGCGAAACACTCATTGACGAAGTCAAGACAATATTGACCGTTTGATCTTCATTAGACAATTCAGAAAGACATATTTAATATATTATTTTATAATTTAAATTACTGATTTTGAATATTGATCGTCGAATCTTGATCGCACGATCTCCGACGGGAGGGGTAGATGTGGTCTGGATGCCAACATCTAAAAAGAAAGGTAGTAAAGAGAATTGGAATCATAACAAATAGATTTGGAGAGGTTTAAATGGGTCACCTATGCGAGAGAGAATATCAAAGATTCAAAGTCAACTTAACATTGATTGGTTATTTAATTATGTAATTTTTCACTAAATAATTGTATTTACCATTTCTCTCATTATTGATTGCTCTAAAAAAATCAATTTTTTGACAATTTTGTTCTACAAATTATCATCTAAATTTTTTCAAATTGTCATAAAAAATTGTTTATAAATTGTCATCTGATTTTTTTTTTCAATTATTTATTAATCTCAACTACTCCCACTAATAGTGTTTCATCTGTACTCTGTTTGGAGTTTTATTTATTTAATTTTTGAAGGATGTTTATTATTATTTATTAGAATCCATTATGTTTTTCCAATAATGCAATACCATTGACATGTAATAATAGCAATATTTGTGAAAATCAAAATTCATAAGTTTATCATCTTAATCAATGTTTTGTTGTAGTAGAGATCATATAATTAATCATAAGAATCTATGAAATTTAAACAGGATTAGCGTAGGTAGTGTTTGAGGATAAAATGGATTTTGTATAAAATTATTAAACAATGAGATTTTTTTAAGGATAAATGTCATTATGTTTGGACCTTCAACACATAAACTTTTTTAATTACTTAATTCAATTCCTCGTGTAAGTATTCTTGTATGAAATGCAGAATGCATGACTGACTTACCAATAGTTTTGTTAAGTCGTAGACTTGTAGTTGTTAAGTTCACACATTATCTTTTAGCAAAAAAAAGTTCACACGTTATCTTTTACCACTTTTTAAATGTCTTTCTCTAATTAGTTTGAAAGGACACTCTTATTTTCTAGTACCAATCAATTGGTTAGTAGGTAACAAATTCTTGTACAAAGTATAGTTTATATATAATTTCAATTCCTTTAATAAGTCAGAACTACAAATGTTTTATTTTCCTTACATCTTGTGTTTGTCTCAGACCTCATGCTAACAACAATAATTCAAGTCTATTTTTCAACATCTCAAGCTTAATTCAATAGATCGTTTTTTTTTTTTAAAAAAACTCATAAATTGAATTCAACAATAATATTTAAAAAAACGCAATTCTCAAACACTTATTCAACACCTTATTTTATTTCTATCTTTCGTATCATATCACATAACTAATTTATCACATTTATTATATTATTCTTTTATCTCTTTCTCTCTTAAAGTGTATACACATATTCAAGTGTCCGTAAACACTATTCTATTGAATTAGTCAGCAATCTGAAAATTAAAATATACACACCTATTCAAATGTCCGCAAACATTATACTATTGAATTTGTCTGCAATTTGAAAATATATGAACAGATTCAAGAGAAAGGAGAGGTTGCCTCAATCTATATCCTATCCGATTATTTATGGAAAATTTCACTAAATTATGGGCTTCATTGGCTATCCAATCTTCTAGTGTGAGGTGTGAGAATAAGAGACTTCTTCAAAGCTTTTCCACAAAGCATCACATATGCGAAGGTACATGATTCATACCCAATTTGACTAAATAGACTGAATGAAATTCTGTCCAATAAGCATAGTGTGGCTCACCCAATAAAATATACACAAAGAAGGAAATGATGAAATGAATATTTTCTTCGACTCAACTCAATTCAAATCACTAAATCATTTTCTTTTGTTCTTGTTGCTTGCCACCACCATAGAAGTACTATGGAAGAAAATAATGCAAACATTCCTTGAAATATTTTTACTAGTTTTGAATGCAACCATGCTAGAACACACCATTAAGTTAACGCAGAAGATTACCACCAATTCTCCACAATTGTTTATGTATCTACCTTCTTTTTTTATAGGTAAATATTAGTTACCAGTATATTTGATTCCCTGCAATCATTATTTGACGCATGCACACATTTATGACATCCGTGCTTGTTGGATCGAAATAGGACTATTTATATTTCAATATAATTTTTCATTTTTTTAAAATAGAAAAATACTAAACTTAAAAGTTGGACTATCCGATCGTGATCCAACAACTACATATGTACCAATTTTGTAAATGCGTGAATCTTATGAATTTATGTATCTACCTTTAAGTGGAACATACTATAATTTTACGATTAACACAACTTTCATATTAAATTAGTACTTATCAATCACTCAGTAAAATTAAAATCTTACAATTTTTCCGTTTCTAACAGAAAAAATAAATTTACAATAACTAATTTTGCAAACAAACTTTTCATACAACTTTATAAGTTAAAATGAACTTCCATATCTCAATTACTTCCGTAGGCCTCTCAATTTAGCTCCTCCATAAACATCAATAATCTTTATTACCAATTTTTCGTAAGACAAGAACTAGAAACTTAATCAACTCTCCTTAGTTAAAAGTTAATCCAAATAAGTCTAAAGATAATTCAAAATGAGTGCTAGCAACACTAATATAATATATTGCATTCTCATAAACTATAAACTCCAATGTAAGGCATTAACACTGATGCCATCCAAAGTTTTCCATCTTTCTCTTCCACTTCACTGATGAACTTCAAGGTCTTCCCTTCACAATCTTCCAGGCTTTCTAATATTTCCCCTTCATCACTCAGCTTTATAGCTGCAGCATGAGGCTTCGTCGCCAACAACGCTTGCAACCGCTTGAAGTTTCTAAGCTTTAATAATGCTTTACGAGCCCAGAGATTAGATGACATCCACTTCGTAAAAGGTGTTTTTTTGGAATGCAAAGCAACCCAAAACTGCCCTTCTGAATTTCTCCTTATATTGTCTGGAAAGCCTGGAAGAACAGCAAAAGTATCGACTTGGCCAACATTAGGTCCATGAAGCCAAAGCCTCAGAATCCTGCAAATCGAGGTTTCAGCTACCAGAAGAAATGAACCATCTTTGCTTAAAGCAACACCATTGGGAAAAAAAAGGCCACTTAATAAGACCTTTACTTCTTTTGTCGACTTATCGTATTTCATTAACCGTCCAGTCTTGTCTCCACTAAGAGTTACAAGCATATGTTGCCTGTGGACAAAAGTGACCAACATATAGATCAAAATTTCTCTACAAAGAGAAGTTTTCAGTTATATTTATATTTATTAGTTTCATAGACAAATATTATCATGCTGGACATTAGAACAGCAAAAGATATATACATAGACCTAAGAGAATAGCACAGTTTTCCTTGATATTATTTTTTTCAACCATCAAGCATTTAGTTTTCATTTGACTTGAACAAGTGGTTCATACTTTGTGAGAAATTTCCCTCTTACAAATTGACAGCACAACAATAAATAAAGTCGTTAGGATTGTTGCTACTTTGAAGGATATAGAATGTGAAGCACAAGATTGCTTTCTTTTTATGAAAAAGTTAACAAATCTTTAGTTGGGTGATTGACACAATACAAGGAGTAGTGGGTGAGACATCCAGTCAACAAATGTTTGTCGGTTTTGTCAAATCCACTTTCGTGTAAAACTGCATTTCGCATTTGTAACATTAATGGACTAAATGTTCGAGTATGAAGAACAAGCAAGTAAGTTTAGAATTGTTTAAATGAAAATATAATGATAGAGAATTGATCTCACTAGTTAGGATTAAAATTGAAAGCATTATAAAATTGTTCATACTCAATAACAATGTTGTTTTAAAAAATGCAGACAGAGTTGATTATAGAAAAGGAGGTGATGTTTAATGGTGAAGTTACCTTCTCTGGTAGACTGAGCTTGAATCAGTAAAGTAAATCACATCTTCATCTTCACTGATGTCCATGTCATTGGTGAAGTGAAAGGACTGGCCTTCAGCTTCTGTTGCTAACTGAGTGGCCAAACCCCCTGCAGGTCCTACTACGTTGAGGCCAAGGTAGGCATCAGCAATGTACAGATCTCCATTTTTCTTATCAAACTTTAGCCCTAGTGGCCTCCCACAAACATGCTCCAACTCTGGTGTGAATGGACGCACACAGTCCGACCTTGCAAATCATACAACAAAATTTATTAAACTCATAAGAAAATCCTAATGTTGCTATGAGTTAGAGTAATGTCATGGCATTCAAACAAAATAATCAGTATACGGCCTTTCTGCACATCATGCAAAACCTACCAGGCAGAATTTTAGTCAAAGCATATGTAACAAGCATAATGATCAGTTTGTTAGAGCAAGTCTCTAGTTTTCACAATTTAGAGTCAGAAGGTTTGAAATGTTAATAATGCTTTGTAAGTAAAATACAGTTCTCCTCCATCTCAATGCCCCTCGTGTTCAAACTAGTTGAAAAATATCATTTAGTTGCTACTCCATAAACTGCATATTTGTTGGTCAATCACTCAATAACAATTAATGCTGTAAATTAACTTTCTTCAAGGAATAATTAGCTCACAACATTGGTCCTAACTCTTTAGTGTCTTAAAATACATCATGCGAAGTAAAAAAAGTAAAATTAAGCATGAACCCGTGTATCCATGATCTACTGTTAGAAACTAACTCGTCGAAGTATTAAGGGGTTGTCATTTACCAAAAGATGCTCTTCTATACCTAGGACATCCCCCTTGCCACATGCTTATGAGACTCAATTATCTACCAACCGTATCATACCATGTTATTTAGAGTAAAATTAAGTATACATTTATTAAAACATAATATGCAAGTAGATAGTTGAAAACATAATATGCAAGTACAAGTTCGAACCTCATTAATGCTTTTGGAGGAGGTAAAGGTAAATATTTTTATGAGTGTTCTTTAACCTTAAAGTTTTCCTGTTTTGGACCTAGACACTTTCCCCATCCTAAATTTTATGTAATGACGAAAAAGAGTAAAGGCAGTTCATTTTCAATTACTCAACCTAGCTAACTTTACTAAAATCATTATCCAATTAAATAGCGGTACCACTCATAGTGAAAGCACTCACCTACCCTACCAACAATTAAGTTACATCCTCTCCATTTAAATTATCTCCATTTCGTCTATTTGAAGAGATAAAAACACTAAAAAATTTAAAAAAATATATAAAATAATCAATAGTGGTGGAGCTCACTTAGTAGAGTAAAGATTCTCTCTATTTAATAGACATTACCATTATATTATTACATTCGATGAGTCTATTACTCTCTAAATAGTAGCTTCCATTAAATAGAGAGGATTTTGACATGCTTTAAAGTGTTGAGTTAGAATTTGTTTTACCTGTATCAATTCATTCAAAAGCAATGTGTCACGGCAGAACCAAACATAAGCTAAATAAAGAACCATAGAGACATTCGATATGCTGAGATGTTCAAATATGCAACTCTTCGCTTCTAAATATTTAGTCTATACGAGTTTCCCCTTAAATTCTTTAGAACAAAAAATAAAAACAAATGAGGAAAGAAAGAATTTTGAAACGTGGAAACACCCAAATGAATATTACTATTACCTATTGGAGCTGGTGACAGCAAATTGAGTCCAACCACGTTTCTCTCCTTCCCACTTCAAAATCCGACCATCCGCCACACCGGTGTACGGCCCATCGCCATTACTATCAAAAACAAGACTCTCCGGCCCAACGGCTCCGGTGAGTAGGAGTAACTTAGCAGCATGGAGGTTATTCTTTGATCCTGAAATGGAAACCGGTGAAAAGAGATTTTGTGGGTTGAATGAGGTGAAGATAATGGCGAAGAGTGCCAGAAAAGTTGCAGAAGCAATTATGTTAGAGTTCATGTTAGTTTAGGATGAGTGGAGGAAAAATGGAAGTGGTGAAGTCAGCAAATGAAGAGTGTCGTTCGTTTCTGTTTTTTATTTGAAACATGCGTGCACGAGGGTGCACCATGAGGGTCCTACGGAGAAAAATTCAATAACGCCATCAACAACTTTATAGGATATGATCCCTTAAAAAACAAAAAACAAAATACTTTCTAAGATATGATGTGGCATAAAATGATTAAGTTTCGTGTGATGTTAACTTGTGCTTTAAGTCACAAGGTTTTTCTTTTTTTACCAAACTTTAACTCATAAATTAAGAAACCTAAAATGAGAATTATAAGAGTGAAAGTTTGTATTGAAAAAAAAAATTCTTTTGGATGGATAGACGAAAGATCAAAGTCATTATAAATTCACACATACAGGTGAGAGTACAGGGTTTGAACCCCGGTCATGACGTCTGACCTAAAAATTTCGGTATTTTTACCGGTTGAACTATAATTTATGAAAAAATAAATAAAATTTTAAACTTTTATATCATTTTTAAAAAAACACGCATAAAGCATAAGTTAGTATTTTCTTTTTAAATGTTTGATATTAGTATATCCTACAAAATTCTAGGATATGAAAGAGCTCACCGATAAAAAAAACAAATGATAAATTCGTAGATCCTTTGAAGTTTGGTTGATTATCGATGTCTTGTAGATACAATTTGTTCAATGTTTAAATTTATTTATTTTAAAATAAATTAATATAAAAATATGATATGACATTGGGTGAAGAGTGCATATTCATCTAAACTTGATGAATATTATTGTGTTCACTAAAAAAAGACATTGAGTATGAGATATATGAGTGATAGTTAATTTATTAATTTTTTTGAAAATGTTTTTGTACACTTCTTCATGTGGGTGTATACGCCTTTAAATTAAGAGAAAGAAAGATAAAAAGAGATGATGCCATAGTTTCAATAACGCGTGTGTGTGTGTGTGTGTGTGTGTGTGTGTGAGAGAGAGAGAGAGAGAGAGAGAGAGAGAGAGAGAGAGAGAGAGAGAGAGAGAGAGAGAGAGAGAGAGAGAGAGAGAGAGAGAGAGAGAGAGAGAGAGAGAGAGAGAGAGAGAGAGAGAGAGAGAGAGAGAGAGAGAGAGTGCTGAATTGATGTAGACAAAGTTGAGGTGTTCAAATATCATCGGTGTTTGGGAGTTCGGGTAACGTGAACGAACAAAACGTCAGAGAGAGAGAGAGTGCTGAATTGATGTAGACAAAGTTGAGGTGTTCAAATATCATCGGTGTTTGGGAGTTCGGGTAACGTGAACGAACAAAACGTCAGAGAGAGAGAGAGAGAGAGAGAGTGCTGAATTGATGTAGACAAAGTTGAGGTGTTCAAATATCATTGGTGTTTGGGAGTTCGGGTAACGTGAACGAACAAAACGTCTAGGATCTCTACGAGACTTTGACACCACACCTTCATCTAAGATTTTAAGGCGTTAGATATAAGAGACTTGAATTCCAACAATCTCCCCCTCATGTTTGAGTCACCCACATCACTAAGAGACTTTGATACCATTTTTACAATTTTTCCCTTTGTAACAAAAAATACATTTACGATGACTAATTTTCCAAATAATAGTTTCTTTATAACTTTAAGGCCCTGTTTGGATAACTTAAAACAAGCGGAATTGAGCGGAGCTAGATGGAATGGAATGGAATAGATATTTCATTCCACTGTTTGCATATTTTATGATGGAACAAAATAAACTTCACATTCCATTGTTTGGAAAATGGATGAAATGGAAAGAGTTATAACTTATTTATTCCATTTTTACCCTTATTTAACTAAAATACATGTACAAAGTAAATTGACTTATCAAAACAATGTTAAATAAAAAAAATATCCGAAGAATAACAAGAAAGCAAATGCAAATGATTTGATAAAACAAGCATACACTACTAGATACAGGAAAGCAACTCAATATTTCATTTTTGTTATGGTGTGAGGCCATTAAGGATCTTTTTTTAATTGTTTTAATGATTCCAAGCTCAATCCTACATCCACTAAATTTCGCTAAAAAAAATCAAACAGTGAGCATGTTTCATCCTTTAAATATTATACGTTTCTGAATTTTATTGAATTGTTATCAGGGATGTTCTAAATTTGGAGTACTTATGCCTTTAAGTTGAGTATATTCCATGGTCAATCAATTCAAGCCAAATTGCATTATAATGTTTTACAAAACTATACTACCTGAAGAATTCTAGAAAGAGATGAAAAAACAACATGACCCAAACTAAGAGCAACAAATAGAAACGATAGAAGAAATGAAATGGTTTATGAAATAAATATAGGGACAAAATTGTTATTACATTATTAAGGTTGTTGCATTCCATTGCATACACCCTAAATTGGAGGGAATGAAAAATTGGAAGAGTGGGTGCTATTGGATGGAATGAGTTCCATTATATTCCATTCCATTCCATTGACTTATTACAAAACCAAACAATGAAATTATGTTATATCCCACTCCATTCCATTCCACCACATACCACTAATCCAAACATAGCCTAAAAGTTAAAATTAATTTCTAAATCTCAATTACTTCCGTATGCCTCTCATTTAACACGACCATAAACATCAATAAACTTTATTAGCACTTCTTTCGTAAGACAAGAACTAGAAACTTAATTAACTCTACTAAGTTAAGACTTAATCCAGACTAACTTAATCCATACTAAGTTTAAAGATAGTTCAAAGATGAGTGCTAGCAACACCAATATAAACACTAATATCGTATATTGCATTCTCATAAACTATAAACACCAATATAAGGCATTAACACTGATGCCATCCAAAGTTTTCCATCTTTCTCTTCCACTTCACTGATGAACTTCAAGGTCTTCCCTTCACAATCCTCCAAGATTTCTAATATTTCCCCTTCATCACTCAGCTTTATAGCTGCAGCATGAGGCTTCTTCGCCAACGACGCATGCAGCCACTTGAAGTTTCCAAGCTTTGACAATGCTTTACCAGCCCACAGATTGGAAGACATCCACTTTGCAAAAGGAGTTTCTTTGGCATGCAAAGCAACCCAAAATTGCCCTTCTGAATTTCTCCTTACATTGTCCGGAAAGCCTGGAAGAACAGCAAAAGTATCGACTTGGCCAGCTTTTGGTCCACGAAGCCAAAGCCTCAGAATCCTGCAAGTCGAAGTTTCAGCTACCAGAAGAAAGGAACCGTCTTTGTTTAAAGCAACACCGTTGGGAAAAGCAAGGCCACTTAATAAGACCTTCACTTCTTTTGTTGACTTATCATATTTCATTAACCTCCCAGTCTTGTCCCCACTAAGAAGTACAAGCATAAATTGCCTGCAAATAAAAGTAACCAACATATAGATCAAAATCTCTCAACAAATAGAACAGCAAAAGATATCTACATAGGTCTAAGAGAAAAGCAAAGTTTTCTTTGATATTAATTTCTTCAACTTCAAGCATTAAGTTTTGTTTTTGACTTAAACAAGTGATTCATACTTTGTTAGAAATTTCACTCACCACATGGTTGAACATTCAAAAAATGGAAAAACCAGGATGATCTTCACAAAGGAATATCAATTTCAGTAACTAACATGCAAGAACCAATTTTTAAATCCAATTCATACCCTGAAGTGAAAGTGTAACATCATAAGGACTATTTATTTAGGAAAAATGCTGAAGTCTACAAATCACACTTTGCACAAAAGCAACAAATGATGTCCTGAAGCTTATTTCGTACAAAAAATTCCGTGCACAATAGCAATGTTGTTTTACAAAATGTAGATACACAAGACTATTGCAAAAGGAGGTAAGGTTTAGTGGTGAAGTTACCTTCTCCGGTAGACTGTGCTTGAATCAGTGAAGTAAATCACATCTTCATCTTCACTGATGTCCATGTCATTGGTGAAGTGAAAAGGCTGGCCTTCAGCTTCTGTTGCTACCTGGGTGGCCAAACCCCCTGCAGGTCCTACAACTTTGAGGCCGAGGTAGGCATCGGCTATGTACAGATCTCCACTTTTTTTATCAAACTTCAGTCCTAGCGGCCTCCCACAAACATGCTCCAATTCTGGTGCGAATGGACGCACACAGTTTGACCTTGAAAATCATACAGCTAAACTTAAAATTAAGCGAAAAAAATCCTAATATTGTTTGAGTAATGTAATGACATTCAAACAAGTTACTCAGCATAAGACCTAGTTGCAGATTTCCTAAGGACAAAAAATAGCCACGAAAACTAGTATTCAATGAAAAAAATAACTGAGATTGTTTATCATTATTTCATCAAAATACTAACTGGAAGAACTAACAAGTAAAACCATTCTTGCACAATTTAGTGTATCAATGTCTGGAAGCAGGCAGAAAGTTACGTCTTCATGCTTGCTTCCATTCTCAAACAATGTTGTGACCATTTGAAACTAGTTTGCTTCCCTCTTGCTATGTAAGATAAGGGCCTGTTTGGATTGATTTATTTGAGATTATCTACTGGCATAAGCTGTATTCAGTTCATAAGCTTATATGAAAATAGCTTATTTTCATAAGCTGTTTTCAGCTTATTTTTATTAGCACTCCAGGATAGCTTATGAAAACAGTTTATAGCTTATATGAAAACAGTTTAAATATATTTTATCTTTTGTAATGGAAATAACTAATACATAAACATTTATATGATAAGCCATTGTGCTATAACCGTTTGGTTAAGTTGTTTATCAAAACAGGGTCTAAGGCTGCGTTCAGGGGGCATTTTGCACATAAGTGCAAAATTTCAAGGGGGTATTTGCTCATAACCGTAAAAAAAATCTAGATTCTTTTTCAAAAAAAAAAAAATACCACATATGACGTGACATGACACGTCAGACACGTGTCAGTGCCACGTTGACAATCAAATGCCACGTCATGTTGACTAACAGAGGAATTTCACAGAGGGGGCAAATTGATTAACGTTATGCTATTAGAGAGTAATTCTTCGAGGTACTATAGAATAGGGGTTGACATTCCCCAATATATGCTCTTCTATTCCTAGGACTAATCCCCTAGCCACATGCTTAAGAGACTCGGTTACCTACCAACTATGTCATACCATGTTAGTTAGTTAGAGTAAAATTAAGACTCATTTATCAACCAACTATGTCACACCATGTTATTTAGAGTAAAATTAAGTTTATATTATTAATTTACTAATATACATACATTATAAATAACCATGCACTCTAGAGGAAGCAAATAATTGAAAACAGAATAAGCAAGTATAAGTTCTAAATCCTAAAACTCAAGAAATCCCTGTAGTAGAAAAAGAGTAAAGACAACTTGAAGTGTTTGGTCTAGTGGTAAAAACTAAAAAGACATGTCTTGAAATCAGAGATCCCGGGTTCAAGTGGCTTAGTGCCTTTGGGGAAGGTAAATATAAATACTTTCTGCGAACGCTCTTTGAGCCATAAGGTTTCCCTACCGTAAACCAAAACACCTTCGACTCACCCTAAATTTTCTGTAACCAAATAAAAAGAGTAAAGGCAATTCATTTTCAATCACTCAGCCTAGCTACACTACGCTCAAATCATCATCCACTTAAATAGAAGTACAACCAATCACTCATAGTTACCCTACCAAAAATCAAGTATGCAAAATTAAATATCAAAACCTATAAAACCTTTTTTTTTAATAGTCTAGCGGCAAAACTCACATACTAAGTATTGAGAAGTGAAGAAATATGGGTTCCGTCACCAACTTATAAAATGTCAATATGTAGTCTTTTACCATCTAAAGGGCAACTACAAACAAACCCAATTTAAGTCTCACTAATAAGCTAAATTAAAAGTAAATAAAAAAAGATAAATTGTGAAACTTGGAAAACACCAAATAGGTAATACTGTTTACCTTTTGGAACTTGTGACAGCAAATTGAGTCCAACCACGTTCCTCTCCTTCCCACTTCAAAATCCGACCATCCGCCACGCCGGTGTACGGCCCATCACCATGACTATCAAAAACAAGACTCTCCGGCCCGATGGCTCCGGTGACGTTTAGTAACTTAGCAGCATGGAGGGTGTTCTTCGATCCAGGAATGGGAACCGGTGAAAAAGGGTTTTGTGAGTTGAATAAGGTGAAGATGATGGCGAAGAATGCGAGAAAAGTTGCATATACAATTATGTTGGAGTTCATGTTTATGTTTCAAGATAAGCGGAGGAAAAAATGGAAGTGGTGAAGTGAAGTCAGCGAAAAGTGTCGTTTGTTTCTGTTTTTTATTTGAAACATGTGTGCACGACAGCACGAGTGTGCTCCACGCACGAGGGTTCTACCGAGAAAAATTTATGCTCTCTCCTCCGTGGAGTAGTTTACAAAAATGACCTGTATTAACAAAGAATTGTTGGAGTAATAAAGTTGTCTCAAATGTATATGACTATTACTAGATTACCCTTAATTAAATATATATTTAATGTTAACTTTTTATATACCAAGATAAATTGATAGTATTAATGAGGGGTATATTTGGAAAAAGAGTAATCAATGCATTTAAGAATTTGTATATGATCTTATATTTAGAGACAAAACTTTTTTTGTAAATTATTCCTATAAATAGGGACAGAAGGAGTAGTTAAGATGACTTATTTATTTTTGAGTTTATACACAATAATTTAGATAAATAAATAAACTTTTATATATTATTTATATTTGTCAAAGTAGTTTATTCGGTGATGATCATTTATGAAATAACTTAAAAGTTTATTTATTTGCATGAATTACTTTTCATAAGTTCAAAATTAAACAATCTAAACGAACCTTAGATCAATATTTTAAATATTAAATACGTTTTTTATTGTGTAAATATTCAAACTTTCATTTTAATCTTTATAAAAATTTCTTGTATATAAAAATCCCCTACCCATGTATGGTTAGCCCTAATCTAATTGGTCAAATCCCCTATTTTTGTGGGTTCTTCTCTTTCTTGCGTAAATAATTCTTACTAAATAGCAATGCTCTTTTTTATACACAAGTGATGTCGTATTTTATACATATTTATTAGTGATAAACTTGTGTCTTATGTTTTTTTATATATTTATTAGTGACAAATATGTATCTATTGTTTTTTATGCATTTTTGACAAATATGTATCATGTATGATTTAATTTTGAATTTGGGTTCGAGAAAGCAATATTTAACTTTTATAGTAAATAAATTTTAAAAGAACTAGTTTTCAATCTTAAAATTTATTATGAGATAAATAATTGAAATCAAGATTAAATTATGAAAGTTGCTTGGGATTTTTTTTTTGGCTACTTTTTTTATTATTTTGATTCTCGAAAGTTGCTTGAGATTGAAGAGGAGAAAGATGAAAAGTGAAAAAATAAAATAAAGGAAAGAGAATGAATAGAAAAAAGATAGAAGAACGACATTAGAGTAAGTAAGAGCGTGAAAAGAAAAGAAAAGAGAAGAGAGAGAGAGAGAGTAGGAAGAGTGAGAAGTGCAGACGGGACCCACATTTTCTGAAAAAAGTAGTTGGAAGTACACTAAGGTTTTGTTTGCGAGTTTTGAGGAGAGGGAAATGAAAGACTTACGAGGGAAAGAGAAGGGAGGGGAGGGAAGGGGAAAGGGAGGGAAAGTTTTCCCCTTGTTTGGGAGTTAAAAAACCAACAAGGAAAGGAAATTGATGGCTTATGTGATAATTTTACTATTTTACCCTTTTTTTTAGGAATACTCCTTGTCTTCTTAAAATAATTTGACTTTCTTTTATCAATATTATAACAAATCTTAAAAATATGAAAAAAAAATTAAATATCTAGTTTTATTTATAATTTTATTAAAAAATTGATACAATAATAACAAATTAATTTCACTATATATATATATATATATATATATATATATATATATATATATTTACATATTATATTTCCTATTAATAATTTATTTATTTTGGGTATAAATTTCGTTATTAATTTTAAAAAGGTTAAAATTGTCAATTTGTATGTTTAACCCCTAAAACCCCCCAATATGAGGGAACTCTAAAATTGGACCAAATAAGCCCTTCAAAACCCTTCAAAACATTTCCTTGTTTTTTTTAAACTCTCAAACAAGGGTTTATCTCCCCACAAGCCTTCCCTTCCCCTCCCCTCCCCTCCAAAACCCAACTCCCAAACAAAGCCTAAGAGTGTCTTTGGATAAGGTAATTGAGAAATTTTGAAGTATTTAGAATTCTAGGCAATTCAAATGATTCAATTAAATTGACTTAATTCTAAATATTCTTGTTTGGATAGAGTAATCAAAAATTTCATTGTCATCATTTTTGGACAACTTTTATAAATTTTATTTTTTGGCCCAAATTTGAAAATTAAAATTAGGGGTCAATTTGTAAATTTCAAAAAAAATTTGAGGGGTCAATTTATAATTTTGAATAAGTTAAGGGGTAAATTTGTAATTTCCAAAAAAAATTATGGGTCAAATTGTAATTTTGTAAATTTATTGGGGTCAATTTGAAAAATTTGGGGACCAAAATACAAAATTTGAAAAATATAAGAATGAAGAATTTGAAATTCTTAGCTTTTGGGTGTCATTTGAAATTCTCTAAATTTAACTTAAACAAAATACTTCATAGTTTCTATCATTTTGAAAATTCTCTATATTATTATCCAAACAATGGAATTCATCTAAAAGTATTTAAATTCCCTCAAAACATTACATTACCTCAAAACATTCCCTCATCCAAACACACTCTAAATGACTAAAACATTACATTATTTTATGTCATTTTTATGAGAAAAAGACTAAATACATATGAAGTCCACATATCTGATACTGATATTTCACGGATACTCGCGGATACGTATCCATGAAGTATTATAATTAATTATTTTAATTTAAAAAAATATTTGATCGGATACTTATAAGATACTCCACAGATACACAAGGATACTTATCAGATACTTCAAAGATACGTATTCTATAAAAGTTGAAGAGTAAAAAAGTGAGACAATGTTGTGAAAATTAAATGGAAATGTATATGATTCAATTTTATAAGAAAACTTTACATTTTTTATTTTGATCACATGTATTATTTTTAAAAAATTGTGACTTTTATAATAATATAATAATGAAAAGCAATCAATGTTGGTTTTCTTCAAGTATTTTACATGTATATAAATCTTAGTATAAAATTTCGTTAACGTATCTTAACCGTATCGTATCCTAAATTTTAAAAATTATGCGTATCCACGTACCCGTATCGTATCGTACCCGCATCCGTATCACGTATCCGGGCTTCATAGCTAAATACCTAAGATTTTGATGATGTGTCAATTTATATACGATTAATGATGTAAATTACCTTTTTTAGGGAATAATTAGTTCACAACATTGGCCCTCACTCCCTAACTATGAAATGACTACTCGCTCATGTTACTATCATAAATAAAAAGTTACTTTTTAGATTTATTGATTCATTCATGAATTTGGTTTATAATATAAATTAAATACATTAATTATTCAATAAATATAAAAAATATTTTTTTGATTATAATAGTGATCGGAAAAAGTATATTTATTAGAAACTCACACACGTGCGTGTACGTACGCATACATAAGTGAAGGAGTCAGAGTTCAACCTCAGTTCATGATGTTGAAGAACACTTTTCCAACAACATTTTTCTCTAAATGAGTTATAGACTAATTTTTTGAGGTACCGAAATCACATGTCCTAGGAATACCATAATATTTTTTTGTAATTCTATTATTTAAAAAAAAAAGACATCGTATTACCCTAATTTCTAAACACCTCAATTAAATTATTCATCTTAAAAATACTATAAAAGTTACAAATAAAAATTATGTTCTCTTGTGGAATGGGAACGTGGGCGAAAAATCCCAGGTGGTGTAGAACGATGATTGAAATTATTTTGAGAGGTTGAGAGGAGAAACAGAAGGATCACACCTTTTGATGGTTTAAGTAAACATTTTTTACTCTTATTTCTAAAGAGAAAATAATAATTTTGGATAAATTATATATACATTAATTGAAGGCATAAAAAATGTGTGGTCTAAACTAAAAAAATTAAGATTTGTCCCGTGTATGGCACAAGTACATACCAGTATAAGGTATTGCATTTTCATAGACTATTGAGCAATTACATTTGTAAGCATCTTATTTTTCATACATAATAGCAATTATATTTGTACACCACTTGCTTTTATACACTCATACAACATCTCATTTTCTTTATATCTCTTTTTCTATCACATCAACAACTTATTACATATATGGTTTTACTCTATTTGTTTCTCTCTCTAGTGGTATAATGGTTTTAGGTGTTCAAGAATTATAATCCTAAACTATAAACACCAATATAAGGCATTTCCACTGATGCAATCCAAAGTTTTCCATCTTTCTCTTCCACTTCACTGATGTTCTTCATGGTCTTCCCTTGCCAATCTCCCAAGATTTCTAATATTTTCCCTTCACCACTCAGCTTTATAGCTGCTGAATGTAAAGCAACCCAAAACTGCCCAATTGAATTTCTCCTTATATTGTCTGGAAAACCTGGAAGATCAGCAAAAGTATTGACTTTGCCAGCTTTTGGTCCATGAAGCCAAAGCTGAAGAATTCTGCAGTTCGAGGTTTCAGCTACCAGAAGAAATGAACCATCTTTGCTTAAAGCAACACCATTAGGAAAAGCAAGACCTCTTAACAAGACCTTCACTTCTTTTGTTGACTTATCATATTTCATTAATCTCCCAGTTGCGTCTCCACTAAGAAGTACAAGAATATTTTGCCTGCAAACAAAAGTGACCAACATACAAATCATTCCATTGCTCATTCTTTTTATATGGCATATTATGGATTTACATTGCTTTCTCAAACATTATTTTAGTGAGATGTTATGTTTAGCTTTATAAAAGAGATACTAAATATTTAGAGTGAGTTCAAGAGTTTAGGAGGGGAGAGAAGGGGATGACTTTAGAAAAAAGAAGAAGTAAATGAAATGAATGGATGACTTTGAGAGTTTTTTTTTTTTTATGATACAAAATCCTTCTAATTTAAGAAAACTAAAAAATTGTATTTTACATGGATTTTGAAGAGTTTTGAATGACCGTGATAAATCTTCAAATCCAATATATATTGTTAGTAGTACTTAAAAAATAAAAAGTATACTATTTATAAGCATTTATTTATCCTTATCTAAAACAAAACACTTAAAAGACCGATAAGATTTCTATTTTTTTCTCTCTACTTCCCTTCCTCAAAGTCCTTCCTTCCAAACTCCCAATCGGACCCTAAAAAATATGTTGAAGTGTACGAATAACAACTTTGCACCTTTTCATGCATATTTCGTAAAAGAGTTGTTCTACAAAATGCAAAGAGTTGATTGTAGAAAAGGAGGTAAAGTTTAGTGTTGAACTTACCTTCTTTGATAGATTGTGCTTGAATCAGTGAAGTAAATAACACCTTCATCTTCACTGATATCCAAGTCATTGGTGAAGTGAAAGGGATGGCCTTCAGCTTCTATTGCTAGTTGAGTGGCTAAACCCCCTGTAGGTCCTACTACGTTGAGGCCAAGGTAGGCATCAGCAATATACAAATCTCCATTTTTCTTATCAAACCTTAGTCCTAGTGGCCTCCCACAAATATGCTCCAACTCTGGTGCGAATGGACGCACACAATCCGACCTTGAAAATCATACAACTAATCTCATTAAATTCATAAGAAAATGCAAATATAAGTATGAGTTAGATGACATTCAAATAAAATAATCAGCTTATAAACTTGATGTACATATCCTCGGACAAAAAAAAAAAGCCATTAAAACTAAAGTATTAAAAAAAAGATTGAGATTGTTTATCATTATTTCATTAGAATATTAGCTAGAACAACTAATAAGTGAAATATTCTTGCAAAATTCGCAAGTGTATCAATGTCTTAAAACAGATAGAAAGTTAGGTCTCCATACTTGCTTGAATTCACAGATAATGCTGAAACCGTTTGATACTAAAGGCAGAGATTGCATGTTCATTTTTTTTTTCCTCCCTCCTGCCTTGTAGAATAAGGGTCTACTTTGATTGAATGATTTAAGTTTATCTCTTTGTCATACGTACTTGCAATGGGAGAGCTTAGAAAAGACATGTTTCATAAGTTGTATTTAGCTTATTTTCACAAGCGCTCCAATTGTTTATGAAAACAATTTATAGCTTATATGGAAACAATTTGACTTTATTTAATCTTTTGTTGTGGAAATAACTTATACAAAAACACATATATGATAAGTGTTTGCGTTATAAGCGCTTAATCAAGTTGTTTATCCAAACAACGGGTAAGTCTTTATACTGCTATCATGCAAAACCATGCATATTTATCTTGTTTTAGGTAGATAGACAAAATGACATTAGCCATTGGAAACTCAAACACACAAGTGGAGGAGCCGTCGGGGTTCGAACTCCGATCACGACGTCCGGCCTAGCAATTTCGGCATGGTTACAAGTGAGCTAAAACTTGTGGACAATTTTCTTAACTTTAAGCGTGTGTTTGGATTATGTGATTGTAAAATTTAGAATTTAGTTAGTTTAAATGATTCAATTAATTTGTCTTCTTTTCCAAATAATTTTGTTCGGACATAGTCATAAAAAATTTCATTATTAACTTTTTTCGACTACTTTTGTAAATTAAAAAATTGCCAAACTTGAAAATTGATAAATAGAGATTAATTTGAAAATTTCAAAAAAAATTGAGGGGCTAATATGTGATTTCGAAATACTGAGAAGCCAATTTGCAATTTTAAAAATTTGATGGGGCAACTTGCACTTTTGATAAATTTATAGGGGTCAATTTAAAAATTTTAAAAAAGGGAGTCAACTTGTGAAATTTGAAAATTATAGAAGGAAAAATTTGAAATTCATAACTTTTAGGTATCATTTGAAAATTTTTAAATTTAACTTGAACAAAATGAATCATAAATTTTCATTATTTTGAAAGTTGTTCAAATTATTCATTCAAACAATGAAATTTAGCTAGCATTTTTTAATTCCCTCAAAAAATTACATCCTTCAAAACATTCATACATCCAAACACATTTTTAAAATACGACATGTGAAACCTGAAGTAAAGAGAAAAAGTTAAGGGTGAACAAAATAATTAATCAGCAACCCATAAATATAGATATATTTAAGGGTTATTCAAAACAAAACTTTTCTATATCTAAAACCGGTCTTTTAAGGCCACATGCTTAAGAGACTTACTAATTAGTATCTACAAACCAAGTCATACCATATTTAGTTTTTTTATTTTTAATAGTTTCGCAATCTAACAAACATACACATAAGTGGTCGATGAATTACAGGTTTAAACATGCATCCCAACATATCAAATTTGCATGTAGTTTAACACTTTCTAGACAACTATAAGCCCAATTTAAGTCTCACTACTAAGCTAGCTTAAAAGTAAACAACAATAAATTGTGCTACCAACAAAATATATTAATAAAGAAAGAATTTTGAAACGTGGAAAACACCAAATGGGTATTACTATTACCTATTAGAACTCGTGACAGCAAATTCAGTCCAACCACGTTCCTTCCCCTCCCACTTCAAAATCCGACCATCCGCCACGCCGGTGTACGGACCTTCACCGTGACTATCAAAAACAAGACTCTCCGGCCCGACGGCTCTGGTGACGTGGAGTAACCGAGCAGCATGGAGGTTATCCTTTGATCCAGCAATGTGAACTGGTGAAAAGAGGTTTTGTGGGTTGAATGAGGCGAAGATGCAGGAGAAGAGTGCTAGAAAGGTTACTGCATTGAGGATGTCCTTGGAGTTCATATTTAAGATAAACTAAGGAAAAGTTGTACCTTTGAAGACAACAAATGAAAGAGAAAGTGTCGTTTGAAGGTAACAATTATCTTGGAGTTATATTTAACATGCATGCGTCCACCAGGGTCCTACCGATCGAGAAAATGGAGCTAACCAAGGACCTTACTATATTTACTATATGGTGGAGCCCTAATATTGTATCTACTATGCTCCGAATGAACAACTCTTTGTGAACGTAAATGCACGAGGTTACATGTTACGTTCGATCAAATCGTATTAATTGAACTCATTGACGTGAGTTCCGAAAGCCAATGGCAGAGGCTGTGACTAAGTCCAAATTGGCTGATCTAATGTAGGTTATGACTAAGTCCTAATCGGTTGAATTAATGGAGGAGGATATTGGATGAGAGATCAAACATTAAAATTAGCTATGAGGTTACAGCGATAAGTCTCTTAACAGAAAACCAATTCCAATTAACCAAGCTGACCCCACAAGGCTGCTCACGTATCAACCAATGGAAGGAGTGCAGCCAACCAGCTCAGCATCAGTGAAAGATCAGAATGAAGTCAACCAATATCTTGGAGATGTGGATCCTCTCCGACCCTTTTGCTTCAGCCATCTCTCTTTTTCCAATTCAAGGGTTGAATGATACATGGAGGAAAGAATAATAGTAAAGAGAGAGAAAAAAAAGCTAGTGAATGACCGAGATTAAGGCATGATGAATGACATAAGAGAATGAGCATGAGAGGACTCAAATCCCCTTGGAGTAGTCATTACCTTCTTTTTAAGAAGCTAAATTACCTCATTCAAATTGGCACCGGTGAAACCGAAGAAAAGTTGAACATTTGAAGTGAGAGTAAATGAAAGAGAAAGTGTAGTTTGACTTTGAAGGCAATAAATAGGTTATTAACTCAACAGGATCAATATTTTAAAACCGAAATTCATTAATCCTCATGTAAATGAAATTCCTCACGAGCTTGTAGGTTGTGCACAATTGATAATGGATGATAATTGCGTTTAATTTGATGTGTCGTTTTGCAAATTTTTTGAAGAATGCTGTTTATATAGCGGAATTTTATTTGTACAATTGCATTTGAATGTGGTCGTTCATAGTATCAATGGCGAAATTGGAAGTTTTATGGAAAGCGGCATCATGCAGAGGATTAATCGTTTTCTTGATTATTTGGATTTCTGGTTGACATCTACTGAGGTGTCTTATCTATAGCGGTTCTTGAGGTGTCTCCTTTCCTCATCTAGTAAGCTTGTCGATTTTTTATTTTCGACCCCTTTGTATTCCAAACAAAATATTTATGAGCCAAAATTAAGCTATATATTTTTTAAGAATATGAAATTTACTTTATTTGACAAATACTTAAATTTACTTAAAATCATTTAATGCTACTTAAAAATTAACCTATTTTTAACTATTTAAATTTACTTAAAAATATTTAAAAGTAAAAAATGATGTACCATTAAATGATTTTAAGTAAATTTAACTCACATCTAATAGGACGGTTCTCATGCTTGGCCTCATAGAAGATTTTTGCAGCAGCACATTCGTTTAATTCTCATGATGATAGTACTTGTATGAGCAGTCCGGATCTTCCATCAGACAAGAGGAGAGGTCCCGGTGGTTCTAACTCAGGTGGTTGCGCGAGGACGTTGGCCGATTAAAGGTTCTAGCACCGTCTCAGGTTTCCAAATCAATGCCATCACTAATCATCAATAATTCAGGATAAAATAACGCTGGCAGAGACTATGAGTCATGACTATGTCCAATTTGGCTGAATTAATGGAGGACGAAATGGATGAAAGATCAAACATTAAAAGCTATGAGGTTGCAACTTGCATCAGTGACTGATTAAGTCTTTTAACAGAAAACCAATTCCAATTAATTACCAAGCTGACCCCACATGTCATGTTTAAGATAAGCTGAGGAAAATTTGAACGTTTGAAGTCAGCAAATGAAAGAGAAAGTGTTGTTTGACTTTGAAGGCTACAAACACCTTGAAGTTAATGTTTAACATGCATGCATCCACAAGGATGCTCCACCAGAGAAAAATTCAAAACTCAAGTAGATAAGGGATGATAATTGTGTTTGAATGTACGGTTTTGCTAAAAATATGAAGCAGACTATCGTTTATATGGCGGAATTTTGTTTGTACAAGTGGATTCCAAGGTGATTGTTTGTAGTATCAACAATACCGAAATTGAAAGTTCTATGGGATGAAGCATAATGCAGAAGATTAAACATTTTCTTTATTATCTAAATTTTCAATATGTCTCAAATTTTAGTTCGTTTTTGAGGCATCTTCTTTCCTCTTCTAATAGCTTGTATTTTTCTCTTTGTTTTGGCCCCTTTATATTAAAACATGGTTTGATATATTTTTATTAGGCAAAATAAACCTAATGTTATTTTTTTTTTAAGATTATGAAATATATTCGACAAATATTTAAATAAAAATAAAATTTTATGTACCATCAAATGATTTTAAGTAAATTTGAATATTTGTCAATTTTTTAAAAAATATTTGTACCATTAAATGATTTGATGTTTACTTATAACCAACAAAACCTTATGATATGGGAGTTAACCAATAAAAATAGAAGGAGACTTGGAACATGGATGCCCGGTGATAGTTGAATTGTTTTAAACCATTAAAATTGAAATAAAATTGTGATTAAACTATTTAAATAATCAAATTAGAAAAGATGGTGGTTCACACTTCATAATTCAACTATTTATTTATTTTTTATCTTCTAACCAGTTCAACAATTTTTTTTTAGTGGATGATACCCCAATCCAAGGCAAAAAAGAATTTATGGCTCAAAGAGCTCTTATAAAGATATTTGCATTTAACTCCGTCCAAGAGAACCAGTTCAACAATTAAATTATTTAGATTGATTTTTTAAATATTCTTTGGTATTAACTTTTTTTTTAATGGAAGATAGAATTTAATTTATGTTTAACAATATACAATTGGGTCCCGATCTCTTTCAGAATTCTTCTGTCCAGTACCTCTTATTTTCTAAATGGGTTAGCATGGACAAACATGTGGGCTGCTTTATTCTTTTTCTCCTAGTCAGAGTTTTACTGTTCTGACTTCAATTTTTGCTTTTTAACACTCCAAAATTACATAAAAAAACCCCAGGGCAGTTAATTGCCGCTTGCTAACAACGACAGTTAACCGTCGATCGCTAATTATATCAACGACAGTTAGTTGCCGCTGTGTTCTGGTCTTCTTTCATAACAACAACCGTAGTTAACCATTGTCTGCAAAACTTCAAGAAAACAAATTTCTCCCTCCCACAAGCAAATTTCTTCAACTTTAAGCAAATCAAGTTCACCTTCAACCTCAACAACAAGTAAGTGTTCAGGATCCTTTTGCAATGGTCTTTTTGTTTTAAATGTTAGATTTTTTTTTTGTTTAAAGTTGTTATATGTTAGTTTTTTAGGGTGTATCAAATTATTAGTTTTTTTGGTAGTTGATGATCAAATGCTTATAAATTGGACTGTGAATGTTGATGAGAGTAAATTTCAGTGCAATGTGCCAATGTGGTAGTTTAAAAATTGAAATGACACAATGAATCAATGTTTTGTATTTTGCGCTCCAAGTGTTTGATGAAATGTCTAAATGATTTTTCCATTGTTTTTTGTTGTGTAGACATGTCTGACAATCCAAATAAGTGTCGTCTAGGCAAAGAGACTACGATCAGCAACGCCCGCAAAGAGAGGCTGGCACAAATCCTATGCCTTAGAGGGGGAGGTGGCATAGCAGTGGCATGGAAGGGACCTCAGAGACTGGTGCATCTTAGGTAGTGGACCCTACATGTTATGATTGTTGATGATTATCATATTACCCGTCTTCAACTTTTAAAAGAATTGGCTAGTGATAGTGAACATTATCTCTGATTGATTTGGACTGGGAATCGTTTCGACCAGGTCAAACATGCTCTTACTCCTTATGGTGTTGACGTTGCATTAGAGGATAAATGGATGGTCATACTAGATATAGGTTTTCTCATTGTATAGAAATATAAGCATGTGGTGTTCTTTTATCTATCAAAACAGGGCAATCACAAACCTTTTTCCCTTTATGTGGTGCACCGTCACAAAGAAATTGAATCATGTGTTTAGCTCATGTAAATGACAATCATTTTATGATGGTAAAATTTTTTCTACGTTTTTAAATAGTTTATATTTAATTTTATCGTTGTTTATGTGTAACCGTCATAAATTATATTACATGTATATCTAATGGACGGGTGTCTGATTCCTCCAACTTCAGTACTATAGGCACCACACATTCGAGTTGATGCAAAGTCTTGGGATTCTAGTTATAATGAACTTATTCGAGAAGCGAGCAATGAGATAATAAGAGACGATGATGTGGTCATTGTTGAAAACCTTGAGTCTGAAGATAAGGTTGTTAGTGATAAGAAGGTTGAAGATGGAGTCAAGATTGAAGTTGATAGCCTTAGACTTGATGATTATAGCATAAACCTTGAGGCGGATTAATTGAAATTTATATCATTAGGAACTAAACACATATTATATATAATGATTTTTTATATGTTTATGTTAGTATAACTTTCTAATCTTTGATATAATTATATATAATGAAAGTTTGTTAAATCTACAAAGGCACACAACCATTTTATATAGTTTACTGAACTCTGGGGATGTTTCAAATTATATAATCTAAAAATCTGTAAAATAGATTCGGATTATATGATTTGAACGGAGGTATTTTGAGAATTTCGGAGGACATGTGAGAAGTGTGGATGATGGGTAAAGCAATTCCCTTTTGGTTTTTGATAAAGTCTAACTAAATGTTCATTAAGCCCATTTAATTGAAAATCCTTTGTCAGCCATCACGGGCTTATGCCCAAATATTAGTCCCCCCAAATTTTGTCCTCAACCTCCACAAATCATCAATGTTCCAACTTTGTCCCACATGATTTTTTTTGTTTTTTTTAAAGTGAAGAATTTGTGTTCAATTTTTTTAAAATATAATGAATTTGGAATACAAATATTAAAAACAACAAAAAATTTAAGACATTAAGAATCACACCTTTTTTATATAATAATATCGTCAATTTAGTCTACGCCAAAACCTTTTTTGTTTTTTGTTTTGTAGGTGGCAGGGGAGGTAAAAATTATGTTCTTAATTCTTTTTGGTATTGCTTAAATTGACCTTTTTTTTTAACAAGTCAAAATGAGATATATACCACAAAGAAAGGTTCTACTCCCTAGCACAAGGTGTGCCTAAAGGAGCAGAACATAATTACAACAAAGTATTCGATTGAAACCAAAAAAGAAACACCATCAGCCAATTCCCAAACAATCAAGGGGTTGCTGCCACCACATATGGTCACCAAAAGGAAAACCGATATTTTTAGCTTTTAGCGACCCTAAGGAAGTAATTTTAACTTTTTCCAGAAGCTGCGAAATTGATTTAGCATTATTAGCGAAAAGCCTATGATTCCGTTCATTCCATAAAATCCAAGCCGTGCAAAGCCAAATAAGATGTAAGAAGGATCGTCGAGGTTTGTACCCTCCGGAAGAGAAAACAAACTGTGTAAAATGATCCATTATATGTTGAGGATCCACTGAATAGACATCAAGCCATGTCTTAACAAGCTGCCAAAGAGAACTAAAAAAGGGACAATGAATTAGAAGATGATTTGTTGTTTCATGATGACCACATCCAGATACACACAAGAGTGAGGTAGTCGGAATAATGTCGCGCCGCACCAAGTTATCATTTGTTGGCCATCTGTTGCGGAGGAGACGCCACACAGAGATTGAAACCTTCAAAGGGACACCTTTATGCCAAACAGCCTCCGAAACTTCGTTGTAACTGTGCACCTCCTGCCTCATGAGCATTTGATACACTCCACGAATAGTGTAGCCATCACCTACAGTAGGGCGCCACTGCCAAACGTCTGAACTTAAATCCTACAAGACAACGTTAGAAAGCAGAGACCTACACTCCCCCACTAAATCCTCCTCCCACGCAAACAAACCACTTAATTTACCTTTTTAGTTATTTATGGTCTACAGATCAATCTCTTGAACTGCAAACCAACCCAAAATACAACAAAAAAAGACCAATGCAGAATAGAGGGAGATGGATATCTCACTTGGTTGAGGTAAGAGATTAAAGGAGCAAAAATTCAGAGTTCAAATCCGTCTAAGAAAAAAAATACTAACAACAATTAACATATTAATATTTGACATTTAAAAAAAAATGAAGAATAGAGTTACACCAACATCGGGTGAAAAGAGTTGAACCGGTGCACACCTCAGCATATAAATATTAATATGAAATGTCTGAGGTGTAGATATTATATCATTAAGTTCCTATAAGTACGTACTCCTAGCGGGCATATAATAGACTCACAAATTTAAGCTATTTAATAATTACCCTTTCAGCAGCACATGATTGACTTCCTTCCAACCTAGATTAATAAAAAGAAACTTTAATACAGAACACAACCCTTCCTTTTTGCTTAGTACGAGGAAGTTTACAACACATTCTCCTCAACTTTTGGTTCATATATATATATATATACACACGGTGTGTGTCTGGCATGCTTTAGCTTTCCATTTATTTTAGGGATTTGAGCATATCTTAGATCCATGTGATTAATTTGTTTAAAAATTTAGAATAGTAAGCAATACTCAAAAAGGCAATCCTTCCAGACCATAATAGACACCCACGAAAACAAGCCCTGTCCTTACGTAGGTCTGAAAGGCCATATTATGGGTGTTTGATTGTCCCTCTCGAATGGCATAGGGGCACTATATCGGTCCTCAAATTTCTTTTCCTTTGGCATTGGATTTGCGCTCCACTCGACAATAATAGGATTAAAGGCATATCAAATATATAATTACCATAAACTCTTTTTCATTTTAAGAAAACATTGTTTCGACAATGAAAACACGGTTTTTGTCAACAAAAAAAAGTTGTTTTGTTTATTAAACATGAAACCATATTAAAAAAAAAGGAAACCATGTCACATATGAGAGCAAAAATACCAACATGTGATTAGTGAGTAAGTCCGAGGTGCACACCTCAGCATAAAAGCATAGTGAAATGCGGAGCTATACACCCTGCACCATCTCGAAAGATCATCTCGTCTTCACATCATGAATTCAACTGCACCTACGTGCTCCACTGCCTTTGACACCAACAAACTATCAGATAAACACTATGTCATTCCTAACATTAAGGGATGGATTCAAATTAGATAAGAGACAACACTATCTCGGATTCAATTTTTCTAAAAAACAAACTTTACCAAATATGTAGCAAAATCAAGAGCAAAGATAACAACTAACAAGAGTGGATCTCCATTAATAAAGGGGCTTTAAGGCATTATCATCATATTTTCTCCATATTAACTCATTTTCTACTAGCTAGTTCACTGCCTGACATTGGCAATAGAGTATCTTTTGCAGGCACCCACCGATTTGGAGAAGGAGCATACTACCAACCGTAGGGATAAAACAACCGCCGTGAATAATACACCCCGTGCTTAGGAGATGAACTCCATTTTTTTTTCAAATAGAGGCGTTCACGCTTACCTTGGGGTCTCAATAAAACATATATTTAGGCATCAAGACCCAAGCGCATGGATAGAACAAGCCAACTCCCACCCGAAGGTTCTCAAAATCAATCAAGTCATCATAATCATGTCTAATCAATATTAATGGATATACTAGAAGACCCACTAAGAAGAACGGTGGATCCATGCTTCAAAATGGACCCATAAGGCGAAATTGAAAGCCGAGAGACTCTCTTACACCAAGACGCCTTCACCATGAGAGACTCTCTTACACTAAGATGCCTTCACCGTGATAGATCTAGAAACTTTCTTTGATGGGAGCTAAAAAATAATCTATTTATTTTGACTAAAAAATAAAGTTATGCTAATAGGTATCCTAAGAGTATTGTTTAAGCAATCCATTAAAAAAAATATTCAAAATATAAGGCTAACATTGTCAAACTAATAAATGCACCAATTTTTATATAAAAGTTTTTTTTTTAAATTCCTTAATTGAAAAATATTGTAAGAGCACTTTTTAGATTTTTTTTTAAAATAATAACTTTTACATAATACATACCTATTATGACAAAACAAACTCAAAATACATAAATTAGTTGATTAAAGTAAAAAAAAACTTTAAATATTAGTTGTGAGTGAGATAATATTTTGAAGGAAGTGAGATAAATATTAGTTGGTGGACTTAAAAAATAGGCTATTACTTTTCTCATTCTACCCATTTTTCGTGCGCCTTATTTTTTTTACAAAAATGCTCATGGGATTTTCGAATTCTATAATCCGAATTGAGTTTTCCCCTGATTTGGGTGGAAAATGAGTTTTTCATCAATTCGGATTTTATAATCCGAATACCCCAAAAATTTGGGCACGTTCCTTGCTTTTTTCAGATTATAGAATCTGAACTGTATCAACACAAACTCAGAGCATTTTTGTAACATGAATAGCCAGTTTAAGGACCATATTAATCTTCCTAACTCATATCCTTGTGTTTTAGGTCATTGTTACCTGTTCCCAGTCGAAAATTCGGTTTTCGGGCCACTTGATTAGATTGCTCCGAAACTATCAGAAAGATATCAAAGATCAAGATTCCCTTAGAAGGGACTTATGGGAGTCCTCCCCTCAAAATCCAAAATTCCATCGTTTAGATCCATTTTTAATTTTTTTAAATTTTATATATTCTTCCCTTGAATCTATTTTCACTTGTTTTATTTTTGGGATGTGAGGACTCTAGGAAAATATCTTGGATAAATTGGGACACTATATGTCTCAAAAAGGAGGATGGGGGGTTTAGTGGTCAGGATGATTAGGGAATTTAATATGTCATTGCTTGGCAAATGGTGTTGGAGGTTAAGGGAGGAAAAAGGTTGCTTGTGGTATAGAGTCTTAGCTGCGAGGTATGGGGAGGAAGGAGGAACTATAGGTAATGGGGGGAGATTAGTGTCGGTGTGGTGGAATAATTTGCTTTGCATCCAGAGAGGCATGTGTGGTTGAATTATTTGCTTTGCATCCAGATAGGCATTGGAGAGGGGGTTAGAGGCCGGTTTACTGATCACTTACGACGGGAGGTGGGGGATAGCGTAGGAACTTTATTTTGGTGGGATCCTTGGTTAGAGGGAGGTATTTTGAAGGATAGTTTTAGTCGTTTTTTTTATCTTTCATTTAACAAATTGGCGACTGTGGTGGACATGTTTTCTCTAGGATGGGGGGAGGGCGGCGTGGCGTGGAATTGGTGTCGTAGGTTGATCGCTTGGAAGGAAGAATTGTGAAGTGAATGTTGTGCACTTTTATTACCAATTATTTTGCAGGCTAATGTGCATGACAGGTGGACTTGACAACTTCATGCCTCTTCAAGATACAATGTTGCTAGTGTCTACAACTACTAAACATCAAGGGATCAAACTTTCAACAATGACTTTTTTCAACCATTTGGCACAAGGAAGTTCCTCTGAAAATCAACATTTTTGCCTGGCGCTTATTGCGTAACTGACTTCCAACTTGCGACAACTTAATCAGGAGAAGGATTCTTCAACCGAACATATCTCTTTGTTCAGGCGGCTGTGGGTTGGAAGAGAATATTGATCATCTCTTTTTGCATTGCGATTTTTATGGTCAATTTTGGTATGCTATTGTTCATACTTGGCTCAGATTGGCTTCAGTCAAGCCAGCGACTGTTCATGAACACATTATTCCATTTTAGCTTCTTCAATTTTTCTTCTTCATATTCTCAGAAAAATTAGAAAAAAATTTCATTAGTTTTATTTGATCTTTTCGAATTTTTTGGTGGTATTTTTATATATTTTTTATTTTATTTGACATGTTATATCATTTTTTACTTTGTTTTTTTGTTGTTTTCAAAAGTAAAATTTGCAACTGCTAAAATGGAAGATATTCTGATTACTGCTTATATATAAGCATATTTTGGATTATATAGTCCGAACACATCTAAACTGTGTTTAGATTATATAATCTGAAATCTCAGGGCACATTTTTGTAAAAAAAAACCTAAAAGATACTAATAGTGGTATTGTTAAAGGAAAATCTTGTTCCCATGTTGGGGCTTAGGCCTCCAATGTGTTACAAGTGTATATGCCTCTACGCGCGCACACACAAAAATGTATATTAACTACATTTAAAAATATACATCATTTAATTATTGGCTAAAGAGTACTTTTGACCCCCTAAGTTTTAAAATGTTGCGATTTTGGCCCCCTATTAAAAAAAATGAAAAATTTGGCCCCCCAAGAATTTGCCCCTTTGCAATAGTAGTCCTTTTGGCCAATTTTGAACTAGTCAACGCCCATGTGGCAGGCCACATGTGTAATTACTTAATTAAAAAAAATTAAAAAAGCCACATAATCATTTTCTTAATTTAATAAATCGAAAAAGAAATTAAAAATAAAAAAAATCAGAAAAAATAAACTTCCTGCACCCCCATGTTATTTTTTTTGCACCTCCCTGTTACTTCTTTTATCTTTCTTTGCATTTTTATTATTATTTTTTATTGTTCTTTTATTTTTAGCATCTTATTTGTTTACATCTCACATCACCTCATGCATTTTATTTTATTTGTCATTTTATTTTTAAGTTGTCATTTTATTTATTTATTTATTTATGCCATTAGAATGTTTTTTTTAGGATAAATGTAAAATATAAATGAGAATATGCATTGCATCCATTTTATGCCGAATAGTTTAGTTCATAATCCAAGGAAAAGGGGACTTTCATTTTGATCAAACGTCATTATGAAATCTCTCGTGTTTAGTTTATTTTTATCACACTTAATCTTTTTAATTCCAAGTAAAAAAAAAACAAAAAAATAAAAAAAACATTCAAATCTTAAAACTTCATCAAAAAATATATTTTATTAACAAACCTTGGAATTCAAATCAAGCGACCTTTTTTAAGTCAAACTTTAATCAATTTTAATCATATTAGATGTTATTTTCTACAATTAAAATCAATCAACTTCACTCTTTTGCCACTTTGGCTCATCTTATCTTTAACAACATTTTCAAACTTTAAAATCAATCAAACAAATCACTCGATTTTTTACCCCGAACTACGTGATTTTGATCCCGCTCGTGTACGTAGGCAAAAGACTTTGTCTTTCCAAATCAATAAAAATAACAAAAACATTTTCCTCTTCAATAAAAATAACAAAAACATTTTCCTTTTTAAAACTCATCATTTTAATCCTTTGACACTTAGGCATTTTATTACAAAACAAGTAATTAATTTAGCATAAAGATAAAAATAAAACGAGAGGTTCCTATAGAGTACTATAGATGTTTAGGGTGCTAATACCTTCCCTTTGCGTAACCATCCCCCGGACCTTGATCTCTAAATTTAGGGTTTATTCGAACTTTTCCCCTTTTCCTTGGAAAAAATAAAAGCTCGGTGGTGAATCTTAATTTTGTGAGTCAACGCTAACCAATAGCTTGATATCCTAAAATCACCGCGACAGAAAATGGTGACTTCACTGGGGAATGATGTCCTAAGTGGGTTAAACCTATCTTGTTTTTCTTTATCTTTATGCTTTATTATTATTTGTAATTGTAAATACGTGCTTAAGTGTTTATATTTTCACGTGAGTGGTGAAATAAGTCATACACCCGGACTTGAGGGAAACAAAAGATATGATGGTGGTATAATCAAATTGTCTTTCCGAGAGTAAATTTCGGATGTGGCACATGTGATAACCCCACTCAATGGAGGAATCTTGAAATTTTTACTATGTCGGCATGAGTAGTCGTGTTCGGCATTATTATTTTCAAGTGACCTATGAAGTTGAGGACCTTTAGTTACACTTAACCCATCTTGGCCTTTTAGGACGTAGTGCGGTGGCTAACCAAGAGTAATCTTGAATTAGTTGATACGCAATACTACACTCAAACGAGACTTTCTTACAAATATTGTTGGATCGGGAGTCAATCTCGCAACCCGATGATATTTGGAAGGGGTTGAGGACTTTGGGAACTTGGTAGAACCCGTGATACAGGTACATATGAAACCATAGTCCTTACCAAATGGTGTGTTTACCCTTGACTCCAACATTATGGACTTAACCTCACCATGTTTTCTCCGTTCTTTAGCATAATCATGCATACATGCATCCATGCATAAACTCATTTTTTCTTTTTCATCCAAAATATCGAAGGGCTTAGACAAGTTTTTTTTTGTGAACATCATAGATATGGACTTTGCAATAAGGCTATTTAAAAGAACTTTTGAGCTTGTCCTTTGGCTTTGTTTGTTAAAAAGGGAACTGTTTTGTAATGTTTTAATGCTCAAATGAATGTTCAACTATGATGTCTGTAATTACTTTGATAAGTCCTTCGATAAAATAAAAATTGTCCATTTTTTTGCATAAGCATAATCATGCATCATACTGCATTCATAGTTTCCAAACCGAGTCTTACATTTTGTTCTTTTAAAAAAGTAAAAAGGATCTACCTGTCTCCAACAGTGGCCCGATGTCCTCATCCAAAACCGACTTGCACCTACAACACTCGTGCTAACAGAAGAGAGAAAATGGATATGGTCGTGTAAACACAAGGAGGGGTTTGCCGCAATTGGGTCGCAGTTGACATTCCCTCAGTTACTCATGGGTCCAAGTAATGTGTTTTCATTGTCTTGTCTTTTCAAAAAAAACCTTTCGTTTCGCCCGAGACGAAAGTGAAATCATGTAGGGCTCTATTTTTGTTTTCAAGTTACCACTATCAATGAAAAATTGTCGTTTCTTTTGCGACTTTTATTTTTATTTTACTTCTGTTTCTGGAAAAAATGGTAACACAAAAAACCCAAAAAAATATTTTATTTTCTTTTCAATCAATTTCAAAAGGTCTACATTTTTCACTCATTTACTAAAATCAATCATCAATCATATGCAGACTGAACATCAATAAACCCATTGAACACTGTAACCCTATGCTCTCTCCCAACTTTGAGTTCCCTGTCTACGAAGCTGAAGAGGAGGAGGATGAAGGGATTCTCAAAAGGATCTCTCGGTTGCTAGAGTATGAAAGGAAGGTCATTCAACGTCATGAAGAAGCGTTGGAAGTGATTAACTTGGGTTCCGAGGAAGATAAGAAGGAAATCAAATTCGGGGCACTGCTCAAGGCGACTGTTAAAGAGAAGGTAATAGAACTGCTCAAAGAGTATGTCGACGTGTTTGCATGGTCATACCGAGATATGCCGGAGTTAGATCCTGATATTGTGGAGCACCATTTACCTTTGAAGCCCGAATGTCCACCAGTTAAGCAGAAACTGAGAAGAACTCGTCCTGATATGGCTCTCAAGATCAAAGAAGAGGTACAAAAGCAAATTGATGCAGGTTTCCTTGACATCTGAGTATCCTCAATGGTTGGCCAATATAGTGCCTGTCTCGAAGAAAGATGGTAAGGTTAGAATGTGTGTCAACTACCGAAATCTGAACAAGGCCAGTCCAAAGGATGATTTTCCTTTACCCCATATTGATGTGTTGGTTGATAGTACCGCCAACTCCAAAGTCTTCTCTTTCATGGATGGTTTCTCCGGTTACAATCAAATCAAGATGACACCTGAAGACATAGAGAAGACATCTTTCATCACGCCTTGGGGCACTTTCTGCTACAAAGTAATGCCATTTGGTTTAATAAACGCGGGTGCTACTTACCAAAGAGGCATGACCACTCTTTTCCATGACATGATGCACAAGGAGATATAAGTGTATGTAGATGATATGATTGTCAAGTTAGGAACTGAAGAGGAACACATCGAGTATTTGCTGAAGATGTTCCAACGTCTGAGAAAGTATCAACTTCGCTTGAATCCTAACAAGTGTACTTTTGGTGTTAGATCCGGGAAGCTTTTGGGTTTCATTGTTAGTCAGAAGGGTATTGAGGTAGACCCAGATAAAGTCAGAGCTATCAAAGAAATGCCTGCTCCGAAAACAGAAAAACAAGTAAGAGGGTTTCTTGGGCGTTTGAACTACATCTCCATATTCATCTCTCATATGACCGCCACATGTGGGCTAATATTCAAACTACTCCGTAAATATCAAGGGATTATTTGGACGGAAGATTGCTAGAGAGCCTTCGACAACATCAAAGAATATTTGCTAGAGTCTCCGATTCTTATCCCTCCAGTTGAAGGAAGACCTCTAATCATGTATCTAACCGTGCTAGAAGATTATATGGGTTGTGCTCGGACATCAAGATGAGACCGGAAGAAAGGAGCATGCAATTTATTACTTGAGCAAAAAGTTTACAGATTGTGAGTCTCGGTATTCCATGCTTGAAAAGACTTGTTGTGCTCTAGCCTGGGCCGCCAAATGCCTCCGTCATTATATGGTTAATCACACCACTTGGTTGATATCTAAAATGGATCCGATCAAGTACATCTTTGAGAAACCTGCTTTGACAGGAAGAATTGCCCGGTGGCAGATGTTGCTGTCCGAATATGACATCAAATACCGCACACAAAAAGCAATCAAAGGAAGTGTCCTTGCTGATCATTTGGCTCACCAACCAGTTGAAGACTATCAGCCCATTAAGTTCGATTTCCCCGACGAGGAGATCATGTATTTGAAGATGAAGGATTGCGATGAACCATTACCTGAAGAAGGTCCAGATCCTGAATCCAGATGGGGTTTGATATTCGATGGGGCCGTTAATGTCTATGGCAACGGAATTGGGGCAGTCATCATCACTCCTAAAGGCACTCACATTCCTTTTTCAGCCAGGCTGCTATTTGATTGTACGAACAACATTGCAGAATATGAAGCATGCATCATGGGCATCGAGGAAGCTATCAATCTGAGGATCAAAAACCTTGACATATATGGAGATTCAGCACTCGTAATCAACTAGATCAAAGGAGAATGGGAAACTCGCCACCCCGGCTTGATTCCTTACAAAGACTATGCAAGATGTTTGCTGACTTTCTTCAACAAAGTTGAGTTGCACCACATCCCTCGTGACGAGAATCAGATTGCAGATGCTTTAGCTACTTTATCTTCTATGTACAAGGTGAACCACCGGAATGACATGCCAACGATCAGCATCCAACGCCTTGAGAGGCCCGCTCATGTATTCGCCGCCGAGGAAGTTGTTGACAACAAGCCATGGTTTCATGATATCAAGTGTTTCCTTCAAAGTCAAGAGTACCCACTCGGAGCATCCATCAAAGACAAGAAGACCTTGAGAAGATTGTTCGGCAGTTTCTTCCTGAACGGAGATGTATTGTACAAAAGAAACTTCGACATGGTTTTCCTCAGATGTGTGGATAAACACGAGGCAGAGTTATTGATGCATGAGATACATGAAGGCTCATTCGGAACTCACTCCAATGGGCACGCAATGGCTAAGAAAATGTTGAGAGCAGGTTATTACTGGATAACGATGGAATCTGATTCTTACAAACATGCCAGGAAATGTCACAAGTGTCAGATCTATGCCGATAAAATTCATGTTCCGCTGACTACCCTCAATGTTCTTTCCTCTTCGTGGCCGTTCTCTATGTGGGACATCGATATGATTGGTAGGATCGAGCCGAAGGCTTCAAACGGACATCGTTTCATTCTAGTAGCCATTGATTATTTCACCAAGTGGGTCGAAGCAGCATCTTATGCCAATGTGACCAAGCAAGTAGTAGTCCAGTTTATCAAGAATCAGATCATTTGTTGCTACGGTGTTCCTAATAGAATCATCACGGACAATGGAACAAATTTGAATAACAAGATGATGAAAGATTTGTGTAATGACTTCAAGATTGAGCACCATAATTCTTCTCCTTATAGACCTCAGATGAATGGTGCAGTCGAAGCTGCAAACAAGAATATCAAGAAGATTGTTCAGAAGATGGTAGTCACTTACAAAGACTGACATGAGATGTTACCATTCGCTTTGCATGGGTATCGTACTTCAGTGCACACCTCAACAGGGGCAACCCCTTTCTCCTTATTATACGGCATGGAAGCAGTGCTCCCCGTAGAAGTCGAGTCAATGAGAGTTCTGATGGAAGCTAAGTTGTCCGAGGCTGAATGGTGCCAAAATAGGTATGATCAGTTGAACTTGATTGAAGAGAAGCGCATGAATGCCTTGTGACATGGACAACTGTATCAAAAGAGGATGAAACAAGCTTTAGACAAGAAAGTTCGTCCCCGCGAATTCAAAGAAAGAGACCTCGTGCTCAAAAAGATCGTATCTTTTCAACCCGATTCCAGGGGGAAATGGACGCCTAACTATGAAGGCCCGTATGTCGTCAAGAGAGTTTTTTCTGGTGGTGCAATAACTCTTGCAACCATGGATGATGATGAGCTTTCCCGTCCTGTGAACACCGATGCAGTCAAGAAATATTTTGTCTAAAAAATAAAAGAACAGCTCGGTAAGTCGAAAACCCGAAAGGGCGGTTTAGGAAAAAATGAGCGTCTCGGTGGACTGAAAACCCGAAAGGGCGGTCCAGGCAAAAATCAGAGACATAAAACAGAAAATAATCATCCTGATAGGTCGAAAACCCGAAAGGGCGACCTATGCAAAAATTAAGGATCAAAAGACAAAGTAACTGCATCGGGTTGACCATAACTCACTTGGGGCACGTTAGCTGTCAAAGAAACTCGGAATCTGAAGCATCCAAATAATGGAATTCAAAGTTGTTAGGGAGGATAATGGTTATTGTGTTCAATATACCTTTCCCATATATTATTTGCCATTTTTCCAAACTTTGTGAGATCCATGGAGCCACGCCATTGGCGGGTCACCACTCTATTAAATAAATTTGAGCATACGCCTTTTATTTGGAATTCTCATTTATTCTGTTTATAAAATTTCTTCCATTTTTGATGGTAATACTTGAAGCAAAATACTTTTCAAAATCATAAATCTTTTTTTTCATATCTTTTGGAAAGTATAAACAACAAACATAGTCTCTCAGTTGTTGCATATGTCGGGCTTTACCCCGTCAATATTTTGATATGTCCCCAATGGCGTCATCCCCAACGAAGATTGCCGAGTGTTTGTACTGCGATGTCGGTTCACTTCCCGTCCTATCCATCCAGTCTTATCTCATCAGTGTTACATACAGTCATACAGTGACATCATCATACAAATCGTATTATCTTACACACATTCATACATTCATGCATATACACATTCATGCATACACAACATGCACATAACATCGCTCATACATGGTTGCATTAATCACCTTGAGTCTTGCTTTAGCCGTATCCTTTCATTTCAATCAAACATTTCAAGCGGCAAGTTCTACAAAAGAACAGTTTGAATTCTCACAAAAAGTGTCATCCCCAGTGTGTCTGGTCCAGATATGTCACTAATCAAACACTTTCCGGTGGCAAGTTCTACAAACAAATAGGCTTGCGAACATGTTCAATTCCCAAGGGTGCCATCCCCAGTATGTCTTTTTCTCTTATATTTTACGTTCATTAAGCTATCCTCACAATGGTAGTAGGTAAAATATATTGTCTGTCTTCATTAAGCTATCCTTACAACGATAGTAGACCATGTAATTCTCCTTTTATGTTTTACCTTCATTAAGCTATCCTCACAACGGTAGTAGGTAAAATATATCGTCGGTCTTCATTAAGCTATCCTTACAACGATAGTAGGCCATGTCATTTCTCTTATATTTTACCTTCATTAAGCTATCCCCACAACGGTAGTAGGTAAAATATACTGTCTGTCTTCATTAAGCTATCTGCACACCGATAGTAGACAATATCTTACCTTCTTTAAGCTATCAGTACGCGATAGTAGGTAATACCTGTCATTTGTCTTCTTTAAGCTATCATCTTTGCTGATAGTAGGCAGTGTCTTCTTCTTTTATCTTCTTTAAGTTATCGTCTGTACGATCGTAGGTAACGTTGGTCTTTTGTCTTTATTAAGCTATCGTTCTGAATCAATGCGATAGTAGACGACCTTTTCTCCCAGTAAAACTACATCATTCCCCAGTGGAGTCGGATCCTTTTCCTTAACAAACTTGGGTATCCTTCCCCAGTCGAGTCACATTTGCCGTCGTGCATTCATACTTGCATTACGAGCATCCTCGGTATCTTAATGTCAAAAATGATGTATTCTGTATTTAAGTCTCTTCTTCCCGTCGAAGCATAGATTTCATCTTCATATCCCCGGACGAAGAAACTTAAATAGGGGCATCTGTCATACCCCAATTTTTGACCTAAGATTCCATTTTTTATGTCTTTTGGCCCGAAATTTTTTGTCTTTTCGAGAAAAAATTTCGGTAGAGAGGTATTTTAAAATACCTCATTTTTGTTTCGTTTTAGAGCCATCTTTTTTTAATCCTTATTTATTTCATTTTTTCTTCTCATACTGACTTTTATTCTCATTTTTTATTTTCTTGTTATTCTGTTTATTATTATTATTATTATTATTATTATTATTTATTTTCTCTTTTATTATAATTATTTTTTATTTTTTTCAATTTTTTATTAAAAGTCGGATCACTGCAGGGGGCGCCCCCTTTTCCTGATTTTTTTCTCATCATTTTTTGTCCAGAATCAACCCCAAAATCTTCAAAAAAGATCACAATGCCACTTCCTCCATAACTGTTAACCAAACTTTTTCTAAAAAAAAACGTTTACCCTTGAAAAAAATAAGGGTAGATTCTTAAAGAGGGTGAAAAAGGTTTTTCAAAAATTTATTTTTTTTTTAAAAAACGACGGAGTTTTAAAACTCCGGCGCGGTGGCGTCGCCGTCCAGGACGGACGGCCACCGCGCCGGAATTTTTTTTTGGCCACCGGAAAAGTAGTGAAAAGGGAGAGAAGAGAGAGGGGCGGTTTTTAGAGAGAGAAGGAAAGAAGGAAAGTGAGAAATATATAAAGGGTTGGGGCGGTTTTGGTTTGAATTCCATGTTTTAGCGTTCACCCTCACCTCCCAAGTCCTATGATCTGGATCAGACGACCGTTTTTACATCTCCCTGTGATCAGATCAAGACCCTCTGATTTTAATCAGACGGTCCAGATTTAATCACGCTGACCCATTGCATTTGGGCCTGTTTACTTTCAACCTGATCTTTTTCTTACTTCCTGCACCCCCATGTTATTTTTTTTTGCACCTCCCTGTTATTTCTTTTATTTTTCTTTGCATTTTTATTATTATTATTATTATTATTATTATTATTATTATTATTATTATTATTATTATTATTATTGTTTTTTTATTTTCAGCATCTTATTTGTTTACATCTCACATCACCTCATGCATTTAATTTTATTTGTCATTTTATTTTTCAGTTGTCATTTTATTTATTTATTTATACCATTAGAATGTATTTTAGGATAAACGTAAAATATAAATGAGAATATGCATTGCATCCATTTTATGCCGAATAGTTTAGTTCATAATCCAAGGAAAATGGGACTTTCATTTTGATCCAACGTCATTATGAAATCTCTCGTGTTTAGTTTATTTTTATCACACTTAATCTTTTTAATTCCAAGTAAAAAAAACCAAAAAAATCAAAAAAACATTCAAATCTTTAAAACTTCATAAAAAAATACTACTCCGTTCGAAAATATAAGCAAAAATGAGTCAACATAAGTTGATGTATTTGGTACAAATTTTGAACCAAATACATTAACTTTTGTTGACCAATTTTTGCTTATATTTTGGGACGGAGGGAGTATATTTTATTAACAAACCTTGGAATTCAAACCAAGCGGCCTTTTTTAAGTCAAACTTTAATCAATTTTAATCATATTAGACGTTATTTTCTACAATTAAAATTAATCAACTTCACTCTTTTGCCACTTTGGCTCATCTTATCTTTAACAACATTTTCAAACTTTAAAATCAATCAAACAAATCACTCGGTTTTTTACCCCGAACTACGTGATTTTGATCCCGCTCGGGTACGTAGGCAAAAGACTTTGTCTTTCCAAATCAATAAAAATAACAAAAACATTTTCCTCTTCAAAAAATAACAAAAACATTTTCCTTTTTAAAACTCATCATTTTAATCCTTTTACATTTATGCATTTTATTACAAAACAAGTAATTAATTTAGCATAAAGATAAAAATAAAACGAGAGGTTCCTATAGAGTACTATAGACGTTTAGGATGCTAATACCTTCCCTTTCCGTAACCAACCCCCGGACCTTGATCTCTAAATTTAGGGTTTATTCAAACTTTTCCCCTTTTCCTTGGAAAAAATAAAAGCTCGGTGGTGAATCTTAATTTTGTGAGTCAACGCTAACCAATAGCTTGATATCCTAAAATCACTGTGACAATGTGAGATTGATGTGATAATTGAGGATGATTATATGATGAAGTGATTACATAATGATGTGATTAAAAGATGATGTGTTATATAATAGAGTGATTATATGACGACGTGTTGATATGATGTTGTGTGATATGACGATGAGTTATTTAAATGATGTGTAATTGTTGAGTCGAGTTATGTATTGGTGATGTCTTATATGGTATCCATGCATTCATGGTCAATCCTACTTGATGTTGTGTACTTGATGTTGTGGGATTAATCAGTAACATACCTCTGATTATCCAAGATGCCATGGGATCACTCGGTAACATAACTCTGATATCCTAAACCTAGTACCACATGCATATATAGTCGAGTTAGGCGCATTGCATACATCAATGTGAGTCTATGTGGAAGATGTTTTATTTGACTATGTGTGACTATGTAATGATGTGCTATTGGAGGACGTGGAACGTGACTATGTGTTATGTGGAAATAGGTCTAATTGAATATGTGATGATTGGATGATGAGTTTGATATATTAATGTGCAAATAATGTATACTTGGATGTCTTTAATTACCTTGGATGTGAATATATACTCGTGAGATGTTAGCTAAGACTAATTAACTTTAAGTTATGAATATATAAATATGTGTATATGTTGAGTATGATTTGCTGCTTATTCATGATGAATATTTGTTGAATGTATAGTTGACATATATGTTTATCCTTTAACTGTACATGCGTTCATATTTTTCTATGTGTTGAATATTTCTCACCCTTTCTGTAGGTTTTCGCCTACGCCCTTGTGATGTAGTCTTGCAGGTCGAGGAATATTAGTTGATGTGAGTTTTTCGAGGATGGCTTTGGAGCCTACTAATTTTTTTATTGCATTCTTTGGAGTCTAGCATAATATTGCTCTGATTATGACTGTTGGGGTTTATTTATATTTATCAGATTGTGTTTGATGAACCTTAGGTTCTTTAGAGGATGTTTTTACTTTGAGATATGATGTATGATTTATGTTGTTCAGATTATTTCTGCTGCGACTTATTATATTATTTTGATAGAGTTTTGGATTTTGTTGATTTTTTTGGTTACAAAGATTTTGCTGATTGATGAAGAGTAACACCTTAAAATGTTAATTATATTTGTTGCTTTGCAACAAATATAATTAACATTTCACCTTAAAAATAGTATGCAGGGTTTAGGATGTTACATATAACCTAAGAGAAGTTCTTTTGTTTCACCTTCCACCATTTTCCGTTCTTTACCACCGGATTCTGGCTAGTATACACATATTGTGTGAATGTTGTATTAATCCGACATGCCAACCTAATCATAAAATAAAACAAGATTGGAGGAGGGAATAGCTTTATTTTTTATTCGTACTTTCTGTTATGGAGATCTCAAAGTACAAGCGTATCTTAAAGACTTAAACTAATAAATTACCCGGCTGGTCCATTCAATGTATCCAACTTTCAACAAATTTAATTAATCCATTGAAATCATTAATTTAATAATATTGTGATCAGTTAGACCTGCTCATGCAGGATTCTATTGTTGAGCATATAAGTATTTTTTCTTTTTAAATCATTCAGATCACATTTTTTTTTGTTACAGCTCTTCAGATCAAGTTTAATATTCTTTTCTATTGCTCGTATAAGATAAACCCCTTATTTGCCACATGAAAACAATCATATGTTTATTCTTAAACATACGATTTGAAAATTATATTTTGTACGTTAATGTGTTGTATAATGTATATGTTTCGACTCCATACATTGCATATCATCTCATCAAAATAAAGAATTAATAATAAAGTCGTGACGCATCAGTTTCAGCAATAAGGTTTGCTTGGGGATCAGAGATTTCTAAGCAAGGTAGTTTCTTAAGTAATTGTTTTAATTGCTTAACACTATCAGACATAGACTCATCCCATGGAGGAGGATTCTTTCTGAGTCTCTTAAATAATGGAGCACAAATAATTCTTAGGTTAGGTATAAAAATCTTTGTAATTAGGTTTTATCCTTTATCTCATCTGAAAATTTGCTAACAAATTCTAAAGATCTATTAATTGGAGTATACATTCCTTGACTAATATCAAAACCTAAAAATCTAATTTTTGATTGAAAGATATTCATCTTTCTTTCTGATAATACTAACCCATTATTTTTAATCAATTCATAAAATTGATTTAAGTGTTATATATATACACCACAAACACGACTAGGTATATTGATGTTAATTAGACCCGTAAGAAAATTATTAATTAGATTTATGTACATGCGTGTGTTTCTTTTGTTATTTTTTTTTTCTTTTTTAGGGATTCTAATTGTTAGTGTGTGTATATATATATCATGTAAGTGATAGGTCAACTATATTTAGTCTCTATAAATTTTTTGGCACTCGCAGATATTAATTATTTTCAATATTTTATGATACTGACAAAAAAATTATATTTTCGTTAGTCAATGAGCAAATGTTGTTGCATCGTCGTCTGGATGCCGTGAAAAACAAGTAAAAGTTTTTACATCTTCTTGAACTAGTGCGGGTAAAGAAGTTAATTCATGAGAATATGATTTGTTTCGGAATATGGATTATATGCATTCTTACATGAAAATCTATGGAAGTAGTGGACGGAGGACTAATTTTATGTGCCTACAAGAAACTAGTTGTGGGTGGGTGAAAGGCAAAATAATTAGATAGTTCATGATTTAAGCTTTGATACACGGGTAAAGATAGATTGAGAAATTGGGTAGGCATTATTGTGGATAAGAAGTGGAAGAAAGATATTGTGGATGTTAAAAGGATAAGAGAACAAATTATATCCCTAAAATTTGTAGTGGAACATTACACCTTTAATGCTATTAGCGCTTACGCACCTCGCGTTGGGTTATGAGCACACCTTAAAGTAAAGTTTTGGGAGGAGTTACAAGACTTAATTCAGGATATACTGTTAGGAGAAAAAAAATTTCTAGGAGAGGATTTAAATGGGAATGTAGGGAGTGTTTTGAGGTCTTGCATGAGGGGTATGGTCTCGGGGAGATAAATGCGGAGGGAAAATCCATCCTAGATTTTTCGTTGACTTTTGACCTTACCATAGCTAGTACATGTTTTAGGAAAAGAGAGGAGTATCTTATCACTTACAAGACATCATACCAATTAAAAAAGTGTGAAAAAGTATTGGAGATAGAGGAATTGTGTGGTTCACCAAACTTTTTAGCGAGATTATGAAGACAAAGAAAATTTCAGATGAGTGGAGAAGAAACACTTTAATTCCGATCTAAAAAAAAGGAGATGTACAAAATTGTGTGAATTATATATGAATTAAACTAATGTGTCATACCATGAAGTTATTGGAAAAGGTGATTGAACGAAGACTAAGAAAAGAGATTGAGTTACCGATAACCAATTTGGTTTTATGTCTGGGAGGTCGATTATGGAAGCGGTCCACTTACTTCGACGTATGATGCATTGATATCGGGCAAATAAAAAAACTGCACTTAGTATATCAATGAAAATGAATTTACATATTGATATTGCACAAATTAAAATTTAAAATTATCGATAAAAATCATATTAAGAAGTGTTAATTGAGTCTCGTGCACATAACTCAGTTGGTATGACACTGTATTATATATGCAGGGGCCGAGGTTCGACCTCTAGATTCCTTACTTATTCAAATTTAGGGTGAATTTCTATCTACTAGCCTACCTGATAAAAAAAAAATAAGAAGTGTTAATTAACTTTTTTAATGAAAAATGTTAATAGTTGGTTGTTAAATTAATTTTGAGCTGTGTTATCTGTAGCGAAGCAATTTGTCTCGAGTTTATCACGAATAGCCTATCACCGTTAGATTAGCAATTGTTACTGGATGGAATACAAAGTGGATTTATGCTACACTTAATTTAACATTGTGGTGATATGGTTGTGAACTAATTTCTCTGGACAAATAACATTTTTCATTAATTTTTTCTCTTTCGTCCAGATTTGAGCCAGAACCTCTAACTCTTTATCAATTGGCTTAAACCACTTGAGTTACTCAACCCAACTAATTGACTCTTCTATTATTTTGTAATATTAATTTTTTTTTGTGAATTTTTGTAATATTTAAGTTATGGTCTATTCTAAAAATCGATGTAGAAGTACGTGTCTACTCTCCAAGTTCACATTTTCACACTTTTTTTTTGGTGTGTGTGAATATTTTCACACATTATCTCATGTATACTATAACGTGATAGGAGTAATGCATAATCATCATTCATCAATACGTGTGAAGAAAAAAACTAGTATTTTGATAATAAAAAAAAAAAAATCAAAACTGGACCCTTACAAAAACCATGGGACAGGGTGTTAAACAAATTAAATGAATTGTATTTTTGAAGGCATGCATGTCCAATAATTTGGGTAGGAGAAGTTATTAAACCTCAATGAATATATGTGAGATGTTACATGATGTGGTACTCACAATCAGAGTCAACATATAGCAGTGTAATGTGTCTGTCAAGAACAAAGGAATCCATAAATAAGAATGGAAACGTTTCACAGGACAGGATCCCGATAGTGATATCTTGGTCTGGGACTTTGTTTGGCATGTAAAAAATGGCACAGAGACCTTAGAAGTCGTGGTAGGGTCAAAATGTGATCATAATAGAAAGGAATTGAGGAAGGTAATTAACCAATTGGTTGTTGCAGGCTAGCTGCTATCCCTTGTCCCTCGCTTCAAATGTGCCACGTAGTACAAGACTATGTGGAGAAAAATTAGAATCCAAATAAGGTCTTGCTAACAAGTTTCTGATATAAAATCCTCGAATAGAAAATTTGTTTTGAAAATGTAAGTTTTTAATTTTTGATGAAGTAATAATTACACAATTTTTTATAAAAACTTGTCTGTTTTGTTTTCTTAACCGGTTTCCCTTTAATATATGTTGTCCTTTAAATTCATAATCATTATAGTTATTATTTGTGAAAAACTTATGGTAACAACCAAGTTTTAATCTAAAAAAATCAAGGTTTGAAAAAAATGTCAAATTTACTAGTAGGAAAATTTTTTGTGGTGGAATTTGGGGACCAGTAATATCCACTACAATCGAATTGCCTCATCACAAAGTTTAGTGAGAAAATTAGGATCTCACTTTTTTTTTTCTTTCTATATTTTCACCACTTTTCCTTTTTGTTGAAAAAGGTTAGAGGAGAAACACACCCATTGTAGTTCTGTAAATGCTAAAAATTGCAGAATTAAGGGATTCAGATTTGCTAACTTTAAGGTCGAAAAGTTAGGGTGAGAAACACAATAGTATTATTTTCATAATATAATTTATTTTAATTGAATTTTATTTTTAAATACCTTACAATAATAAGCATTGTCAATGATATTTTTAAATCGAACTATTATTAATTGTGCATGAATCAATGTGTTGAAATTCAAGTGTGAGTGTTTAGTGTTATATCGACGACAATGAAAAGATGAAATATTATATATATAAGATAAATAATTTATATATTTAACGTTTTAAAATTTTGGATAGAGATATGATCTCAGTATCTATTAGGAGTCATGGCCATTTAGTTCTTTGTTGCTCTCCACGGTTCTTGGTCTCCCTAACACAACAAAATTTGTAAACAATGAAATATGATACACACATCTTTTTTATATATCACAATTGAATGACGATATTCTATACGTAAAAATATATGAAAATATAATAGGAATCTGGGAAAATCTATATTAATAAATAAAATAATGGTTTCTTTTTAACTGTTCTGTATACATGTATTAGGTTGTTATTTTTAAAATTGAGAAGGCGATTGAATGTGCTTTGCTGTACAATGGAATTAGGTCGAGTGTAATATATACTTTTTTTTTGGCAAGGTCGAGTGTATTATGTAGTTTGAAAAGTTAGAATTGAGAGTGACAGATTGTACAATATGGATAAAATAAAACACCAAAGCTTGTCGGGGAATCAAAGCCTACGAAAGCGACCAAGATCAGTAAAATTGAATGTACGTATATAGGTAAAGGATTATTACTAAGTTTTACACACACCTGCATTTTATAGGGTTTAGCTAGCTCCACACATGCAATGTTATGGTGTACTAGCTACTACCTCTAGGAACAGAACCTTCTCCTCCTACTCTTAAAAATTTAAATTTTAGGTGCATAAGCTTAGGGTTGGGTTGGGTTGGGTTGGTGGATGGAGAGAATCAAATTAGGATTAGACAGTTGGTTTGTTTGTTTCATATGCCCTACATTATATTACATTACATGTGATTTCCAAGATTTTTGTCTTGTAAGTTTTCATACCTATGTCCCACAACTCCATATATCAACTTTAATCTATATTCTTCTTTATAATTTAAGTTTCGTATTTTTTTTCGAAATAGTTATATCCACAGTTATGTTGAAGTTCAAGTAAGAGTGGTTAACCTGATGTTGAATGAGATAAAATAAAAGATATTTTAAAAGTGGTGACTCATGTATATTATATCTTATGGTTTTAGGCGGAGATGCAGTGATTTGGTCTTTTTGTGGTGCCAATCTTTTGACATTTTGTTGCTTCTTATATTCTCAAGAATTTTCCTTAGAATTAATTTTTTTTTTCATACACTTGAGTTAGATATTTAAAGTTTGAGTCTCTTATCGCTTAGACTAGCCAAATTGATGTTTGTAAATGCACTTTTTATTAATTAACAATAGTAGTTGTACATCATTTTCAACATTAATTTATCGAATGATCTATAAAATTTTTTGTCATTAAGAAAAACCATCAGAAACTCAATCTATAAGCATTAATGAAACTATGTCTTTAAATATAAGCAAAAATAGACTTAGAATTTTACGTGCGGAAATAAATTTTTACATTTAACTTTGTATAGATACATTTGTAGTTAATTATTAACAGTCTAATTGAAGTGATATTAAAATTTAGGTTCAACTCTTGAAAGCATGAACATGGATATATCTTGTGTGGGGTGGAAGGGAAGGGAGAAGAACTTGCCACACCATCTCATAGAATAAATTTTGCGAGCCTAAAACAAATGGTGACCTTGGACTTTCATGATTTATATGATTTTAATAGGGCCATTGTCATGAAATTGGGTTGGAGTTTAATGTCACAATCTGATTCTCTATGGCGAGAGTCCTTAGGTCAAAATATGGATGTGGGAATGACACTATGCCAATTGTCCAAGAGAAGGAGAACTGCTGTTAGTTGTGTAGAGCTATTAGTAGGACTTGGAGGTGGACTAAAATGGCTCATAGCCTAGGAGATGGAAGGGATGCCCTAGGAGGATCAATGGCTCTCCTCTGGGCTGATTTTAAAAGATCATCTTACTCAACCTATTTCAGAAGAGATGTGGGTATTAGAAGTGTGGGAGATTACATCAATCATAAATGGAATACAATGGCTTTTGAAGGTTTTATTCGTAGGTGGTTGTTGGTGGAAATAACGACCCGCGCTTGGTAAAGATAAAGTTATATGCATGGGGTCTAATATCGAATGGTTTATTCTCTACTAAATTTTCTTATAAGTTTACATGAGGATTCTGGTCTTCATAATGGATTTTTACCATCTTTATATGCAAAACGCAAAGCGATTGAAGCTGAAAGTATAAGGCACGAAAAGGAAAACCATTTTAACCAATATTTGAGGTAGGTATGAATTAAATGGCCTTTACCTCAAATTGGCTTATGAAGTGCAATGTTGATGGGTTAGTGTTGGATAGTAGCAGAGTCGCTTGTGTTGGGGTCTTGAGAGATAATCTTGGCCACTGGATGGGTGGTTTTGTTCGCAATGTAGGATTGTCCAACGCTCTTATGACATAAATGTGGGGTTTGGTCACAACTCTAGAGACCCGACTCATCTAAACTTTTTCTTATAAAAAAATTAAAAGTTATTGCATTCTTCGTGAAAAGTTCATCTTAATTATATTTTTCCGAATCCGTTGTAATGGGAGAATGATTCTCTCCGGTGCAATTTCTTTATGTTTCTCATGTGGGACAATATGTACCATTAAGCCTATTTTTTCGTATTTTTTTTTTAAGTTTATAATTTTAAAGTTCAGATTTCATCGGAGTCTCTATTCACTTAAGAGGATCCAATTCGTTATTCTTAGACCGTTGTAATGGTATATTTTTAGACCATTAGATCAGTATTTTAACATATTATTTTTTCTTAAAATAGTGAACAAGCCAATATCCTCTAAAAAAAACTATAAGCTAATATCATTTGATCAATATTTTATAGTAAGTAACAACATGTACATCAAATTACATAATTATTTACTACTAAGAAGACTTAATTTACTTATATTTAGACCTTGAGAGAAGCTAGCATTATTGTCAAAGTCAAAGTAACCTTTGACCAAAAGATATAGTTCCACATAGGGCTAGACAAAAAAATGCAAACCGGCCCAAACCGGCCGGCCCAATAAGCCTGAAGCGTGTCGGTTCGGGTTACACGGGTAACCCGGTTAACTCGGCCCATTAAAGGTGGTTTTTTTTTCGGATTGTAGTGGTCGATTTCGGGTGGGCTGGAATGACCCAGCGAAAACCGCACCCGACCGACCCATTCAACTTACTTTCCTGCATCAGTTCAACCCAAATGATAGGCCCAATTTCAGCCAAAGCCCAATCTTATATATTGTTAACACTGAATGAAACCCTAGTTTTCTTTCTCTTCTTTGCGCCGCGCCGCTGCTTTGACAAAACCTTCACTTCACCCATTTCTTTCCAGAAATCGTAAACCTCTTCCAAAATCATCATGCTTCACCTTAATCATCCTTAAATCGTAAACCCATATCATCCTTAACCTTAATCCATTTCCAAAAATCGTTTTTCTAACATAAACCCAAATCTCAATCTCCTGAAAATCGCATTTTTTCGAAGATCTCTGAAAGGCTTGGTGTTGTTTTTCTCTGAAAGGTTTGTATGCTTATTTATGTAGACGATTTATAAAAGGTTTTGTATGTTTTTCTCTGAAAATCGTTTTGTATGTTTTTCTCATAGTCACAGAATTAACGCACGTTTTAAACACTCTCAAACATGATTTTACTCTCAAACGCATGTTTGGAATCAATTTGAAATGGTAGTGTAGCTTTAGCATGTATATGTTCTAATCTTTTCATGTTACCCCTGTTTCTCTGTGTTTGCTTACGGCTGTGGTTTGTTTTACTAGGTTGAAGAAGATAGACCATTGGACTGTCATATTTTTGCACTGGACCCATTTAACTTGGGCTTTATCTTTGACCCACAATGAAAAATGAATCAAGTTGCGTTTTATGATTTATTTTTTTTAAATAGTTTTTTTTTTTAAGAAATGGTTAGTTTGGGTTAAAAATTCTAAGTAAGAAACTATATTTTCTTAAAAATTTATTGATAGTTTACTATACTTAAATTAAATAGTAAAATTTATTGATAGTTAGTTTTGTTTACTAACACTTGTTTTTGGAAACACTAGAGATGGAGGCTGAAGAAGGAAATGATGCTATAATTTCGGAAAACAGTGAGTTGAAAATAATAAATTCACGTTATTATTATAATGCGTTTTTTTCATATGATTATAAAGAATTCTAGCATCATATTGATAAACAATTATGTATGCTACAATGTTATTATTATATAATGCGTTTTTTTTCATATTGAAAATAATAAATCTTGTATGCTTGTTTATAATTCGTTTATTATAAACAATTTTGTGCCCTAATGATGGCGACATATTACTGGTTGCTAACTTGTTATGAAACATTATTTCTCAGACTCCTCTCTTTCATCATGCTGATGATAATTATTAATTGAAGGATTTCATTAAATATATCATTGCTTTGCATTGCACAATATTGTTTACAAGCCATAACCAATAATCACACCTTTCTTCTCTTTGAAACATTTCAATAGTTAGAGAAATATGTCTCAGTTCCCTTTTTTCTTCTTCTATTGGGACAACATATTGTCATATGACTCAGTTTTAGAGTTAATCTAAATGTTACAGGCTTAAGAATATGATTCTGTTATAATCCTGCCTTAAGTTATATTTGTGTTATGATCTAAGTGTTTTTCCTCCCCCATTTCTTTTGTTATGATCTAAGTGTTTTTTCAAATATCATTTTGCATATTTTTGTTTTGATCTAATTTTTCTCTCTCTCTTAAAATCAGTCATGGAGGAGGAAACTGGAACTAGAGCTACAGAGGGTGCAACTGGAGTTGCAGCTACGGAGAGGGCAAATGGATATTGTGGCACAAAGATTACTCTTAATTTTTACTTGAAATTTCAGTTAGAAAATTGGCATGCCTTAAAGATTAATATGAATGGCCAAATGATTATTCTTGGTTTTATCGAATACCTAAATTATAGTTTCTAATTTTGTTTATGTTAATTTTTTAAAATATATTGGGCAAAGTTTGATATAATACAAAACCGAATTAACCGAACTAAACCACACGTTTGACCGCTTTAACTGTCTACATCGAACCGACCAAACCGATGCCTAAGCTGGTCGGAAATGGTTTAGAGATATGCAACCGTTGCTTTAAACGGTTTACAGTTTTGAAACCGATTTCGAACCTAACCGACCGATTGTCCACCCCTAGTTCCACATCAATATAAATTCAAGAATACATGGTGACTAATAAAAAAAAATGTATTTATACCAACTTAATTTGAAGGTATAACTATTTATTTGACTTTTTTGTTTTTGTTTTTGACAGCCTCTATTTATTTTGACTTATAAATTCCTAAACAATATAACTCCTAGTCAGTTGTGGCATGCGCATGGCATAGTAAAACTCTAACCATTAAAATTGGAGTTTAATTTTGATTTTTTATTAATTATTAATATTTTGACATGTTTTTTTTCTTTCTGAAAAGCTTTTGACATGTTTTTTATATTGTTTAAAATAATGTTGAGATTTGACCTAATAAAATTCCAGGGAAATGATAATTATTACGAAGGCTAAAAAGACGATACACACAAAGGCTAATATTAAGATTCATTTCAACGCACACTTTGATTTCCACCAAAAACGGAACTACTAAATGTAAAACGCGTTGATTTCTTGTTATTCTTGTGTAAAGGCTTAGTAACATTTAACACTTCTCTAAATTTTAACCATGTGAAGTTAGATAAGCATCCAGTAAAAAAAATACAATTAGATAAGCATAACACTTTTTGTGTGTGGGTAATTTCATCATGAGCATTTTTTTTATAATTAAGCTATTGTGTGTATATATATATGTCAAATATAATTCTCAAATGTTAATTCTCTTTAGCATTATGTATGTTTGTAGACGAGCATTACATATCCCTAAGACTTTTAATGGGTTGACCTTGCTATTATGGATTCAAAAATAAAAAGTCAAACTTAATTGGCTTGGCAAGATGTATTTAAAATCTATCACTTCTTTGGAATGGCCATTATCATATAGGATTTGCTCTCCGGCACAAAATCTTCTCATTAAATGAAGTAACCAAAAGTAGTTTTAATAATTAATTGAACAAGTTGACACTATTTAAACACTGGCAGCTAATGCTCAAACTAAGAAACTTTGATCTTTTGGTCCCGATTTATATAGAATAATGCATGTGAAGATGTTCCTATGGCTCTGGGTTAAAATGAAAAGAGGACCACACCTTCATTCAAATCCTGCCTTTATTTCCCCCTATGGTTTGGAATTTATCTTAGAGTAATATTCTGGTTACTTGACCAACAAAACATACTTGGTCACATCCAATAAAAACTTGACAACTCATAAATATTTAATGTAAATAATTATAGTAGAGAGAGAAAATTTGTCTGTAAATTTAAAGAAAAATCTATAAGAATAAAAAAGCAAAGAGAGAGTAACTAGATTGGCGACCACGAATCGCGGTCGTAGACATGTTTTCCTCATACAACCCTTTTTCTTTGACCACTTTTGGATGTACAAGTTTAAAGCTATAAGTGCATTGACCGACTGCCCTTTTGCTCACCCATACGAGAAAGTTCATCATCGTGATCCCCTTACATTTCAGTACTCCAGCGAAGTTTATCCTGATTACCGTCACAAAAATGACGATCATGGAAACTCTCTCACTCCTTTTTTAACAGATTTCTCATTAATTTAATAGACAACTTTACTTTAGAAGTTTATGAGTTGTCAATTTTTAGATGTGACCAAATGTGATTTGTTGGTCAAGAGACCATGTAAGAATTACTCGCCTAAGCATGACTAAGTTTCACTCAATTAATATTATATAAGCGTTGGCCTTTTGTCTTAAGAATAAAATTCCAACCACAATTGGTATCATAATCTAATTTAGAATACGAATTATGATTGTTCTATATTGTATTCATTTTTAAGGCAACGAATCGTGTGTTCATTAAGAATAAAATTATGTATTTTTATAATTAAACCTTTTTTTTTCTTGATTTGACTGTTTTTATTGATTTATACAAATAAGAAAATTCAGAGGCAAGACTACCTAAACCCCCATAAATTAATTAAGAGGACTGCTATTTATCACGAGCAGTTTTGTCCCGAATGCTATTTATTGGCTATTTTTGCAATATTTTGATCATTTCCTGATATTTCTGTAAAATAAATATATGAGTGAGGGGCCATTATTCAAGAGTCAGATAGATGAATGATGAATATTCTATCATACATTCAAGTAGTAGAATATAAAAATTGGTATGATCTTATCAAAAGAAATAGTATGAACATTTGACACTTAGATTGAAAAAATGACATGAATCAAGGGAAAAAAGTAAAACAAAATGGCGTAGTATTGGTCATGGTTGCGTAGCGTGGCTATAATGGATGCGAGAAAAGAAAGAAGGAAAAGACACCAGAAGATTTAGGTTAATTGGACCACTAATTAGTGCATTTTCACTTTTTCATTTTCTCACATGTGCTCTGTTTTTCTCTCTTGAACGTCAATAGGTTAATACCATCCATTTCACAGGGGAAAAAAAAAAGGAGACAACATCTGGTAAAGATGTTTGAGACTAATATATCATAGTACTTTATTCGATATAACAATACACAATACATATAAACCAACATCACGTTGGTTCAATAATATTGGACTTGATTCATTAAGTAAAGTTTCGTATTTGAGTTTTATGAAAGTAAGAAATAACCCCATTAAAAGTGATTTATCATAATTTTCACGCATATTAGTCATAAGCGAAGTTTGTAGATATTTTACACCTCTAACATTGTTAGCGAATTCTTTTTATGTATATCAAGAAAAGACTTGGAACATACATAAAATTGAAGATATTATACAAATTATGAACGATCATATTAGTTTGTCTTTTAATAAATGCGAGAGTTGTTGTCGAAAAATAGTAGATAAGTAACGTACAACATTCAAAAATAACATAAACAAATTGAATCACATAGTGATTAATGTCCATCCACAATAGGTTTGACGTCCAATTTAAAAATAATATTAAAAAACTCTCATCTATACGTAGTTTTTTGTTTTTGTTTTAACATACTTGTTTTTAAGAGAATGGTTGTGTATAATTAAAATTTGAAATAGAGGTAAGTAAAATAATGATTGTTTTTATCGTGATTCAAATTCAAATTCTTTTGAACGATTCATACTAATTGTAGCACTTAAATTCAATTCCTTAGTGATATGTATAACTTTTTACTTAAAAATACATTTCTACTTAATTGAACCAGTGAGTTATAGAGAAGGTCCTTAAGTCCTTTGACTGTTGTGGGCGACAATTACATTATGCAACTTTACTATGATGTTCCACTAACATTCAAAGAATTAGAAGTAAATCATTCTTTGTTTGACAAAAGAAAAAAAAGAAGGAGCTATTCAACCACATAAATAAGAAATACAACATTTCAAAAATCAATGTTATAATGAGAAAGACTTTTTTTCTTCCTTTTAAAAAAAGAATCAAGATGAGAAATGGACATGAAGCTGACCATAAGTTAAAAGAGCATGACCCCATAAGTTGAGTGGGAATAAGTGGATATGTAGATGTTTATGGCATGAATGAATGATGGTTAAGATGCATGAATCATGAGGACATACATGGATGGGTGATTATGGGCATGGGAAGCAAATCTGAAAAGGGAATCAAAAGAAATTGGCCTCTCTTTGACACCACTCTTCCCCACCTGCCTAAGATATGGTAAGCTCCACATGATTTCACACCTAAGGGGAAAATAAAATAAAAGGGCACATTGCTTACCTCACCTGTATCTCTTCAAAGGATTTTTATGGGTCCCACTGACACCCTTTCTCTTTCTCTCTCTATCACATTCCTTTCTACTTTTGCTTTCACCTAAACTTTCTAATTTGACCCTTCACATTTTCTCACTCTATCTCTTTGCATTTAAATGTAGACTTTAGACTTAGACTTATTTTATATATAAATAAAGGTCACTACTCTCAACATCCTATAAAAATATTCACTAGGATTTATTTCTTTATTTTATTCATTCATATTATATATAGTCTTTATCTTATAATAATTTTGCATTGCTTGCCATGTAATTCAAGATCAATTTGGAAAATTTGCAAGATTTGGGATGAAATCTGGTCGGATCTTGCTTTGTGGGATGTAGATTTTGGTGGGTCTTATTTCTCTACAAAGCTCATCTTCCAATCTCATATTCCTCCCATAAACACAAAAAATAAAGCCATCTTTTCCTTCCTCAAGGGTCAAGAGAAGAACAAAAAAAAAAGTTCTTTCCATTTTCCATTTTCCATTTTCCATTTCTTTGCTTCTTTCACTTCATTTTCAAAACTCATTTACCTTCTTTTAGTCCTTAGTTGGAGAAAATGGGAATGGCTGCAGAGTCACAGTTTCATGTTTTGGCTGTTGATGACAGCATCATAGATAGGAAGCTTATTGAGAGGCTTCTCAAAACCTCTTCATATCAAGGTAACTTTTGAGGGCCAAACATAGAAAAATTTGATGAATTTTTTTGGATCTTTTCCTTTCTTAAACACATAATCCATTCTACTATGTTAATGTTTTTTTTTCAGACAAATACTATGTTAATGTTTTTCTTTTTGGACAAATACTATGTTAATGTTATTATAACAGAATGAACGAATGGACTTTTTGTTTTCTCAATGGCAGTTACTACAGTTGATTCTGGTAGCAAGGCTTTAGAGTTTTTGGGTTTGAGTGAGAATGATGAGACCAACCCAAATACACCATCTGTATTTCCTAACAATCATCAGGTATAGTTTTGTTGTTCTACTAAAAAGAATGTGTCAAGATTTTTTTATCTTTAATCCCCTTGTTGCAGTAACTTTTTCAGCTATATAATGTTCGATTGTTTTTTCTGGGATTCTGAAATTCCTTGGATTTTTGTGTTTTATAGGAAGTGGAGGTGAATCTTGTTATAACAGATTACTGTATGCCTGGCATGACAGGCTATGATTTGCTCAAGAAAATCAAGGTAAGCTTTGGTTTCCATTCCTGACTCATATATCTTTTAACCAATATTTATTGTCCACTTTAATCACTCTTTCTAGCTATAAGATTGTTTTTCCCTTTTCTCAAACAACATAGTTAGATTCAAATGGTTAATAAGCTTTGATATAAGTCAAATCGATCGGAAATATTTGAGTTTGGTCTATGCTTGAAACAACTATTGATCATGTGTTACTTATTTCTCAGCCGTACTCCAAATTAGTAAGTCCCTTTTCTCCCAACTAAAATTCGAATTCGATTTCTCCCAAACAATTTGTCTTTAAATGGAACCAAGAACAAAAAATTTAGAAGAAAAAAACTATAGATTCATTCTATCTAATTTGACAATTTGTTATTGCTGAAAGTTGACAACTTGGACTAGTTTTATTACTTGTACTCCTGCAATAATTCACCTGAATGCTTTTCAGTTTTCCACCCAAAACAAATCAGGTTCAATAGATCATCAAAAGATTTTGTTTCCAAAAAGGGCATACTTTTGTAAATAGAAGTAACTTAGATTTGTTTTTTATTGAAGAAACTGTTCGAGAATATCTGAAAATTCTGTGCAATACTTATTCCACCTGGAACCAAAGACTTATAGGATTCTCTATGATATTTCAGGAATCATCATCATTGAGAAACATACCAGTGGTGATTATGTCATCTGAGAATGTGCCTTCAAGGATTAATAGGTAATAAAAATTTCAGTGCCTTATTTCATTTTATTTTTATTTTTCCACTTTGGTCATTTTAATTATATCAGAACTATATACTAATGAATCTGTCAAATGTAACAGATGCTTGGAGGAAGGAGCAGAAGAATTTTTCTTGAAGCCTGTAAGGCTATCAGATTTAAACAAACTTAAACCTCACATGAAGAAAACAAAATTGAAAGATCAAAATCAAGAAACAGAACAAAAGATTGAAAATTCAGAAATTCTTCAAAATGAAGAACAGCAACAAGCATCAAAATCTCAACATTCACATTTAGAGTCAGAGTCACAAACACAGACACAGTTACAAACACATTCAACTATAGATCAAAATCAACAATCACTACAACAAGCAACCAATAACAAGAGAAAGAGTGTGGAACAAAGTCTTTCATCTGAGACCGACAGAACAAGACCAAGATACAGTGGCATAGCCACTGTTGTATGATGATAAATCATTTGGCAAATAATTTTATTGAATTTCAAAGTGTAATTCTTATTTAACTTTCTTTTAAAAATTAAATATTAACTTGGGTGTTGGTTTATATAGGCTCTATAGGAGTGTAGTGTAGAGTTGTTCCCTTTAAACATTTCCTGGAAATATTCCCTTCCAATTTTGTTTCATATGAAAATGAAAAGAAAAAATTTTAAATGTGTAGGAGCATGGTTGTTTTCTGATTCTAGTGCTATAAACTTACATTGTCAACAGAAAATGAACTTTGTTTGATTCTAGTGACATGATTTTATGAAACTCCAAAATGTAGATTTTGCCAAAATCTCGGTGCTTCATTGTATCTCTTTCAATCTCACCATCAATTTAAACATATATTTGGTGAAATTATTTTAGTCTATTTATAATAGTAATTTTTGCTTCAAACTGAAATGTTCCAGATTTGGCTTAAGCCCATTCAGTTGACGGAGTAAATCACATCGGATTCTACTCAACGCACTCAACAGGTTTATACGCCGTAACCTTGAAGGTCGCGTATAAAAGGACACCTACACAGGAGAATGCTATATTCACTTCTAATCATAGAACCTCTCACTCACTTGATCTCGAACTATCTTGATCATTTGAGTGCTTGTAGGTACACCTCTCCTGCATAAGAGTTGCCATGTTCCTCCGCTGTATCCCCTCAACTCTGGTCGTCGATCTAGAAGGGAGTCTGTACTCCTTGGTTGAAAAACAATCACAAATATTAGCTGAACACAGTCAACAGATTGGTCGCATTGAATCAGATCAGACACGTCCCGACGAATGTCTCCAGCTTGAAGAAACAGTTAGATATACTCCTCATCACAGAGAGGTCATAAATCTACGAATAAACCATGGAATCCCAATAGGAAGAAAGAGTTGGCCGACCTTGGGGTACGTCGAGCTTCTGGTGACCTTTAGGAAGAAACAAATGAGCTTCTGGTGAAATCCCAATTCTTGGTGTTTGATTTGAATTTGATTTACAATTGTATCATCAACCGGCCTTCCCTCGCTGAATGTTGCAGTATCATTGTCAGTTCATCTCAAGATGAGCTACCATGCTGTGAATGATGAAGTAGCCACAATTGAAAATTGGGGTCAATCTGCCTTACATCGTCACACAACAGTTGACTTCCAGTCTCTAGAGAAACGCATACCTCGCTGATATGTCGGGGATCGATCCAGAGATCGCTTGCGATCAGCTAGTCCTGAATCAGTGTGTTGGATAGCTAAACAATGATGGAAACAGTCTCTGGACAAGGCAGAAACCACTAGGAATGGCACTAAACAACACATGATAAATTGGAATAACCACCTTGGAGAGAGGCACCCTCCCAGCAAAAGAAAAGTCGGATGATTTCCAAGAAAAAATTTCTTATATAAGACCTAACGTTCCTTGAGAAGAAAATAGAGGTTTTATCAATAATAATTGCTGACCCCGACAAGCTACAAACTGGCCAAGAACATTCAAAACACATTGCATATTAGTCTCTGTCTCTGCACACTAGAAATATAGTTCATAATGATGTTTATAAAATGTGTAGGAAATTTTCTTCCCTTAGAACTTCCAAAATGAAATGGCACTTGAATTTACCATAAGCTTTGGCCAAATCAACTTTAATAACAAAGACACCTTAGCTTATAAATAATATTGCACAAAGAGTTTGGCCTGAATTAAGAGACAAATTCAAGTTTACTAACATTTCTGATTATGCAAGTGTCAGTCTTATGATAAAATCCAAAAAACGAACCATCAGAATGATAATGCTCGGTATTCATGTCTCCATCAGTTAACCATATTATTACGTAATTCGCAATTTTCGTTGGTACGCGATACAAAACATAAGAAGAATTTGAAAGTATCAGGTATAGAGCGTCGGTATACATCGGTTCATAGTATTAGTAAGCATCGGTTCATAGTATCAATAACTTTTTAAGGAAAATATTTCCTTTTATTAGAATTTTTAAACAAAATTTAGAATTTATTAGTAATCACTAAATATTTACATGATTCTTTCCAACCGCTCAACACTATCTCGGTCCTGGAACTCAAATCCTCTTAATATTTAATTAATTAAATTCATCAATAGTGCAAAAAAATTAAAGGATTATAGTTGTATGCTACAACAAACCAGTGTCTACTTTCAAAAATCTTTTTTAATATTCACTTTTCTTGGGCTAAATAAGTAAATGCCCCTAAATATATCAACATTTGATTTTAGTCGCCCTAAATTATTCCTTAGGCTTTAGGCCCCTCTAAAATTTTCAATCTCTACTTTTTAGTCAACTCATGTTTAACCTTCATATTTTTTAATGAAATTTTCCAGAAATGGGTAGAATATTATGAAAATCTCTCCCAAAAAATATTAATTTTTTTAACAAAACATGAATTAAATATGAATTTTTATGTTTTTGGTGCTAAAAAATTCACATTAAAATCATGTTTTGTTAAAAAATTCTTTTTTTTTTTGGAAAATATTGTCATAATTTTCTACCCATTCCTAAAAAATTTCATTAAAAAATATTAAGATTAGACATGAGTTGACTAAAAAGTAGGGACTAATTTCATGGGTGGAAAATTTTGGAGGAAACAAAAGCCTAAAATATATTTTAGGGGGACTAAAATCAAATGTCAGTATATTTAAGGGGGGGGGGGGGGGGGGGGGGGGGGGGGGGGGCATTGACTTATTTAACCCACTTTTTGTTCTTTATTATTGGCGTTATTTTTCAAATGACGTTCTATTTCTTGAAGCTTCAAAAAGTTTTTCCTGCAAAATTTATTTTCTCCATCAGAGGGTTTTTCTTTCTCTTTCATCTCCTACTCAACCTTTCTTCCTCTTTCTTCGATCTTCACACACTTGCATCGATTCGTCGGTTCTTTGATTTCTACGAATTAGAAGAAAATTTGTGTGAACCAATTCGCAAAAGTACCGCCAACAGGTACACACGTACCAATTCGCGGTTCAAAGCAAGTCAAGAGAATAGTATGACTATGAACCAGACACACTCAAAGACAAAAAGAAAATGGCTATAAGAAAATGGGGAGCCATGAGGACAAACTAAAATAAGATGATAATAATAAAACAATGAAGAACATGACAAAAGCATCAGAGAATAAGAGCCTCTAATCTGAATAATGAAAAACTCTATCAATTGATAGGGACAATTAGAGCTCAAATTGGGCTAGCCCGTACGGGCCGGTCCGTTAAGGCCGATTAATTGTAAGGCTTGGGCCTTAAATATTGAGCCCGAATTTTTATAGGGTTTTTTAACCCGGCCCTAAAAAGCCCGGTACCTGTTTGGGCTAGCCTGTATGGGCCGTGGGTAGACCGTTAGCCCACATAACCAAAAAAATTCTAAATATTATATATATATATATATATATATTAAATAATTCTTTACTTAGTTGATTATTAAATTAAATAATAAAAGTGAAAATTGCATGAATTAACACACAAATATAAAAGTAATAAAAAATTATATTTAATCGTTTCGTTACTTATAACTTTAAAGATCGAATATATAAATATCTATAACCATAACATACGTAATTTATTTAAAATTGATTTCCTCGCCGTTTTAGTTTGCGACGTTTGTACGAAAATGTTTACAATTTTTTTTGTGCTAGGAAATATTTAAACATATTAAAAATATTATTTATTATTTATAAGAAATTTTATAGGAATATTTTATAGTACTTTTTTATTAAAAAAATAAGTAATTTTTAACACGACGGCCCGTTTAGCCCGTCGCCCCGTGTAGGGCCGGGCTCGGGTAGTATTTTTCAAGTCCGTATTACAACCGGGCGTTTTGGCCCGTCCCGGTAAATCTCGAAGCCCATTAGGGCCGGCCCTAAACGGGTCGGATAGCCCATTTCGACACCTCTGGGGACAATGCATTGTTATATGTAAGGCTTGGGGTTCGAACTCAGAACCTCACTTATTCACCTTAAAAAAGTGTATTCTAACTATTAAACTAATTGACCAAACAAAAAAATAGATTGTACATCCACTATGTTGTAATTTTTTTTTGTCGGGGTTCGAACCCAGACACCTCACTTATTCACCTTAAAAAAGTGAACTCTAACTATTAGACTAATTGACCAAACAAAAAATTAGATTGTACATCCACTATGTTGATTTTTTTTTTGTCGGGGTTCAAACCCAGACACCTCACTTATTCACCTGAAAAAAGTGAACTCTAACTATTAGGCTAATTGACCAAACAAAGAAATAGATTGTACATCCATTATGTTGTAATATTTTTTTTTAAGTGTGTGAGAGGTGTTGTTGTATTTTTTTATTTTATTAGTGAGGTGTTGTTATAATAATCTTTTGGTTATCGTTAACTTGATTTCAAATATTATTTTTTCTAGTCAAATTGATAATCAATAAAATTATTAATAGAACATAATTTGAAGGTGTGTTTGTAATTTTAATAAATTCAGATATTACAGTGGTCTTTTAAACTTATTTTACAAGATTTGCATCAATTTTAGATTAACCGTAAGACCTTCTTAATGATATGCCTCAATAATATTTTACAAGAATGTTATGAATATTATGGGACAAAGATATTGCATAGTATATCAATCTATAAGATACATCATTCACTTAATGTATATAGGTTTTTTGTCTAGTTCAATGTACAATAGTAATTACAACTATTAAATATTAAATATTATTTTCCTTTAAAAAAACTATTAAATGTTATTTTTAGAAAATGAATATTAAATCTGATAGTCTATATATATATATATAATTATTTTTCTATTGAATAATATATATAGAATTCTTTTTTTAAGGGAATAATATATATTTAATTCTTAAATGTTGAATTTGAGAATCAACATCAACATATATATATATATATATATATATATATATATATTTGTAGAAAAGGAATATTAATTTGATAGTCAATATATAATTATTAAATATTAAAATTATTCATTCAACTGTATTAAAAGGATTTGATAGTCAATATATAATTTAATGCACCATATTTAATTTCAGTCAAATGACCATAACATATATTTTTATAAAAATAAAAAAAACTAAAGTTGATTTTAAAATTATTTTTTATAAATGTTAAATAAATTCAGATATGGATAAACACTAAGTTGACTAAACAAAACACATAATAATCTTTTCAAAAAAAAAAGCATAATAATCTCTATAAAGTTTAGCCATGGTCGTTGCAAAAGAATCAAGCCACACCCACAACACACCACTTCTCCTTCTTCATCTTTTCTCCTCCTCCTCCTCCTCACGTTTTTATGTTCAGGTCAACTTTAAATCTCTCCCTCTCTCTCTCTCTCTCTCTCTCTCTCTCTCTCTCTCTCTATATATATATATATATATATATATATATCATCGGTGTCTACTTTTATCTTGCATGGACTTCTTGTTGATTTCTTTTGTTTTTATCGCTTTTCAATACTCTGATAAGAGTTTTTCATTGTTTTGTTTTCTTAGTTTGATTGAATCTTACTTATGCAGATAAATTTCTTTGAATTAATTTCTTACATATAGATATAGATTCTAAATATATTGTTTGCTCTATTTTGCATTGTTCTTTTCATCATTATATTTTATGATTAATTACAAGATTTACATATGTTGTGTGTATTTTCTCCTTTTATGTTTTGCGAGACATTTACATTTATTCTGTTTTATTCATGTTATAGTTGGTAGCCGAATCTTTGAAATTTGGGATATGACAGAAGATCAGTGAAGCGTATTATTGATCAATGTTCAGTAGGTAATTAGTTAATTAATTTATCTTTCTTCATTATTACATTAAAATTCAATATTTTTCTAAGTGAGTAAACAAACATAGTAATTATCTTTAACTCTCTTCATTGTTTTACTTATTTTGTAGCGAAAATACTGAGCAGGAATCAGGCGTGTGAAGGTGAAGCAAAGAGGATATGAAAAATTATGAAAAACACCTTATATTGTCACATGTCTATTCAATGCCACAACTGAAGCAGGGACTTGTCATTGATTGGACCAACTCACAACCATTGAGGATGTTGTGGAATTGTTGAATTTGGCGAGGCTGCAATGCTCCAGATCTCTACCTCAAGTGTGCAAAGTTCGTTACCAAAATAGCAAAGCAGTTTAAGAAGCAAAGGGTTGGAATTTCTTCCACAAACATAACCCTTGGTTGAAACCAAACATTATCTATTTCCTCAATGAACACAAGTTGGTAATTTTTAGTTACTAATCTATTAATGAAATTAATTTAGTGTAGTATATTTATGATTTATTATGAGAATTGTTATTAATAGAGGAGTAATAGAGTGAAGAGATGGAGGGAGAAAAAGATGATGCTAGTGCAACTGAGTGAAGTGATAGAATGTTTGGAACATATATCACCGAAAGGTTGTACCAATGTGGCTCTGTATGATATGGAGATTAAGAGTAAGTTGTATTCTAAATTCTCCACGTGTCAAGATTTGTAGGGGTTAATCAACAATTTGCCATGTGTAAGCGTCGTCTCAAAGGGTGTGTGTGCACTCTAAGAGGATGTGGCGACTCTTTTGGCTTTACTCTTGCATTTCCCTTCACCAAAATACGTATAAGTTCCCTCTTTGTAGGTGGAATTAAAACCAATCCTTATTTTTTTCATTATAGTATTAATGTTTTTCTTATATTTTTGTTATATTTTTTGAGCATTTTTTACGATATATATATATATATATATAAAGAATTTGGTCAAAACGTAAAACGAAGTTATATGAAAAATGATAATAATGTAATGAATGAATGAGGACTAATTCTAATGCCACCTACAAAGAGGGACCTGGCAAGTATCTTGGTGAAGGCAAATGCACGAGTGAAGCCTAAAGAGTTGCCACATTCACTTACAACGCACACACCCTCCCTTGAGACGCCTCTTACATGTGGCAAAGTGTCGGATAAACACCCACGAACCTTGACACACATGGAGAATTTAGAGCAAGACTTCCTCTTAATCTGCACACATCCTATGTCACCACATTGGTATAACCTTTCGTACATATATGTTCCAAACATTGCATTGCTTCATTTAGTTGTACAAACATATTCTCTTCCTCCCTCCTCACTCTCTTATTCCTCTTTTAATAACAATGTCTATAATAAACCATAAATAAACTATAATTAATTAACTTTAATTAAAAGATTAGTAACTAATATCTACCAGTTTGTGTTCCTTGATTAAGTGGATAATGTCAAGTTCGAGCCAAGGGTCATGTTTATGAAAGAATTTTCATCGCTTTGCTTTTTGGATTGTTTTGAATTTATTAGTAACCAACTTCGCATACTTGAGGTAGAGATCTGGTACATTGTAGAGTCTCTCCAAATGCAACACGTCCACCACATCCTCAGCGGTCGAGAGTATGTCTAAGCTAATGATGTACCTCATCTTTAGTTGGGGCATTGAATAGTTATGTGACTAATATTTTACTTTTTCTGATTGTTTTCTTGCAAATAGGTGTTATGAACCTAAACATGGGTCGTGTGTACAAGTGCAACAGGGAGGATATGAAAAATTACGAAGTATACCATATATCTCCCTCAAATGCACAAAGTTCGTTACCAAAATATCAAAGCAGTTCAAAAAGCAGAGGGCAAGAAATACTTGCACAAATATGCTCATATGCTCAAATGCTTGAATTGTTACTAACATAGGATTAGGATAGCCAAGAGACAGAGGGAGGAAGAAAGTTGTTTGTGGAACTGAGCAAAGTGATGGAATGTTTGGAATTTATATATCATTATCATAAAATTTATAAATTCTTTTTTTACTTCTTAACAAAGCATCACCCCTTTTTATGAGAAATGAAACTTTTTTTTTCACCCAATGGTTTAATATTATTTTTTATTGAAGATCACAATATTTAATGTATTTGTATTTTTTTATGTGATACACTCATAATTAACTCTTAATAACACAAGTTTCTCAACAAGTGTTCTTTGCCATTTTTTTGGGACTGTTATTTTTTCATTACTATTATTTTATTTATTGATTGATGATTCAATCCACTTATGTAAACACTCCTTCTCGTGTGTATATCTTAAAATTTACTATATTATGTAATAACATAGAAGACCCGTGTGTCGTACGGGTTGACGATCTAGTTATATACATAATGAGAGACCATACATGTATCTTATTGTATATAATAAGTTATATGATGAAAAAAAGCGGTAAAAAAAATAAAAAAAAAATGATATGAAAAAACCTTAACAATGTATGAAAGAATGGTGATTAATTTTAATTTAACCTGCAGAGAGGGACCTTGCAGGTATCTTGGTGAAGGCAAATGAAGGAGCAAACCCTAAAGAGTTGCCACATCCGCTTAAAGTGCACACACCCTCCTTGAAACACCTCTTACATGTGGCAAAATGTTGGATCAAAACCTACAAATAAACCTTCAAAGCAAGTCAAGAGAATAATATGACTATGAACCAGACACACTCAAAGACAAAAAGAGAATGCCTATAAGAAAATGGGGGAGCCATGAGAACAAACTAAAATAAGATGATAATAACAAAACAATGAAGAACAAGACAAAAACATCAGGGAATAAGAGCCTCTTATATGAATAATGAAAAACTTTATCCATTGATAGGGACAATGCATTGTTATATCTAGGGGTTGGGGTTCGAACCCAGACACCTCATTTATTCATCTTAAAAAAGTGATTTCTAACTATTAGGCTAATTGACCAAACAAAAAAATAGATTGTACATCTAATATGTTGTAATATTTATTTTAAGTGTGTGAGAGGTGTTGTTGTATTTTTTTTATTTTATTTGTGAGGTGTTGTTATAATAATCTTTTAGTTATCGCGAACTTGATTTCAAATATTATTTTTTTCTAGTCAATTTGATAATTAATAAAATTATTAATAAAATAGAATTTAAAGGTGTGTTTGTAATTTTAATAAATTCAGATATTACAGTTGTCTTTTAAACTTATTTTACAAGATTTGCATCAATTTTAGATTAACCGTAAGACCTTCTTAATGATATGCCTGAATAATATTTTACAAGAATGTTATGAATATTATGGGACAAAGATATTGTAATATCCCGCTTAAACATGACTTTTAACAGTATCACAGGAATTAAACGAACGTAATGACATTATAGTAATTATGAGAGGAAAGGGGTATATAAAGTGATAAACATGAATTTTCTTCATATCTATTATCTCTCTCTCTCTCTCTCTCTCTTAGAGCTGATTTCTTCTCCCTCTCTCTCTAGAATTCGTCCATCATCAATCTTCAGCCCTAATCCATCAAACTTCTTCCTAAAATCATGTATTTCAAGCAAGCTTGGTTGTGGGAAAAGTTGGAACATGAAGAAGTTAAAGAAAAGCAAGAAAGCTCAAGCTAGGGTTTGAAGTTAAAGGTTAAGCCAGCACCAAATCAAGTTTAAGGTGAGCTCCATAGGGGTTTTAGAACCCCTCTTTGAGAGATTCATTGTGAATTTCATCATATGCAAGTTTTATGGTTTTAACCCTAAGTTTCTATGCTTGCTAATTCCTTACTCATATATGTTTTAAACTGTCATTTTGTAATAGAAAATCATTCCTAACATGTTTGGGATGCTTGGGTAACTTGGATTGAGCAAAAATGGTGGAAAAACATGATTTTTAACAAGTTTTGTACTGTCATGGTCGCTACAGCGACCAGCCGTCGCTACAGCGACCAGACAGCTTTGGACTTCTGCCTGAGGTCGCTTCAAGCGACCAGCCGTCGCTACAAGCGAGCAGCACATTTTTCAGACTTTTACCTACAGTCGCTGTAGCGACAGGCCGTGGCTATAGCGACAGCATCAGGACAGCACTTGACAGCTTTGCTGTTTTGGGTGTTCTGATGCGCGTGGGCAAGGTTTTTCACTCCCGTTTTCTCCTGAAACATTTTAGAAACATTATCCACCATTTTAACCCGTCTAAAAAGGCTTCCAATGGTTGAAAGATTATAGGAGCAAGGAATACGCAAGGCTTGGGAAATGTATGAACAATGGTTAAAGGAATAGGAAAGTTCTAAGAACGGCATATGATAACGATATGTCGAATCCTTTGATAGGGAAACAAGATTTATAGTATGAGTGTAAGGATTTAATGGATTGATTCCATTACTTGTGAGTGATAACTCTTAAGGAAAACATACGACCTTGATAAGTCAGGAACCTATATAAGGTGAACAAGATTATAGGTGTATTCAGTTTAGAATACAAGAGTAATAGGTATGTTTTGGGCAATCATAGTTGCAGATAAGATTATAGTGTTGGTTCTCCAACAATTATAGGTGGCTTATGAGAACGATAAGCCAAGAATCTTAAGTTATAGGTTGAATGTTATATGATTATTATTATATGATTAAAGTTAAAGAATAATATATCAAAGATAATGGCGTGTTCTCACGTTTTACAGTTACAGGGCGTGTTCAGCAGACTCCGGGATTCGCCGGATGGGACTTCTCCGAGAGGGTTGTCCACACGTTTTATAGTGGAGTCCGGTGTTAGCCTGATATGATAGGAATTTCATCGGGTTATAGGGAGATGTACCTCGGGGTTACTCCACCCGGGCCGCACTCCGTAAAATGAACTCAGATAATATTGTTTGTTCAACGCTAACTGCTAACATAAAACACTTTATATGTATTATGTTTTACAGTTATAGTCAAAGTTACAGTTACAGGTGGATTACAGTTATAGTTATAGACAGTTACCAGAAAGTGGTCCTAGGTTTCCCCTCGATCACTAAGTTATAGTTACAGGTAGATTTACAGATACAGGTTGATTACAGCTATAGCTATAGGTAGGTTACAGTTACAGTTACAGATGGTTTACAGTTATAGTCACAGGTAGATTACAATTACAGTTATAGAAAGATTTATGGTCATAGGCGGATTTATATCCTTGTGGTCAAAGATAAGAGACTTGGCGATCATAGGAAATCCCTAAGATTGCCAAGGTAGGCATGGCAACCCTAGGTTCCCTGTGGTTGCCAACGGATGGTTGGGCTGGAGCTCACTGAGACATTATGTCTCATCCCATTCCTTTTGGTGCAGGTTTACAGGTAAGTCAAAGGTTCGTGATGGGATTCTTCACAGAGATACTGGATGGAGTACAGTTGATCGTTGTGTACCAGCTCAGGAGCTTATTGGATATTGTATAAGTATTGTAATAGTATTGGTTTATTTGTAAAAACGAGTAAACTTGTATTCATTCAGATATGATGTATATTATTATTGAAAATTTTAAATGTATCCAGTATCAGTTTAACGCACATGCTAATATACTAGTTAAAGTTAGTATGGGTGTTACAATTGGTATCCGAGCAGGTCGATTCAGACCGTGCCATGGGTCATTTAAAATTCAATATAAGTAGTGGAATCATTGGGTTCCGGATGTTGTTCTAAATGTCACATCTAGTTGAGCCTGATCAACTCAGTCTAATATATGACAGTTAGGATAAATGTCCGAGAGCTGAATGTGACCAAGGAGGAAAGGAGTGTACGAAGGGCGAAGGTTAAAGCGTTAGATTTTAAGACGGAATTGGCAAGGTATTTAATGCCAAGGGATGGTTCTCTAATAGTGAATTAACTGAGCCAGTTAATGGCAAAGTTACAGGAATATAAGAGGTATTAAAGAGTAAGGTCAGTTACCTTAACTAGTTGGATGCATCATTGAGCGATGTCTTCTCCGAGGAGACATGAACAGTAAAGAACTATGGAAATACTCTAAGGAATGATTTGGAATCTTAATGGGAACCGTAATTTGAAAGTTAAAGTGAATTGTAGAATAGAGTTTAACTCCGGGTGCAGGGGTGAAGAATTACGATACCAAACCCAACGACTTGGAATAAGGAATGATCAGCTAGTTATTGGAAACTCTGGACTTCCATTAACGATATAGTGTGTAAGGATGGAAGGACTACGGTGAGGATCTAGCAGCAGGAAGATCGTCACTAACGTGCAAGTTACATTTAAAGTTATGGTTAATGTTAAGAGATTCTATGTTTTCTTTTGATGGGTTCCTTACACTAGTATTCGAGTAAGCCGACAAAGATCACCTTTTGTTGGTATGTGTTAAAGATGGTAGAAAATACATACCTTGGGTTGTTCGAAACCATGAAGAGGGCAACGGACGAGAAGACATATGGAATATTATTCAGATAATAAGATTAGATTGGAATTGTGAATACAGTTATAAGTTACAGGAAGGATCCAATGGAAAATGTTAAGTATTGGAGCTTAAAGATTTATTAATCGGGTACTCGAAGAGGTGTAACATGTGTTTGGACTTACAGGAGAGCCGGTAAAGTCGAGTTTTATCCAGACGGATTATTTCCGGAGAAACCCGAGGAGTAATCAAGAGATCTGATAGAGTTATGTGGACCTAAGTTGTATTGGAAAAAGGTTGTGGATGTAAAATCCTCACGGACAATTATAGAACGGAACTTGATTCAGTATATGAAAGACGAGGATTTCCGGAAGTCATAGAATGTTTCTAGAAGTTATCACAAGTAATTAATGTATGAACTTAAGTTGCTGCAGGTATACTTTCAGTAGGGTTTCTGCAAGGTTTAAATGAATATGTATATGTTGAGCCAACTATGAGATGGATATAGAATCCAGAATATGAAGAGTAAAGCCAGAATTAGTGTATAAGTTGTTTGACAGGAGCATTATTGGGCTCGTAATTATTGTTAAAGACTGTTTACAGAATTCGGCGTATTTCCGCGAAAGTAAGAATTTTGTTTATGTCCGAAAGAAAACGCAAAGTCAAGTGCCGGTCAATCAATAAGTTGAACAGGTGGATCAAACCACAAGAGAAATTATAATGTAAGATGGTCATGTATGGTAACTACAAAGTTATAAAGTCAAAGGATTGGCCAAGGAGATTTTATATGGTAATAGTGGTGTATTACTTTTATCCCAAGGTGAATTGTTTAAATCAGAGTTGTGCAGCGGAGAAGTAATCCAAGGATGAGTTAACAGACAATTCAAAGCTGAAGTTTAGAGAAAAAAGATGTTTGTGGAGTCCTTGCCAGATGAATTACAGGAAAGGTATTCAGTGATTAATTCTCAAGTTACAGAATAATTGTAAGCAGTGATGATTTGAACTTTTATCAGTTCTAACAGGAAATTTTAAGAGATAAGTCGAGGAATGCTTCAGACCTCGAAACTCATGAGAAAAGAGAATTGAAGCGGTTTGAGAAATTTAAAGGATGTGTTTCTAGCACAATAAGTACATAGCGAAGAAAGCCATATCTAATACGGTAATCTAGCTATTTTAGCTCGGTAACTTCAAGTTGACTTGAACAGTAAGTTTAACCAAAGAGGAATTATGCCGTGGCATGCAGTTATTCTGCATCGTACCCACGTTATGCTAGCATGTCGCATGTAACAGGCATGTAACAGGTTATGATTAGTATTATGTATACTGATCAGGCAGAGTTCATACTACTTAGACAGTAGTGTAACATTTTTTTACAATCATGAGACATGTATTAGTAATCGTGGTACGCAGTCGGTAATGTTTCAACAGGAAAGTCTTAAGCAGAACAGATTTGTTATTACCGAACAAATCTTAGTTGAGGAATTCAGAAATTCTTGAACTTAATGTTCACAGTTAAAGAAAGGAAATGTTTTACACAGATCAGAGGATTACTCATAGTTTATAGTAAAGGGGTACGTGAATTCAAGTTATGAAATAAAGGATTAAGAGTCTAAGAGTACTATTTTGATAGCGAACAGAATAGAGTTTTCTTTTCGAAAACAGAGAAGTCCTTGAACGAAATAAGTTATAACGTCAATGGGGCGTAATCATAGTTACGTATGGGATTGTAGACACTCAAAGAGTACAAGCATGAGTTAAAGTAAGAAGTCCCATTAGTTGGACAATGATGATGCGGCGTACTGTGTACCCGATAGCAGTGTACACGTACTCGATCATATACGGAAGCTATGTGATACGGACTGTATTATATGATGATATGTGAGACGGCTTATGCCACACGTCACTTGTACTAAACTTTCATAAGTTTGAAATCATTGGCAAGGAAAGTATTAATCCCATGAGTAAGGAATATCTTGAATGATGCAAGATTATCAGAGTTCTAGAAAGAAGAAAGCCCCTTAGACCTTAGCTACACGTTATCGTTGATTTATTTGATCGGAGCACGAGTGGCTCATATGATTTCTCGAGCCTTAAGGATTTTTCACAGTGGGAATATGAGCAATGCTCATGGTTGTGATAATAGTTACATCAGGATGTCAGAAAGAAAGGGACTTGTACCATAAGTTCAGCCACGACCTTGTATTTTAATCGGGAAGGTAATTGCAATAGACTTTACTTCCGTTTGAGAATACTCAATATCAGATGTCCGTCAGTGTAAGAATAAGTCTATATAAAGAATGTTGAGAATGTAACAGTAAAAGGTCGTCTTACGAGGCGAAAGTCAAAGGTAAGAATTCTTTTGAATTAAAAGTAATGTAATGGATTCCTTGAAAAGTTGGAATGATTGAGGAAAAACAGATTCACCCGACGTCTTCAGGTTAAGATTGAACGGTCAATGAATGAGGAACGGATATAATTCAGTAAAGGAAATCCAAGACTTAATAATGTTAAATTGGACTTATAAGGAATATGTCGAACAGAGATCATAGTCAGATAATATGGAAATGTTGGTTCAGATAACCATACGTCCTAACAGGTAATAGTTATGTATTATACGTCAGACCTTTCGGTTGGAAAGAGATTGTCACATGTTTTGGTTTACAGAGATGGAAATCATGGCTAAAGAACAAGTTTAATCAGTATGGTTTAATAAGAGTGCGTGATTAATCTACCTGACAGACCCTAGAGTTGCCATGAATCCCAAAAGTAAAAAGAATTGAAAATTTCATAGTAGGGAAATGGATAGAAAGGATTTATCTTTTCAGGATCTCAGAAGGATTATCTAAATTTCGAGGACGAAATTTCTTTTAAGGGGGGTAGAGTGTAATATCCCGCTTAAACATGACTTTTAACAGTATCACAGGAATTAAACGAACGGAATGGCATTATAGTAATTATGAGAGGAAAGGGGTATATAAAGTGATAAACATGAATTTTCTTCATATCTATCATCTCTCTCTCTCTCTCTCTTAGAGCTGATTTCTTCTCCCTCTCTCTCTAGAATTCGTCCATCATCAATCTTCAGCCCTAATCCATCAAACTTCTTCCTAAAATCATGTATTTCAAGCAAGCTTGGTTGTGGGAAAAGTTGGAACATGAAGAAGTTAAAGAAAAGCAAGAAAGCTCAAGCTAGGGTTTGAAGTTAAAGGTTAAGCCAGCACCAAATCAAGTTTAAGGTGAGCTCCCTAGGGGTTTTAGAACCCCTCTTTGAGAGATTCATTGTGAATTTCATCCTATGCAAGTTTTATGGTTTTAACCCTAAGTTTCTATGCTTGCTAATTCCTTGCTCATATATGTTTTAAACTGTCATTTTGTAATAGAAAATCATTCCTAACATGTTTGGGATCTTGGGTAACTTGGATTGAGCAAAAATGGTGGAAAAACATGATTTTTAACAAGTTTTGTACTGTCATGGTCGCTACAGCGACCAGCCGTCGCTACAGCGACCAGACAGCTTTGGACTTCTGCCTGAGGTCGCTTCAAGCGACCAGCCGTCGCTACAAGCGAGCAGCACATTTTTCAGACTTTTACCTACAGTCGCTGTAGCGACAGGCCGTGGCTATAGCGACAGCATCAGGACAGCACTTGACAGCTTTGCTGTTTTGGGTGTTCTGATGCGCGTGGGCAAGGTTTTTCACTCCCGTTTTCTCCTGAAACATTTTAGAAACATTATTCACCATTTTAACCCGTCTAAAAAGGCTTCCAATGGTTGAAAGATTATAGGAGCAAGGAATACGCAAGGCTTGGGAAATGTACGAACAATGGTTAAAGGAATATGAAAGTTCTAAGAACGGCATATGATAACGATATGTCGAATCCTTTGATAGGGAAACAAGATTTATAGTATGAGTGTAAGGATTTAATGGATTGATTCCATTACTTGTGAGTGATAACTCTTAAGGAAAACATACGACCTTGATAAGTCAGGAACCTATATTAGGTGAACAAGATTATAGGTGTATTCAGTTTAGAATACAAGAGTAATAGGTATGTTTTGGGCAATCATAGTTGCAGATAAGATTATAGTGTTGGTTCTCCAACAATTATAGGTGGCTTATGAGAACGATAAGCCAAGAATCTTAAGTTATAGGTTGAATGTTATATGATTATTATTATACGATTAAAGTTAAAGAATAATATATCAAAGATAATGGTGTGTTCGCACGTTTTACAGTTACAGGGCGTGTTCAGCAGACTCCGGGATTCGCCGGATGGGACTTCTCCGAGAGGGTTATCCACATGTTTTATAGTGGAGTCCGGTGTTAGCCTGATATGATAGGAATTTCACCGGGTTATAGGGAGATGTACCTCGGGGTTACTCCACCCGGGCCGCACTCCGTAAAATGAACTCAGATAATATTGTTTGTTCAACGCTAACAGCTAACATAAAACACTTTATATGTATTATGTTTTACAATTATAGTCAAAGTTACAGTTACAAGTGGATTACAGTTATAGTTATAGACAGTTACCAGAAAGTGGTCCTAGGTTTCCCCTCGATCACTAAGTTATAGTTACAGGTAGATTTACAGATACAGGTTGATTACAACTATAGTTATAGGTAGGTTACAGTTACAGTTACAGATGGTTTACAGTTATAGTCACAGGTAGATTACAGTTACAGTTATAGAAAGATTTATGGTCATAGGCGGATTTATATCCTTGTGGTTAAAGATAAGAGACTTGGCGATCATAGGAAATCCCCAAGATTGCCAAGGTAGGCTTGGCGACCCTAGGTTCCCTGTGGTTGCCAACGGATGGTTGGGCTGGAGCTCACTGAGACATTATGTCTCATCCCATTCCTTCTGGTGCAGGTTTACAGGTAAGTCAAAGGTTCATGATGGGATTCTTCACAGAGATACTGGATGGAGTACAGTTGATCGTTGTGTACCAGCTCAGGAGCTTATTGGATATTGTATAAGTATTGTAATAGTATTGATTTATTTGTAAAAACGAGTAAACTTGTATTCATTCAGATATGATGTATATTATTATTGAAAATTTTAAATGTATCCAGTATCAGTTTAACGCACATGCTAATATACTAGTTAAAGTTAGTATGGGTGTTACAGATATTGCATAGTATATCAATCTATAAGATACATCATTCACTTAATGTTTATAGGTTTTTTGTCTAGTTCAATGTACAATAGTAATTACAACTATTAAATATTAAATATTATTTTCCTTTAAAAAAACTATTAAATGTTATTTTTAGAAAATGAATATTAAATCTGATAGTCAAATATATATATATATATATATATATATAATTATTTTTCTATTGAATAATATATATAGAATTCTTTTTTTAAGGGAATAATATATATTTAATTCTTAAATGTTGAATTTGAGAGTCAACATATATATATATGTACTGGCAGTGAGTACAATACTTCTAGAAACTAGGGTTTCTGTGCTGTGTTTTGGTCATGCCTCGGGAATGATCCCAAGGTTACTATTTGTAGCCTTTCTTGGGCCTACCCGGTCATGGTTTTGGGCCTAAATCATAAAAGGGCCAAAACCATGATTTGGGCGCCCTCGTTAGCTGCTGAGGGCGCCCCCAAAGGGCTATTTGTGATTGTAAAGTGCGCCCTCTGCCCTCTTGGAGGACGTCCAGCCTTATTCCAAGGGTTCACACCCTTGGCTTTAGGATCTCAAATCCTAGATAATGAGATCTACGGTCCACAGCCCAACAAGCACGAGTCTTGGTACAAGGCGAAGTGATTAAACTGTTTACGGGGGATTTGACTATGACCTTTTGCCCAGCAAATGGGACTTACTAATCACGAAGCCATATGAAAAAATTTTATGAGTACTAGCCCAACATGGATGCTTGCCCAGTGAGTGCTAGCCATCATGAGTGTTTAAACTCTGCGTGGGCACTAGCCTAACACGGATACTAGCCCAACATGGGTACTAGCTCCACGTTTCGTTTCGAGTACCTTAGTGGGCGGCAATAGCCCTTCGAGAGTGTGGGCGCTAGCCCAACAGGAATATTTATGGTAGCCCAACAAGCACAAGTCTTGGTACAAGGCGAAGTGATTAAACTGCGTGTATCTCGCCGCGTCCTTTGGACTACGTGTTGAGGACGCCTCCAACTGAGATCCGACGGCTGGCGTGGGGCGACCGTTCGCTCTCGCTGACGTGTCCGAATCGTAGCGGTTCTCGGAAATCGTGCCAACTTAAGTGACGTCATCTGCGCGTTTCCCCAGGCTTTTTCACTTTAAACTGAAACAGATCTACTTTATCCTTGTACTTTCAGATTTCCCTTATCTTTTTCTCCTCCTTTATCTCCGTCTTTTCCTTCCTACTCGTTTTCTTTTTCTCGTTCAAGCGATTGCGGTGTTCGCGGAGTTCTGTGCTTGCTGTTTTACGGATCGTCCGGAGTACTCGTTCGCCTCTCAAGCCCTCCATTTGTCTAGATCCAGGTACCCTTACTTGATCTCGTTCTTTTTACTTTTACGTCAGTAGTATGGTGAGGATTAGAGAGTGCGATGCGGCGGGTAGGGAGTTATCCCCAGCTAATTCGGAGGAGAGGTGTAGATTGTGGGGGGAGAGCGTTAGGCATGCGAGACGCTCAGATGGAACCATGGATTGGGTGGTGTTTGATAAGGCCTACTATGGCCACTCCCTTGTGACGGAGTCTCCGAGTGGTTTGGACAGGGGTGAAGTGGGAAGTATTAGTAGGGATTCATCTGACTCTATTGTTCGTTCTGTTCGCCCAGGTCCGTTCTGTAGGAAGGGAATTTGTTACATGGCGTCTTCTAGTGATTCAGAACAAGAGAGTTTTGCCGACGAGGTGCTTCATTCTGAGTCTGTGTACTTGGACTCGCAACGGGTGGCGTTTTTCCGGAGTAAGCTGCACGTGTCTTCTACGGGATTTGAGGAGGACGTGGTTTTGGAACCTTGCCGCCCGGGTGAGAAAGTGTGCGCACAGAGGCCGAAGAGTCTGAAGAGTGAGATGTTCCATATGTACACCGCCGTTTTTGAAGATCTGGGTGTGAAGTATCCCTTCACGCCTTTTGAAGTTGACATGCTCAACTGTCTCAATGTCTCGCCTTCTCAGCTGCAGCCGAATAGCTGGGCTTTTATCCGCGCTTTTGAGATACTTTGTGAGGGATTGGGCTTCCAGCCCTCAGTTGGATCCTTTTTTACTTTCTATGGCACGAAGGGGGTGGATAAGCAGTCTTGGGTGTCTGTCAGCGCGCACCTTCGGGTTCGGGGGCGAAAGGGTTGTGAGGCAGCCGCGGTATGGGTGGACGGTAAGCTGAGGTTTCCCACATGTTGGACGAGTGCTCCGGCGTCCATCATGGGTTTTGAATATGAGAAGCTGGACGCGTACGACCAGGGCGTTGTCTGTTTTTTGGACAAGATGTTGCCTATGAACATCCGGGAGTTATTGAACAGGGAAGGTGACGTAGATAGCCTAGACGAGTATTTACGTGAGTCACATTCATTTACTCAAGCCTATGTTTTGTATTTATATTGTCTTGTCCCTTGACTTTTCGCTTTATTTTTTGTAGAGGATATGGCGCCCATGACTGCGGCAGAGAGGAAAAGGTATCTCGAAGAGATGAAGGCAAAGAAGGCTGATGAGGGAACGGCGACTACTGATCCCGCGGGACTTATTACTCGTAAACCAAAGAGGAAAGCTGATCACCCGCTCGAAGTTCCAGCTGATAGCCTTCCGGCGGCTCCGCGCGAGAGGAGGTCGCCCGGGAAAGATAATAAAGGGAAGGCGGTATCGGAGAAGAAAGGGAAGAAGACGCCCTCTCCTTCCCTGATTGGCGCCGTCAAAACCAGCAGCTCGGTGCCGTCTTTCTGGGACAAAGGTTTTGACTACGGTGCCTACGTGAAGGAGAGGCTGGTATTTAATCCTGAAGACGCAGAGTCGGGAAGCCAGGGCGCTGTGCCTTTTATGATGAAGGATATGGGGATCCACTGTCTGCGGACTATGTTGCTTATAGACTCGGTGGATCGTAAGTATGAAGAAGTGGTGCAGAATGAGGAGGCTCTTCAAGCTACGGTGAGGGCGTTGGAGAAAGAGTTGGAGGAGGCCGGGAATGCTAGGGAGAAGGAGGTGCGGGAGGCCAGGGAGGCGGTGACGCTTGAATTTAGGAAACGCATCTCCGATCTGAAGATTGGTTATGCGGCAGATCTTGCTGGAAAGGACGGTGTCATCGCTAAGCTACAAAACGATGTCGCGGCTGGAGCAGAAAGGGAGGCTCAGCTTATGGCTGAGGTTTCTGAAGCAAAGGGCGAGCTGGCTCTGAACTTTGATGCTGGCTTTGAAAGAGCCAAGGCACAATTCGCCCTCCTCCATCCTGGCGCCGATACTTCCGCTCTTGATCCTTTTAAAATTATTGTAGATGGCGTCCTAGTAAACGAACCCTAATTTTGTTTGTTGTAATTTAAACCTCCTTGACTACTTTTAAATTCACTGCTTTGCTTGAATTTGTGTTCGTGGCGTATCATTTCCGCTTTTAAGCTTTTTATTTTCCTGCAAATTTATGCATTTCGGAAGGTCTATCCTGGGTGGTGATTACATTCGTTTCGTAATGACGTCGACCGTTGTAGGCGCGTTTCTTTTAGCGCTTGGTGCTGCAGGGTTCCTTTATAAGGTTTCCCAATGATCTTGTTTTCTGCTCGCGACGTCTTAGAGCCCTCTTTGGGGTTAAGGAATTTGGCGGCGATCTTATTTTCGTCTCGCGACGTCTTAGAGCCCTCTTTGGGGTTAAGGAATTTGGCGGCGATCTTATTTTCGTCTCGCGACGTCTTAGAGCCCTCTTTGGGGTTAAGGAATTAGGCGGCGATCTCTTTTAAAGCTCACGACGTCTTAGAGCCCTGTCTTTTAGGGTTAAGGAATTAGGTGGCAATTTCTTTTTAAGCTCACGACATCTTAGAGCCCTGTCTTTTAGGGTTAAGGAATTAGGTGGCCATTTCTTTTTTAAGCTCACGACGTCTTAGAGCCCTGTATTTTAGGGTTAAGGAATTAGGTGGCCCTTTCTTTGTGGTTAGCGTATCATACGGCGAGCTCATTTGAGATTCGGCAATGGCGATCTGCTAAATGCAATGAGAGTAAGATAAACAAGCAATATATACATAACATCAATAATAAACCGGGGCCTCGTTAAAAACCCCCATTACTGCGGGGGGAAAAGAGTGCCCCTTACTGTCTTACTACTTAACTGTACAAAAGCAAATTTATAAGATAAAAAACGGTAGGAACTAAAATGGCTTTGTCTTCCCTCTAGCTCGCCCTCGAGTTGTCATGGCGAGTTCCTTCCTGCACTGTGCTCAACTTTTTCATCGTACTGCGGTTAGCTGGCTCTGCCTGTAGTATCAACCCCTTCTTGATTTCATCGGATTCTACTTCTTCCTTCCTGGTCCTGAGAATTGGATTGGCCGGCTTTGGGCGGAGCGTCAGGAAAGGAGTACTCGTTTCCTCAACCTTCCTGGCCTCACCGTGTTCTGCATCTTCTTCCTCAGCATTGGCTCTCGAATTGATTGGCTTCAAGTGGGGTACCAAGAAGGGAGTACTTTCTTCCTCGACCCTCTCGATCTCCTCGGGTTCCGTATCTTCTTCCTCAACATTAGTACTTGAATTGGCTGACTTCAACTGGAGTATCAAGAAGGGAGTACTTTCTTCCTCGACCTTCTTGATTTCCTGGACATGAATCTCCTCTTCTAGGCTGGAGACAATGAGGTTCACTCGGTGCGCTTTTAGGTTACTGCTTCCTTTCTTCTCCTTCTGAATCTTCAAGCTGTTGTGGTAACACTCTCGGGCTGCTCGCTGGTCTGCTCTAATGGTACCAACCCGCCCATCATCCAGCGGGTATTTCATGACGAGGAATTTGGTGGAAAGGTAGGCGTCGAGGGCGTTAAAGGCTGGGCGGCCTACGATGACATTGTAGGAACAGGGCGAGTTGACTACCAAGTATCTAATCCTGATGGTCTTAGCATTATTACCTGTACCGAATGTTGTTTTCAGCGTGACGTATCCCCGGACGTGCACCTGTTCCCCTGTAAAGCCGGCCAGTATCCCTTTAAAAGGCTGCAACTGCTCCTCGTCTAGACCCATTTTCTCAAACGCAGAATAATAGAGGATGTCCGCAGAACTGCCGGGATCAATCAATACCCTCTTGACATCCCAGTTGAAGATTTGGACGGTGATGACCATGGGATCGTCATCGTGGGGAATCATCCCTCCACGGTCTTCACTTGAGAAAGTGATATCCACCTGGCGTTCTGGTCCCTTTCTGGTGTGGTCATCAAGCAACATTATTTGTCTGACATACTTCTTCCGGGAGGTGCTGGACTCCCCGCCTCCTGCAAAACCGCCAGATATAGTGTTCAAGGTGTGGCGCTCTCCTTCTTTTGCCACATCTTTTTCTCTCTGGGGGTCTTCGGGGGGACGCCTATCTTCTCCTCTACCTTCCTTCACATATCCCCTCAATCTGCCGTTCTGAATCAACTTCTCTATTTCCCTTTTCAGATGTATACAATCGTCTGTAGTGTGTCCCTTGATGCGGTGATATTTGCACCAGGCATCCTTATCGTTCCCCATGATTGTTCCTCTCGGCGGCTGAGGCTCAGGGATGATTCTGGAATGGCAAACCTCTCTCCAGATTTGTTCACGGCGGGTGTTGAGGGTCGTGAAGGATTCTGGGGGGGGGGGTGCGCGCCTATCCTGACCCTGGCGTTTGTATGGCGCTCGGTCTCTGCTACTGGATGGGTAATAATTGCGTCGATGATCATATCCGTAGGGAGCACGCTCCCTGGAATCTCTTGCCTTCTTCTCGGCGTTGCTTTCTTCCCCCTTTATATAACACTCTGCTCTAGACATGATTTCTTCCATGGAGTCTGCTGGTTTTTGTGCCAACGACTCGTTGAATGTAGCGCGCGAGATACTCGCGGAGAGTCTCGTTGGGTCCTTGACGGACGTTGAAAAGGCTGGTAGACGAGACTTTGCGGTGGCGGCTTGCTGAGAACTGGTGCGTTAACTTGCGCGTCATATCCTGGTAGCTGACGACGGAAAATCGAGGCAGGTTCATATACCACCTCAGGGCGGCGTCTTTAAGGGTCCCTGCTAACAACTTGCACTTGAGAGAATCGGCAGCACCGATGACGGCCATTTGAGTGTTGAAGGCGGTCACATGCTCCACTGGGTCGCTTTTTCCATCGAAGGAGGAAAGAGATGGTGGCTTGAAATTCTCTGGCACTGGCGCATTCCAAACTTCGGCGGAAAGTGGTTGAGGATCGGGGTCGACCGATTCATCTTGCTGAGACCCATTTCCTTCGGCGTGCTGCTGCTGTTGGATGGTTTCCATGGTTGCTTGCAAGGCTTCGTTGTGGTCGCGAAGCTGCTGGATCTGTTGTTGTAGAGCCTCTAAGGCCGCTGGGTCTGCCATCGCGCTGGCGACGATGGTAGTTTGAGTTTGTATGTTGAGTTTATGACTGGTGGTCAGAGATTCGCACCCTAAACCTCGAATCCCAGGCTTCAGATCAGGGTTTTCCGAACAGATGTGGGTCAGTCGTTTGATGGGAGTTAGGGGTAGGTCTAGGGTTGAATCACGGCAGGTTGGAAGGTTTTGAGGTTGCTTCTGGGAAATACGGTGGACACACGGCGCTCTGATGACTTTCAGGGGCCGTGGATCGATCGTTTTTTTTCTTGGAGACGGTGGCTAGGTCAGTTTTACCGTAGCCCCACGATGGGCGCCAACTGTACTGGCAGTGAGTACAATACTTCTAGAAACTAGGGTTTCTGTGCTGTGTTTTGGTCATGCCTCGGGAATGATCCCAAGGTTACTATTTGTAGCCTTTCTTGGGCCTATCCGGTCATGGTTTTGGGCCTAAATCATAAAAGGGCCAAAACCATGATTTGGGCGCCCTCGTTAGCTGCTGAGGGCGCCCCCAAAGGGCTATTTGTGATTGTAAAGTGGGCCCTCTGCCCTCTTGGAGGACGTCCAGCCTTATTCCAAGGGTTCACACCCTTGGCTTTAGGATCTCAAATCCTAGATAATGAGATCTACGGTCCAATATATATATATATATATATATATATATATATATATATATATATATATATATATTATTTAATTTGTAGAAAAGGAATATTAATTTGATAGTCAATATATAATTTAATGCACCATATTTAATTTCAGTCAAATGACCATAACATATATTTTTATAAAAATAAAAAAAAACTAAACTAAAGTTGATTTTAAAATTATTTTTTATAAATGTTAAATAAATTCAGATATGGATAAACACTAAGTTGACAAAACAAAACGCATAATAATCTTTTGTAAAATAAAGCATAATAATCTCTATAAAGTTTAGCCAAGGTCGCTGCAAAAGAATCAAGCCACACCCACAACAAACCACTTCTCCTTCTTCATCTTTTCGCCTCCTCCACCTCCTCCTCCTCCTCCTCACTTTTTTATGTTCAGGTCAACTTTAAATCTCTCCCTCTCTCTCTCCCTCTCTCTCTCTCTCTATATATATATATATATATATATATCCTCGGTGTCTACTTTTATCTTGCATGGACTTCTTGTTGATTTCTTTTGTTTTTATTGCTTTTCAATACTCTGATAAGAGTTTTTCATTGTTTTGTTTTCTTAGTTTGATTGAATCTTACTTATGCAGATAAATTTCTTTGAATTAATTTCTTACATATAGATATAGATTCTAAATATATTGTTTGCTCTATTTTGCATTGTTCTTTTCATCATTATATTTTATGATTAATTACAAGATTTACTTATGGTGTGTGTATTTTCTCCTTTTATGTTTTGCGAGACATTTACTTTTATTATGTTTTATTCATGTTATAGTTGGTAGCCGAATCTTTGAAATTTGGGATATGACAGAAGATCAGTGAAGCGTATTATTGATCAATGTTCAATAGGTAATTAGTTAATTAATTTATTGTAATATCTCGCTCAGACGTAATTTTAATTGATGTTTAAGGATTAATGAATGACTAGTGACACAAATGTAATTTTTGGAGGAGAAGAGTTTAAATAAGGAAACATGAGATATTTCTCATAATCCTCATCCTTTCTCTCTCTAAAAAGCCAGCTGAATTTCCTCCCTCCCTCTCTCTCTAATTCGGTCATCATCATCATCTCCACTATCCTTCTAATCATCATCCAAAACTTGTGAAATTTTGGCCAGAAAGCTTAGTTAAGGAGTTGGAACAAGAAGAAAGTTAAGGGAAAAGCAAGGAAGATCAAGGAACAAGTTAGGGTTTTGAGGTTTAAGCTGAACCAGCACCAAATCAGTTCTGAGGTGAGCTCCACAGGGTTTTAGAACCCACTTTGAGTGAGATTTACAACTAAATTTATAAGTTATTAAGAAATTTCTAGTTAGTTGCCCCAATTTTTAATCCTACCTTGATCCTGTTAATTCCTTGTTTTCAGTATGTTTTATAGACTTAAAATGAGTCCCTGTATTGCTATCAAGGATCAATAGGCAGTGGGTTTAAGTTTCAAAACTGAAAACATGATTTTCCAGAAAATTTGAGTTCTGCTACAGTCGCAGAGCGACGCCAGGGTCGCAGTGCGAAGCAGCTGAACCCAGCCACTGCCTACCCATCGCCTAGACCTTTGCAGTGCGAAGTGTTCAGAAGCTGAGTACGCAGTGCGAAGTTTTAACGCTCTGCGAAGCTTCAGACGCAGAACTTCGCAAAGCGAAGCATAGGGGTCGCAGAGCGAAAACACCCAGTATGGCATTTTTATTTTAAACAACTGAGCCATGCTATGATCTTTGATATGCAATAGGGCAAGAATATTTATGAACCTACAAGGATTAATACAGGGTAAGGATAGGCATATTAATGAGAGATGTATACTTTGATCCTTAAGTCATTATAGAAAGGTTAAGAAGCTAGTTTTGGGGTTTAACCCTCTCTAAGCAACGAGAATATGCACTCAAGTAATTATGTGCAAGCCTAAGAATGATACCGTATTCAAGATCAGAACCTTTCATAGGTTAAGCACTTAAGAACCACTAAATTAAAGAATAAGAACAAGTTAAGAATATTTTAATATGACTATGTGGACGTGTTCACCAGACTCCGGATTATGCCGGATGGGATTTCTCCGAAAGGGCTATCCACACGTAAGATATAAGATTATGTTAAACGTGTCCAGCAGGCTCCGGGATACGCCGGATGGGACTTCTCCGAGAGGATTGTCCACACGTATGTTAAAAGATTAGGCATGATCAGCAGACTCCGGGATACGCCGGATGGGACTTCTCCGAGAGGGTTGTCTACATGCAAAGTTATGTTGTGTTCAGCAGACTCCCGGATTCGCCGGATGGGACATCATCGAGAGAGTTGTCCACACAACAATAAGAGGAGTCCGGTGTTAGCCTGCTATGATAGGAGTTTCGCCGGTATGATGGGAGATGTACTTCGGGGTTACTCCACCCGGATGCACTCCATAAAATGAACTCAGATAATTATTGTTTGTTCAACACTGACTACTAACTTTATAATTAAGAATGATGTATATTATACTTATGTGATCATTATGAGAACATGACAAATAGTCAGCAAAGAAAAGAAGTGATCATAGGATGTCCCCAAGATCACTAAATATGAGCTTAAGCTTAAGGATAGAATATGAAACGCATAAGATAAATATATGTAGCGATCCTAGCTTTCCCTTGATCGCGAATTATGTAAAGAATGATGGCGATCGTAGGAATCCCCAAGATTGCCAAGAGTAGGCACAGCGACCCTAGGTTACCCCCGTGGTTGCCAACAGTAGGTAGGGCCGGAGCTCACTGAGACGTTATGTCTCATCCCTTTCCTTCTGGTGCAGGTTCTCAGGTAGCACGACGCAAAGGTAAAGAGCATGTTTTGGATTGATCGTGCTGACTACTTGGTTTATGGTTATTTGTACTTAATTGATGTAAATGATGTAAATTATCAAGAATATGATGTATCGAATTCAGTTTGTAGTAATGACTCAAGTTATGTATTAATTAAATGTAAACTTTCTGTATTGTATTTAATGTATCCAGTACGAAATTTTAACACTCGTAGGAGATCCTAGACAATCTCTATATAGGTGTTACATTTATCTTTCTTCATTATTACATTAAAATTCATTATTTTTCTAAGTGAGTAAACAAACATAGTAATTATCTTTAACTCTCTTCATTGTTTTACTTATTTTGTAGCGAAAATACTGAGCAGGAATCAGGCGTGAAGGTGAAGCAAAGAGGATATGAAAAATTACGAAAAACACCTTATATTGTCACATGTCTATTCAATGCCACAGCTGAAGCAGGGACTTGTCATTGATTGGACCAACTCACAACCATTGAGGATGTTGTGGAAGTGTTGAATTTGGCGAGGCTGCAATGCACCAGATCTCTACCTCAAGTGTGTAAAGTTCGTTACCAAAATAGCAAAGCAGTTTAAGAAGCAAAGGGTTGGAATTTCTTCCACAAACATAACCCTTGGTTGAAACCAGACATTATCTATTTCCTCAATGAACACAAGTTGGTAATTTTTAGTTACTAATCTATTAATGAAATTAATTTAGTGTAGTATATTTATGATTTATTATGAGAATTGTTATTAATAAAGGAGTAATAGAGTGAAGAGATGGAGGGAGAAAAAGATGATGCTAGTGCAACTGAGTGAAGTGATAGAATGTATGGAACATATATCACCGAAAGGTTGTACCAATGTGGTTCTGTATGATATGGAGATTAAGAGTAAGTTGTATTCTAAATTCTCCACGTGTCAAGATTTGTAGGGGTTAATCAACAATTTGTCATGTGTAAGAGTCGTCTCAAGGGGTGTGTGTGCACTCTAAGAGGATGTGGCGACTCTTTTGGCTTTACTCTTGCATTTCCCTTCACCAAAATACGTATAAGTTCCCTCTTTGTAGGTGGAATTAAAACCAATCCTTATTTTTTTTCATTATAGTATTAATGTTTTTCTTATATTTTTGTTAAATTCTTTGAGCATTTTTTACGATATATATATATATATATATATATATATATATATATATATATATTTATATATATATAAAGAATTTGGTCAAAACGTAAAATGAAGTTATATGAAAAATGATAATAATGTAATGAATGAATGAGGACTGATTCTAATGCCACCTACAAAGAGGGACCTGTCAAGTATCTTGGTGAAGGCAAATGCACGAGTGAAGCCTAAAGAGTTGCCACATTCACTTACAACGCACACACCTTCCCTTGAGACGCCTCTTACATGTGGCAAAGTGTCGGATAAACACCCACGAACCTTGGCACACATGGAGAATTTAGAGCAAGACTTCCTCTTAATCTGCACACATCCTATGTCACCACATTGGTATAACCTTTCGTACATATATGTTCCAAACATTGCATTGCTTCATTTAGTTGTACAAACATATTCTCTTCCTCCCTCCTCACTCTCTTATTCCTCTTTTAATAACAATGTCTATAATAAACCATAAATAAACTATAATTAATTAACTTTAATTAAAAGATTAGTAACTAATATCTACCAGTTTGTGTTCCTTGATTAAGTGGATAATGTCAAGTTCGAGCCAAGGGTCATGTTTATGAAAGAATTTTCATCGCTTTGCTTTTTGGATTGTTTTGAATTTATTAGTAACCAACTTTGCATACTTGAGGTAGAGATCTGGTACATTGTAGAGTCTCTCCAAATGCAACACGTCCACCACATCCTCAGCGGTCGAGAGTATGTCTAAGCCAATGATGTACCTCATCTTTAGTTGGGGCATTGAATAGTTATGTGACTAATATTTTACTTTTTCTGATTGTTTTCTTGCAAATAGGTGTTATGAACCTAAACATGGGTCGTGTGTACAAGTGCAACAGGGAGGATATGAAAAATTACGAAGTATACCATATATCTCCCTCAAATGCACAAAGTTCGTTACCAAAATATCAAAGCAGTTCAAAAAGCAGAGGGCAAGAAATACTTGCACAAATATGCTCATATGCTCAAATGCTTGAATTGTTACTAACATAGGATTAGGATAGCCAAGAGACAGAGGGAGGAAGAAAGTTGTTTGTGGAACTGAGCAAAGTGATGGAATGTTTGGAATTTATATATCATTATCATAAAATTTATAAATTCTTTTTTTACTTCTTAACAAAGCATCACCCCTTTTTATGAGAAATGAAACTTTTTTTTTCACCCAATGATTTAATATTATTTTTTATTGAAGATCACAATATTTAATGTATTTGTATTTTTTTATGTGATACACTCATAATTAACTCTTAATAACACAAGTTTCTCAACAAGTGTTCTTTGGCATTTTTTTGGGACTATTATTTTTTCATTACTATTATTTTATTTATTGATTGATGATTCAATCCACTTATGTAAACACTCCTTCTCGTGTGTATATCTTAAAATTTACTATATTATGTAATAACATAGAAGACCCGTGTGTCGTACGGGTTGACGATCTAGTTATATACATAAAGAGAGACCATACATGTATCTTATTGTATATAATAAGTTATATGATGAAAAAAAGCGGTAAAAAAAAATAAAAAAAATGATATGAAAAAACCTTAACAATGTATGAAAGAATGGTGATTAATTTTAATTTAACCTGCAGAGAGGGACCTTGCAGGTATCTTGGTGAAGGCAAATGAAGGAGCAAACCCTAAAGAGTTGCCACATCCGCTTAAAGTGCACACACCCTCCTTGAAACACCTCTTACATGTGGCAAAATGTTGGATCAAAACCTACAAATAAACCTTCAAAGCAAATCAAGAGAATAATATGACTATGAACCAGACACACTCAAAGACAAAAAGAGAATGCCTATAAGAAAATAGGGGAGCCATGAGGACAAACTAAAATAAGATGATAATAACAAAACAATGAAGAACAAGACAAAAACATCAGGGAATAAGAGCCTCTTATATGAATAATGAAAAACTTTATCCATTGATAGGGACAATGCATTGTTTTATCTATTGGGGTTCGAACCCAGACACCTCACTTATTCATCTTAAAAAAGTGATTTCTAACTATTAGGCTAATTGACCAAACAAAAAAATAGATTGTACATCTAATATGTTGTAATATTTATTTTAAGTGTGTGAGAGGTGTTGTTGTATTTTTTTATTTTATTTGTGAGGTGTTGTTATAATAATCTTTTAGTTATCGTGAACTTGATTTCAAATATTATTTTTTTCTAGTCAATTTGATAATTAATAAAATTATTAATAAAATAGAATTTAAAGGTGTGTTTGTAATTTTAATAAATTCAGATATTATAGTGGTCTTTTAAACTTATTTTACAAGATTTGCATCAATTTTAGATTAACCGTAAGACCTTCTTAATGATATGCCTCAATAATATTTTACAAGAATGTTATGAATATTATGGGACAAAGATATTGCATAGTATATCAATCTATAAGATACATCATTCACTTAATGTATATAGGTTTTTTGTCTAGTTCAATGTACAATAGTAATTACAACTATTAAATATTAAATATTATTTTCCTTTAAAAAAACTATTAAATGTTATTTTTAGAAAATGAATATTAAATCTGATAGTCAAATATATATATATATATATATATATATATATATATATATATATATATAATTATTTTTCTATTGAATAATATATATAGAATTCTTTTTTTAAGGGAATAATGTATATTTAATTCTTAAATGTTGAATTTGAGAGTCAACATATATATATTATTTAATTTGTAGAAAAGGAATATTAATTTGATAGTCAATATATAATTATTATATATTAAAATTATTCATTCAACTGTATTAAAAGGATTTGATAGTCAATATATAATTTAATGCACCATATTTAATTTCAGTCAAATGACCATAACATATATTTTTATAAAAATAAAAAAAACTAAACTAAAGTTGATTTTAAAATTATTTTTTATAAATGTTAAATAAATTCAGATATGGATAAACACTAAATTGACTAAACAAAACGCATAATAATCTTTTGTAAAAAAAAAAACATAATAATCTCTATAAAGTTTAGCCATGGTCGCTGCAAAAGCATCAAGCCACACCCACAACACACCACTTCTCCTTCTTCATCCTTTCTCCTCCACCACCTCCTCCTCCTCCTCCTCACGTTTTTATGTTCAGGTCAACTTTAAATCTCTCCCTCTCTCTCTCTCTTTCTCTCTCTCTCTCTCTCTCTCTCTCTCTCTCTCTCTCTCTCTCTCTTTTATATATATATATATATATATATATATATATATATATATATATATATATATATATATATATATCCTCGGTGTCTACTTTTATCTTTGATGGACTTCTTGTTGATTTCTTTTGTTTTTATCGCTTTTCAATACTCTGATAAGAGTTTTTCATTGTTTAGTTTTCTTAGTTTGATTGAATCTTACTTATGCAGATAAATTTCTTTGAATTAATTTCTTACATATAGATATAGATTCTAAATATATTGTTTGCTCTATTTTGCATTGTTCTTTTCATCATTATATTTTATGATTAATTACAAGATTTACTTATGTTGTGTGTATTTTCTCCTTTTATGTTTTGCGAGACATTTACTTTTATTCTGTTTTATTCATGTTATAGTTGGTAGCCGAATCTTTGAAATTTGGGATATGACAGAAGATCAGTGAAGCGTAATGTTGATCAATGTTCAGTAGGTAATTAGTTAATTAATTTATCTTTCTTCATTATTACATTAAAATTCAATATTTTTCTAAGTGAGTAAACAAACATAGTAATTATCTTTAACTCTCTTCATTGTTTTACTTATTTTGTAGCGAAAATACTGAGCAGGAATCAGGCGTGTGAAGGTGAAGCAAAGAGGATATGAAAAATTACGAAAAACACATTATATATATATTGTCACATGTCTATTCAATGCCACAACTGAAGCAGGGACTTGTCATTGATTGGACCAACTCACAACCATTGAGGATGTTGTGGAAGTGTTGAATTTGGCGAGGCTGCAATGCTCCAGATCTCTACCTCAAGTGTGCAAAGTTCGTTACCAAAAGAGAAAAGCAGTTTAAGAAGCAAAGGGTTGGAATTTCTTCCACAAACATAACCCTTGGTTGAAACCAGACATTATCTATTTCCTCAATGAACACAAGTTGGTAATTTTTAGTTACTAATCTATTAATGAAATTAATTTAGTGTAGTATATTTATGATTTATTATGAGAATTGTTATTAATAGAGGAGTAATATAGTGAAGAGATGGAGGGAGAAAAAGATGATGCTAGTGCAACTGAGTGAAGTGATAGAATGTTTGGAACATATATCACCGAAAGGTTGTACCAATGTGGCTCTGTATGATATGGAGATTAAGAGTAAGTTGTATTCTAAATTCTCCACGTGTCAAGATTTGTAGGGGTTAATCAACAATTTGCCATGTATAAGCGTCGTCTCAAGGGGTGTGTTTGCACTCTAAGAGGATGTGGCGACTCTTTTGGCTTTACTCTTGCATTTCCCTTCACCAAAATACGTATAAGTTCCCTCTTTGTAGGTGGAATTAAAACCAATCCTTATTTTTTTCATTATAGTATTAATGTTTTTCTTATATTTTTGTTATATTTTTTGAGCATTTTTTACGATATATATACAAAGAATTTGGTCAAAACGTAAAACGAAGTTATATGAAAAATGATAATAATGTAATGAATGAATGAGGACTAATTCTAATGCCACCTACAAAGAGGGACCTGGCAAGTATCTTGGTGAAGGCAAATGCACGAGTGAAGCCTAAAGAGTTGCCACATTCACTTACAACGCACACACCCTCCCTTGAGACGCCTCTTACATGTGGCAAAGTGTCGGATAAACACCCACGAACCTTGGCACACATGGAGAATTTAGAGCAAGACTTCCTCTTAATCTGCACACATCCTATGTCACCACATTGGTATAACCTTTCGTACATATATGTTCCAAACATTGCATTGCTTCATTCAGTTGTACAAACATATTCTCTTCCTCCCTCCTCACTCTCTTATTCCTCTTTTAATAACAATGTCTATAATAAACCATAAATAAACTATAATTAATTAACTATAACTAAAAGATTAGTAACTAATATCTACCAGTTTGTGTTCCTTGATTAAGTGGATAATGTCAAGTTCGAGCCAAGGGTCATGTTTATGAAAGAATTTTCATCGCTTTGCTTTTTGGATTGTTTTGAATTTATTAGTAACCAACTTCGCATACTTGAGGTAGAGATCTGGTACATTGTAGAGTCTCTCCAAATGCAACACGTCCACCACATCCTCAGCGGTCGAGAGTATGTCTAAGCCAATGATGTACCTCATTGGGGCATTGAATAGTTATGTGACTAATATTTTACTTTTTCTGATTGTTTTCTTGCAAATAGGTGTTATGAACCTAAACATGGGTCGTGTGTACAAGTGCAACAGGGAGGATATGAAAAATTACGAAGTATACCATATATCTCTCTCAAATGCACAAAGTTCATTACCAAAATATCAAAGCAGTTCAAAAAGCAGAGGGCAAGAAATACTTGCACAAATATGCTCATATGCTCAAATGCTTGAATTGTTACTAACATAGGATTAGGATAGCCAAGAGACAGAGGGAGGAAGAAAGTTGTTTGTGGAACTGAGCAAAGTGATGGAATGTTTGGAATTTATATATCATTATCATAAAATTTATAAATTCTTTTTTTACTTCTTAACAAAGCATCACCCCTTTTTATGAGAAATGAAACTTTTTTTTTTTCACCCCAATGATTTAATATTATTTTTTATTGAAGATCACAATATTTAATGTATTTGTATTTTTTTTATGTGATACACTCATAATTAACTCTTAATAACACAAGTTTCTCAACAAGTGTTCTTTGGCATTTTTTTGGGACTGTTATTTTTTCATTACTATTATTTTATTTATTGATTGATGATTCAATCCACTTATGTAAACACTCCTTCTCATGTGTATATCTTAAAATTTACTATATTATGTAATAATATAGAAGACCCGTGTGTCGTACGGGTTGACGATCTAGTTATATACATAAAGAGATACCATACATGTATCTTATTGTATATAATAAGTTATATGATGAAAAAAAGCGGTAAAAAAAAATAAAAAAAATGATATGAAAAAACCTTAACAATGTATGAAAGACTGGTGATTAATTTTAATTTAACCTGCAGAGAGGGACCTTGCAGGTATCTTGGTGAAAGCAAATGAAGGAGCAAACCCTAAAGAGTTGCCACATCCGCTTAAAGTGCACACATCCTCCTTGAAACACCTCTTACATGTGGCAAAATGTTGGATCAAAACCTACAAATAAACCTTCAAAGCAAGTCAAGAGAATAATATGACTATGAACCAGACACACTCAAAGACAAAAAGAGAATGCCTATAAGAAAATGGGGGAGCCATGAGGACAAACTAAAATAAGATGATAATAACAAAACAATGAAGAACAAGATAAAAACATCAGGGAATAAGAGCCTCTAATATGAATAATGAAAAACTTTATCCATTGATAGGGACAATGCATTGTTATATCTAGGGGTTGGGGTTCGAACCCAGACACCTCACTTATTCATCTTAAAAAAGTGATTTCTAACTATTAGGCTAATTGACCAAACAAAAAAATAGATTGTACATCTAATATGTTGTAATATTTTTTTTAAGTGTGTGAGAGGTGTTGTTGTATTTTTTTATTTTATTTGTGAGGTGTTGTTATAATAATCTTTTAGTTATCGTGAACTTGATTTCAAATATTATTTTTTTCTAGTCAATTTGATAATTAATAAAATTATTAATAAAATAGAATTTAAAGGTGTGTTTGTAATTTTAATAAATTCATATATTACAGTGATCTTTTAAACTTATTTTAAAAGATTTGCATCAATTTTAGCTTAACCGTAAGACCTTAATGATATGCCTCAATAATATTTTACAAGAATGTTATGATTATTATGGGACAAAGATATTGCATAGTATATCAAGCTATAAGATACATCCTTCACTTAATGTGTATTGGTTTCCTTCACTTAATGTGTATTGGTTTTTTGTCTAGTTCAATGTACAATAGTAATCTAATTACAATTATTAAATATTATTTTCCTTTAAAAAAACTCTTAAATATTATTTGTAGAAAATGAATATTAAATTTGATAGTAATATATATATATATATATATATATATATATATATATATATATATTTATATAAAATTATTTTTCTTTAGAATAATTCATATTTAATTATTTTTTTAAGGGAACAATATATATTTAATTCTTAAATGTTGAATTTGAGAGTCAACATATATATATATATATATATATATATATATATATATATATATATATTAAATTTGTAGAAAAGCAATATTAATTTGATAGTCAATATATAATTATTAAATATTAAAATTATTCATTCAACTTTATGAAAAGAATCTCTAAATTTAATGCACCATATTTAATTTCAGCGAAATGACCATAACTTATATTTTTATAAAAATAAAAAAACTAAACTACAGTTGATTTTAATTTTTTTTATAAATGTTAAATGAATTCAGACATGAATAAACACTAAGTTGACTAAACAAAACACATAATAATCTTTTGTAAAAAAAAAAAAAACGCATAACAATCTCTATAAAGTTTAACCGTGGTCGTTGCAAAAAAAATCAAGCCACAACCCACAACACACCACTTCTCCTTCTTCATCTTTTCTCCTCCTCCTCACGTTTTTATATTCAGGTCAACTTCAAATCTCTCTCTCTCTCTCTCTCTCTCTCTCTCTCTCTCTCTCTCTCTCTCTCTCTCTCTCTCTCTCTCTCTCTCTCTCCTCCGTACCTACTTTTATTTTGCATGGACTTCTTGTTGATTTTTTTTTTGTTTTTATCGCTTTTCAATACTCTGATCATAGAGTTTTTCCTTGTTTTGTTTTCTTAGTTTGATTGAATCTTACTTATGCAGATAAATTTCTTTGAATTAATTTCTTACATATAGATATAGATTCTCAATATATTGTTTGTTTTATTTTGCATTGTGCTTTTCATCATTATATTTTAAAATTGTTTACAAGTTTTACTTATGTTGCGTGTATTTTCTCTTTTTATGTTTTGCGAGACATTTACTTTTATTCTATCTTTTATTTAGTTTTACTCATGTCATTGTTGGTGAAATTTGGGATATGATAGAAGACCCGTGAAGCGTGTTACTGATCAATGTTCAGTAGGTATTTACTTAATTAATTTATCTTTCTTCATTATTTCTTTAGAATTCAATATTTTTCTAAGTGAGTAAACAAACATGGTAATTATCTTTAACTTTCTTCATTGTTTTGCTTATTTTGTAGCGAAAATATAGCATGAATCAGGCATGTGAAGGTGCAATGAAAAGGATATGAATAATTACGAAAAACACCTTATATTGCCACATGTCTATTCAATGCCACAACTAAAGCAGAGACGTGTCATTGATTGGACCAACTCACAACCATTGAGAATGTCGTGGAAGTGTTGAATTTGGTGAGTCTCTGCAATGCACCAGATCTCTACCTCAAGTGTGCAAAGTTCGTTACCAAAATAGCAAAGCAGTTCAAAAAGTAAAGGGTTGGAAATTCTTCCTCAACATAACCCTTGGTTGAAACCAAACATTATCTATTTCACCAACGAACACAAGTTGGTAATTATTAGTTACCAATCTATTAATGAAATTAATTTATTGTAGTATATTTATCTTCCTCCCTCCTCACTCTCTTATTCCTCTTTTGATAACAATGTGAATAATAAATCATAAAATAACAATAATTAGTTTACTTTAATTAAATGATTAGTAACTAATATCTACCAGTTTGTATTCCTTGATTAAGTTGGATAATGTTGAGTTCGAGCCAAGGGTCATGTTTATGAAAGAATTTTCATTGGTTTGCTTCTTGGATTGCTTTGAATTTATTAGTAACCAAATTCACATACTTGAAGTAGAGATCTGGTACATTGTAGAGTCTCTCCAAATGTAACACGTCCGCCACATCCTTAGCGGTTGAGAGTATGTCCAAGCCAATGACGTACCTCATCTTTAGTTGGGGCATTGAATAGTTATGTGACTAATATTTTACTTTTTTTGATTGTTTTCTTGCAAATAGGCGTTATGAACTTGAACATGAGTCGTGCGTACAAGTGCAACAGGGAGGATATGAAAAATTACGAAGTATACCATATATCTCCCTCAAATGCACAAAGTTCGTTACCAAAATATCAAAGCAGTTCAAAAAGCAGAGGGCTGGAAATACTTGCACAAATATGCCCATATGCTCAAATGCTTGAATTGTTACTACCATAGGATTAGGATAGCCAAGAGACAGAGGGAGGAAGAAAGTTGTTTGTGGAACTGAGTAAAGCGATGGAATGTTTGGAATTTATATATCATTATCATAAAATTTATAAATTCTTATTTTACTTCTTAACAAAGCATGACTCCTTTTTATGAGAAATGAAACATTTTTTTTTCACCCAATGATTTAATATTTTTTTATTGAAGATCACAATATTTAATGTATTTGTATTTTTATATAAGTTATACTCATAATTAACTCTTAATAACACAAGTTTCTCAGCAATTGTTCTTTGGCATTTGTTTGGGACTTTTTTTTTCATTACTATTATTTTATTTATTGATTGATGATTTAATCCACTTATGTAAACACACCTTCTCATGCGTATATCTTAAAATTTTCTATAATATGTGTCATACCCCATTTTTTGACTCATATTTTTCTTTGTTTTATCTTTTATTATTTATTCATTTTTTGTTATTGGATTTTATTTACATTTTATCACCATAAGCATTACCACCTTTATTAACAATACCATTGTTTTTAATATTAATATTATCTTCTTTTTTATTAATGATTTATTATTTATTATTTATCATTATTTTTAATTACTAATATTATTAACTTTTTCATCATTTTATTATTTTTATCTTTATTACTATTACTATTTTTGTTTCCATTATCATTTTCATCATTACCATCTTTGTTATGTGCATCTTTTACTATTATCATTTTGTTTTTTATTTATTTATTTTTATCTTTTAAACAAAAAAATCAAAAAAAGGGGAGTTCGCACTGCGAAGTTGCCTTCGCACTGCTACCTCTGCGAATTTTTGCAGAATTTTTTATTTCTTTGATTTATCTCTTTTGTTTTCATTTGTAGTTATTATTATTAGTATTATTATTATTGTTATTGCCAATTGTGGCTGAAATGATGCAGCAAGGCAAGATTTAATGTGTGACATTAAAGGTAAAGGTAAGAAGGATTTTCATCCAACCTAGCATGTGCCCAAGCAAATTGGCTGCCCTTGGTCAGCTCTTGTCCCTCCCAATTGACCTATCATCCAACCTGAGCTTGCCAGCCAGCTGCTTGATCCCTTTCCTTCCTTATTTCTCCACCAAAACCAGTCAAACACAAGTGGTTTTCTTGCCCAAAAAGCTGTTTGGTGTGCCCTGTTTTCAGCTGGATTTCTCCTCCCACACACCAGCCCACATGCTCTTTTTGCTTCCCCCAATCTCTCTGTACATGGAAGTACATGTTTTCCTTGCTTGACCTTCCAAGATTGCAAGGATTGATCCCAAGAATCACACAATTTGCAGCTGCCCTGTTTTTCAGTTTTTTCTCATCATTGCAGCTGCATTTGTGGCTGAAATCAGTCAAGGTCTTGACCCTTGGCACAAGGCAAAGTAACTTCTATCCTTTAGCATTAAATGCAAAGTGATTTAGCCTGGATTTAGCCCACAAATCTGCTAGGATCTATAGATTTTCCATCATTGCATTGGATTGCATTTTGGCCTATAAAAGGAATGCAAGGCACAAGGATTTTACACACATTCATTTTTAACAGTCATATACACACAATACACATGAAATTTACACCAAAAACCATTACATTACAGCATTGAGAGAGTATCAAAACAGTTCATACTCAAAGCAAAAACCAATTAGAGTTGTTTGTCCATAACCTCTAATCAATCAAGCAAGCCACTTCCTACCTCTTGCACAAGCATTGCTAGGAGTTCTGTAAGTATCCTAAAGTCTTTATCTTTCATTTTGTTTGCTGTTTGCATCATTTGTTTTGTTTAATTTCATTTTTGTACAAAAACCCCTTTTGAAACTCAAAAGGAATCTCAAAGTGACCAAGTGCTAAAACTGAGCTGTTGTGCTCCTTTTCTCCAAATTTGCAAAGCTTTTTAACCCCCTTTAGGTTCTGAAGCTTGCTCAGGAGCAGTTTCTGAACTTTTGTTCAGAAACAGCTTCTGAGTTCAATTTTTCGCATACTTCGCAGAGCAAAGTTATGTTCGCAGTGCGACCACATCAGAACCTGACTTCGCAGAGCCAAGTTCTGGTTGCTCTGCGAAGTATGTGAAACTCAGAACATGAATCAGGCTTCCAAAGGCCAAATTTTTGGGTTTCCAACCCTTGATTCAGAACCCAAAGAGGGTTAAAATGCATTTTTGTTCAAGAATTTTGCATGACTTTGGAAATTTCACAAGTTCGTGCATTTAATTTTGAGTAACTTGTATAACAAGTTATGTTCTAAATTTTCAAAACCAAGCTTGAGCAATAAGCTAAGTTCGTTTATTTTCAAACATGATTTTCAATCCAAACATGAACTTGAGCCGAGCTTGTTCATTCTTTTAAACCAAACTCGAATTGAGCCTAACTTGTGCACTTTCCAAATTTATGCATGTTTTATGATTTTTGTTCATCTTTTCAAACTTGAATAAACACTTGTTCTTAAGTTTCAATAACTTAAGCAACAAGTAATGTTCATGATTTTCAATAAACCCGAACAACAAATTTGTTCGTGATTTCTTTTTTACAACTTTTCTCTAAGTTTCCCAACCTAATGTTTTGTCCCTTTGAGATTTCTCCGAGTTTCAACAAAACAAAACTTGAATGAAAAAGGAATGGCTTGACGTATGTCTCCCCAAACCTCGGTTGCACGAATGCGTGACGTATGTCTCGTCGTTCGGGTAATCGTCATTCCACCTTCGACGCGTCTAGCACGCTTAACCTTTCATTGGTCCTCCGTGACCATTTTGAACTTTTCTTGGCCCTCGTGGTCAATTCGAACCTTTCGCGCCTTCGCGCGTTTCAAACCTTTTACGCCTTGTGCGAGTTTATCGCCTTAATGTGCGCTCGTTTTTTTATCTTCAAAACTTTTACGCCTTGTGCGAGTTTATCGCCTTAATGTGCGTTCGTCTCTTTATCATTTAAACATTTTACGCCTCTGTGCGTTGTCAAATCTTTTTTATTAAAACGAACCAACATACAAATTTTTTCTACCAAAGAACTACGTACGCTTTGAATTCTCCGACTACCGGGAGATACGTAGGAGTAGGATTCACATCTTGTCAAGCCCATTAATAAAAACTTTCTTTTTCCCTTCGTATCATATTTTCTTTTTCCCTTTTATATATGCAAGCACGCAAGCAAAACGTTGAAAACATTTTAAGCCTAAGCCGACTAAGAGGTTCCCGTTGAGTACAACGGATGTGAGGGGTGCTAATACCTTCCCCTCGTATAATAGACTCTCGAACCTAAAATATCTTTTTTTAAAGGTAATTTCGAACTTTTTTCCTTTTCTCCCCGAAAAAGTAAAAGTTCAGTCGTGATTTAAAATTAGTGATTCAACGCTTCCCAATAGCTTGATATCCGAAATTCGACGCGACAATATGTAATAACATATAAGACCCGTGCGTCGTACGGGTTGACGATCTAGTTATATACATAAAGAGAGACCTTACATGCATCTTATTGTATATAATAAGTTATATAATAAAAAACCGGTCAAAAAATAAAACAAAGTTATATGAAAAATCTTAACAATGTATAAAAGAATGATGATTAATTTTAATTTAACCTACAGAGAGGGACCTTGCAGGTATCTGGGTGAAGGCAAATGAAGGAGCAAACCCTAAAGAGTTGCCACATCCGCTTAAAGTGCACACACCCTACCTTGAAACACCTCTTACATGTGGCAAAAAGTTTGATCAAAACCTACAAATAAACCTTCGTAAATGGAGAATTTAGAACATGGATTCCTCTTAATCTTCACATCCTACGACGCCACATTGATATAACCTTTCTTACATCTATGTTCCAAACATTGCATTGCTTCACTCATTTGGACAAACATCTTCACTACCTCTCTATCTCTTCACTCTCTTACTCCTCTGTTAATAACAATTCTAATAATAAATCATAAATAAACTACAATTAATTAATTTAATTAAATGATTAGTAACTAATAATTACCAATTTGTGTTTCTTTATGAAGTGTGCAATGTCGAGTTCGAGCCAATGGCCATGTTTGTGAAAGAATTTCTACTCCTATGCTTATTGAAATGCTTTGAAATTGTTGTAATTAAATTTGCGCATTTAATGTAGAGATATAATGCATTGAAAAGCCTCTTCAAATGCAACACGTCCACCACATTCTTAGTGTTCATGAGTTGGGTCAAGTCAATGATGCACCTCTGCTTCAGCTGTGGCATTAAATAGACATGCGATAATACAAGAAGGTGTATTCCGTAATTTTCCATATCCTCCTCGTTGCGCTCCTGCACACACCCGATCCATGCTCATCGTCTTGAACATATTTTCACAAGCAGATAAGAAGAAAACGGATGATTTTGTTACATTCCCATCATTGTCTTTCACATATATAGTTTTCTCATCCTTGCGAAATTTACTCTGCGATTTCTATGGTGTAATATTTGGACTATCATACTAAACAAGGTAATTAACTTTTCCATATTTGTATACATATGTAAATTCGTGTGATTACTTGTTAAGATGTTGTTCCAATTAATATAAGTTAATTTCAAGACATCAATTTCGTACCTAGCCCTGCTATTTTTCCATTTTGTTGTAATAAAAACGACAATATAGATTTATTAATTTCATTATCTTGATGCTCCATCACCACCAAATTCTAATGGATCACGAATCCATGCTTGTAAATTTCTTTATACTTTCTCAGATGAATGCAACTCTAATATAATGTGACATAGTCAAATGACATGACATTTCTTAACTTGTATTATTGCCAAAATTCAAAATACATATTTATTGTTCTAGAGACTTAAAAAATACAACTTATCTTCTTTATTATTCAAAGTTCAATTGTAATATTTTTTTTATTTTCCGACTTAACCAAGAAAATATTCTACAAGATTTGGATTCCAGTTTATCTAATACTCCCTCCGTTTCAAAATACATGTCTATTTTAGAGAAATTGCAGTAACCAAGGACAAGCTAGTTTGATACAGAAGTTCCTATTATACCCTTGTCTTTGATTTTCTCCATTTTATATTTATTTATCCCATCTCATAATTACTCCCAATACCAATACCAAAACTAATTAAACAAGTTCTTGGGAGAGTGCATGAGTAAATCCACTTAAAATTTGGTCAACATTTATTAGTAGAAAATAATTATTGTGGAGAAAATCTAGAATCCAATTAATTGGTAGGCAAGGGTAAAATAGACAAAATGTATCATTAAACTATCAAATGGACATGTATTTTGAAACAAAAAATTTCTCCAAAATGGACATGTATTTTGAAACGGAGGGAGTATATTCAATAACGGTGATTGTCATTTGGTATGGTTGATAAGTTTGCTCATGGAGATATTTCAAGCATTCCTTATAATACTCATAACTCAAACATGGGTCTAAAAAAGGAAGCAATGGGGAGATGACCATATCATAATTTCAATATTCAAGTTTTTCTCTTCACATGTTTGGTGTCGATGAAAATATCATGGAGGTCGTCTAAACATCGATGTTGCTTCAGTGACACGAGTTACTTATACAAAATCCAACTCAATTTGTGAATGAAGCAATTTGGAACTTTCAGACACTGTCACTAATAAAATGTTGAAACCTTTTAGAATGTGTCTGTTCTTTCTTCTTTGTTTGTTGGTATGTACTTTCTCTTGTGTTTTTGTGGGTCATTGTGTGCGTTTGAAATGATTTTCAACCCTTTTTTTAGTTGTTACATATATAAATGTATTCTAAAAGTAAAAAAGCTTAGTTTATATTAACCATTGTAGGTGGTAGTTTATTTCCTTGTTTGAGTGGTGTTTGGACGACCATCCTGGGCAAAATTCCTAGACTTCGATGATGATAACTTGCTTAAAATTTTAGAACAATGTAAGAAACTATGTGACTCCCCCATCCATAAAATTTTGCTTTGTGCCATAACATTTCCGACCCTACTATTGTATTGGTTGTAAAGAAGTTACAATATAGACAATATTATATTGGACTTTCAGAGTTAAATGTTGACACTATTTGATCATCGTTATCTTAGATATAGTTTTTACTTCTATTTTTAGGATCTAATTAGGAAGAGGCTTGCATAATATGTTATTGATATTGCTATAATTCTTCTATTATCCTTTAGAATAACTGTATCTTAAAGTTGCGTTTGACCCAACTTTTTTTAGACATATAAGCTACTTTAAGCTTAAAGTTAACAATAACAACTTTAAAAATAAAGTTAAAGTTGTTTGGTAAACATTATTTTTTTGTTTTTTATTTATAATATATTTTGGTTAATTGTTATATTGGTATTATCAAAATATATTGAATTATTTGTAAATAAAAAAGTACCAGTATAACAATTAACCAAAATATATCGTAAATAAAAAACAAAAAAATATTACATAAGCAATTGACCCCCCTCAAAAAGAAGAAAACAATACATAAGCAATTGGAGAGCATATGGCGTCAAAACAATATCGATTCCACAGCAAGAAAGAACGTAAAAATAATTAAAATAAAACGTACATTATGTGTTCAATGGGATTCGAAGGGGGGAGTTTTTATAACTCTCATCACCTTCTTCTGAAAGTACTTTTTTTCTTTTATTTCTTATTTATAAAAAAGCCACTTTTTAATTAAGGGGCTTAGTCTAAATTATGTTTGGCCCCACTTCTCCTTCTAAAGAGATTTTAAGTCCCACAAAAAGCTTCCTTAAAAAAAAGTCCCAAAAAGCTGGGTCAAATGGACTCTTAGTATTTCTAATTATCCCATCTTGTTTCTCGATTAGCAAATTGTATTCGTGTAATCTTGTAGAGTGCAATTTAACTCATACTTTCTCTGGTCACATTTATAAACAATTATTTTTTTTTTTTTAGATTCATTGAATAATTAATGTATTTAGAGTATAACTTAGTCCAGATATATCGATTATTTAATGAATCTGAAAAATGAATAGTTGATTATAAACGTGACCAGAGTTAGTAGGTTTTTTGTCTTTACATACACATATATAGCTTCAAAAATAGTACTTCATCCCTTCTAAATTATAAGTAAAAAAATCTCATTTTCTTTGTCCTAAAATATAAACAAAAAAGACCAACAAACTTATTCTAAGGAGAAGGCAAAAATTATACCTCAAATTTTCTTAATAAGTGTGAATTGATGATTTTTGTGTATCAATTAGGACGGAAGGAGTAATTATTTTAATTGTTTATCTTGCCTACGGGTTTGAACAAAATGCTAAGAACACTGTTGTACACAAAACCATATCTCTGGATCAACATATGCTTTGATATTTTGAGAGTTCTCACCTCTTTCCATGGAAGGAATTTCAAATTGGAAGTCTTCAGTGGGACAGTGCACATACATAATTAGAGGATATTTTCTATCTCCTTTCTTTTAATATGGAATATTTTTTTATCCAGTGTATTTGGCCTTTTGGTACTTTCCTTCGTAGGGTGATTCTATTTTATTTAGGGTTAAATAAGTAAATGGTCCCTCTAAATATACCAGCATTTGATTTTAGTCCCCCTAAAATATTCTTTAGGCTTTTGGTCCCTCCAAAATTTTCTATCCATGAAATTAGTCCCTACTTGTTGGTCAACTCATGCCTAACCTTCATATTTTTTAATGAAGTTTTCCAGAAATGGATAAAATATTATGATAATCTCTCCCCAAAAAAATTGGAATTTTTTAACAAAATATGAATTAAATATGAATTTTTATGTTTTTGGTGCTAAAAAATTCATATTAAATTCATGTTTTGTTAAAAAATTCTAATTTTTTTTGGAAAATATTGTCATAATTTTCTACCCATATATGGAAAATTTCATTAAAAAATATGAAGGTTAGACATGAGTTGACTAAAAAGTAGGGACTAATTTCATTAATGGAAAATTTTGAAGGGACCAAAAGCCTAAGAAATATTTTAGGGGGACTAAAATCAAATGTTGGTATATTTAGAGGGACCATTTACTTATTTAACCCTTTTATTTATGTCCCATATTCCATAGTTTTATCATATATAATGTCACATTTCTTGTATTATATTTAGTTATTTTTAAACAAATTTAAATTTTATCTTAATTTTGTTTTTTATAGTATTGAATACTCACCTTTTTTTTTTATAGATATCAAAGTATATTCTTTGATTTGTTTAATCTCCATGATAAACACTACATAAAATATTGTTTTTTTAAGCCAACACAAGTTAGTATAGGTGATAAGGAGTTGATTCATTTCCAGCAAAATGTGAATTCGACTTCAGTTCAAATAGGAATTCATGAAACCCGACTCATGTAAAATATTTTCAATAAAAAATTGCTTTTGAGAAAAATGGACTCATTGTTCGGCGATATACCTGAACGAAGCATCATTGTCTATATTCAACATCTTAAATTAAGTATATTTTATTCATGTGCAAAATACTAGAAAGAAAGACAAAAAAAAAGGTATAGTCAGTTTTGTGCCAATGAAAAAATTGGGACTACGAATTGATTCTTTTGAAAGTTAAATTCAACTTGTAGTCTCTAAGAACTTTAAAACGGGACATATTGGTTTCTCTATCAACCAACCTTAATCCACAAGCTTGTTTAAAAAACAAAATTCACATTCTTTAACATATATTTTTATTCGTTAAAATTGAGGTAAACTTAAATTGATTTATGTATGGATATATTGAATCGTGATTCTTATTAATATATGTTTTTTTTAAGATAAGCAACAACTTTATTGATCAACAGTACAAGGGATATACTAAACCCATTACAAAGATTTGAGCCTAAAACATTTAAGAGCAGCTAGAGGGTCAACAAGTTTGGCTAACAGCCACTTTCAACTTCAAGATAAAGTACCTAGCAGCCAAATTATTAGCAGACACTGCGGCAGGAGCTTCCACACAAAAACTGGATCAGTAAGGGATGATGTGTATCAAAACTCGTTTAAGATGTGTAATTACTGAAAGGGGTTTTTGATATGTGTATTTAAAATTAGATTTCATTTCTATTTTATATAATTATTTAAATTTATGTTGCGTTATGAAATTTAGTTATTTATAATCAAGTACTATAAAATAAACATACAATTAAATGTAATAGAAAAACCGAAAGACGGACACAATATTTTAAAATGAATTTGGGTTATCATATTTCTCCCTGTTAACAATAGAGATATAAAATAGGGGAACACGAAAGAACAAAAACTCACTCTAACCATTATATATATATACTCTAGAAAGTCTCAATCCATGGAATCATAAGCTTTTCAAAATCAACTTTGAAAATCAAGCATTCCCTTTGCATTTTCTTCACCAAATCTACCACCATAACACCATCAACAAGATTTCTGCCTTTCAAGAAAGCTGATTGAGAAGAGGAAATAACTGAATTCAACACCCCTGCTAAACGAGCCACCAAAACTTTTGCTATAAGTTTGTAGACGCACCCCAAAAGAGAAATGGGGTGAAAATCCTTCAAAACGAAAGGTTCCTTCACTTTAGGGATCAAACCCACAAAATATGACAAAAAAAAACTCAACAGGAATCAGTGTGTTTTCGGGAGAGCCAACGTTCCTTGAGAAGAAAATAGAGGTTTATCGATAATAGTTGACCTGACAAGCTACAAACTGGCCAAGAACATTCAAAACACATTGCATATTAGTCTCTATTTCTTGACCACAAAGCAAAAGATGATGTACCCTGCAAAATTATTAGGAGAAATAAGAACTCTCCAACACCTCTGCATCTTAAACAAATCAGCCCAATTGACATTCCACATAACATTGGTTTGCACACTAGAAATATAGTTCATAATGATGTTTATAAAATGTGTAGGAAATTTTTCTTCCCTTAGAACTTCCAAAATGAAATGGCACTTGAATTTACCATCCATAAGCTTTTGTCAAATCAACTTTAATAGCAAAGACACCTTAACTTATAAATAATATTGCACGGAGAGTTTTGCCTGAATTAAGAGACAAATTCAAGTTTACTAACATTTCTGATTATGCAAGTGTCAGTCTTATGTATTGCTGCAATATCTTCTGGATGACTCCTCCAAACATGCTTGACAAAGTTGATGATACTCTCATCAACTAAAGTCAAAGATTTTTGATAAAAATCCAAAAAACGAACCATCAGAACCATCAGAATTCCTCAGCATTTGAATTTTATTTTTCCATTTGCCATTAACAATTTCCTAATGATAATGCTTGGTATTCATGTCTCCATCAGTTAACCATATAGCTCTAGACCTTTGGAACCAAAAGTAGAGGACATTGGCTACTTTTTGCCTGTAACCAAAAGTAGAAAATTTCCATTCCTGCATTATATTCTCCAAATTACTCAGATTCTTGGTCACCTGAACATCATTCCCAGAACAATTTTGAACAACTTCATTACAAGATGAGTCAACTAGACCTTAGTTACGTAATTAGCAATTCTCGTTGGTACACGGAACAGAACATAAGAAGAATTTGGAAGTATCATGTACAGTATGCATCGGTTCATAGTATTAGTACTACATAATTGAGCATAGTAAGCTATGAAGAAATTTTTAAGAAAAATATTTCTTTTTATTGGAATTTTTAAACAAAATTTAAAATTTATTAGTAATCACTAAATATTTACACGAGTCTTTCCAACCCCTCAACACTATCTCCTTCCTGGTACTCAAATCCTCTTAATATTTAATTAATTAAATTCATTAATAGTGCAAAAAATTAAAAGGATTATAGTTGCCTGCTGCAACAAACTAGTGTCTATTTTCAAAAATCTTTTTTTATATTCACTTTTCTTGGGTTAAATAAGTAAATGGTCTCCCTAAATATATCAACATTTAATTTTAGTCTCCCTAGAATATTTCTTAGGCTTTTGGTCCCTCTAAAATTTTCCATCCATGAAATTAATCCTTACTTTTTAGTCAACTCATGTCTAACTTTCATATTTTTTAATGAAATTTAATTAATGTTGGTATATTTAAGGGGACCATTTACTTATTTAACTCACTTTTCTTTCACTTTTTTTCTTTATTATTGGCGTTATTTTGCAAATGATGTTCTATTTCTTCAAGCTTCAAAAATGTTTTCCTGCAAAATTTATTTTCTCCATTAGAGGATTTTTCTTTCTCTTTCATCTCCTACTCAACCTCTTCTTCCATGTTCTTCAATCTTCACACACTTGCATTGTAATATCCCGCGTAGACGCAACTTCTATCAGTATCAGGTAAGTTTTGAGTAAGTAAGGGCGAAACCGTATTTTCGCGTTGGAGGACTATTTATATGGGAGACCAAGACTTTTCCTTCATTTTCTCCTCTCCCTTCTCTCTCTAAAAATCAGAAATATTCTCTCTCTCTCTCTCTCTACAATTTCGCGCCTCACTCTCTCCTTTCCATAATCCATCAAAATTTCATTCACTTCCCTTGAATCTACTTGCAAGCTCACTTTTGGGGAAAACTAAATTCAAGAGAAACTTAAGGAATCAAGATAGGAAGAAGGAATCAAAGCTAGGGTTTTGGAGTTGGAAGCTTGGCAAAGATTTAATCAAGAAACAAGGTGAGTTTCTCTAGATTAGAACCCTCCTTGGGTAGTATATGAGGTTTTTGTGTGGTGAGGAAAAACTTGGATTAATAGGTTTAATTCTTGTGTTGTTAGTTTCCCTTGTTAATACATGTTATGTTTATGACCTTTTTAGCCAAAAGCCTTAATTTTTGAGGTATACAGACTTGCTGGTGCTGAGAATTGGTTTTGGGTCGTTTTTGGAAATTCTGGAAAAGTTACTGAACCTGTCAATGCTGGAATTTTCGTGCCACGATCATCATTTTCTGGGCTTCATCGTGGCACGATGGAAGCCTGACGTGCCACGAGAATTCCAGTGTGGCACCCCTTAAGGAAATGTGTTTTTATGGCCAGAAAACCGTTCTCGCAGTGCCAGAATGTCTTTGTACATACAGTAATGGAAGAAAGGGGTCATGAATGTACCATTTTATTAACGCGTGAGTGTTACATGGTGTTTAAAACACTATCAGGGATTGATCTAAGTTGAATTCAAGCGTCATTATGAATGATGGGTAGATTTATCCATATGTATCAGATAAGTTAAAGGGTTTAGATACTCAGGATGCCCTTGACCAGGCAGAATAGAGTGTACCTTAGACAGTGGTACAAGATTTCCCCAGTTATAGGTGCAGATAATTTTTATACATCAGAACGTGCTTCAGTTGTTCACGTCGGAGTGACACTGAGGATATACGTAGCAGATCAGATAATCAATCAGAATTAATTAACAGTTAATATGTGTCTCTGTTGTTCTCGTCAGTTAGAGAGCACGGGGGTTCCGGATACAGCTGAAACGGGCAGTAAACATCCGCGAGGATAACCACACATAACAGAAGGAGTCCGGTGACTAGCCTTAGATAGGAGTTTTCACCGGTTAGCAGGGGGATGTACTCCGGGGTTACTCCACTCGGAGGCATTCCATAAAATCAACTCAGATAATAAGTGTTTGTTACATGCTAACAAACTAACATAATAATAAACAGGAAACTACTCTATTATGATCAGGCAGATATCAGTTACCAGATAGTGATCCTAGTTTCCCCTCGATCACTAAGTTAGCAGAATGTAGTCTAGTTTTCACGACTACACAGTATAGCAGGCACAAACACGTATAAACCCGAAATGGGTTGAGATTATAGCATGGCGACCATAGGTTTTCTCCGAGGTCGCCAGCATGCATAGGATAGGTGGAGCTCACTGAGACATTATGTCTCATCCCAATCCTTTTGATTTCAGGTTCACAGGTAGCACGCAGCAAGGGTAAGGAGAAGGCTACTGACTGATCGTGCTAGTTCTAAGTTTGATCTTTGAGTGTTAGAATGTTATGTATCCAGATATTGTATTTTATTGTATTGTATCAGAGATGTTTTGTACTATACAACTGTTGTAAAGACTTCATTATATATATGTACATATCCAGACTTTAAATTCTGTATTGTAGTTTAATGATTCCAATACCAAATTTTAATACTTGTACGAGATCTTAGGCAATCTCTATATGGGTGTTACAATTTGGTATCAGAGCAGGTCGATTTAGATCATGCCTTGGGTCATTAAAATACAATCCAAGTACATGGACTATTTGGATCCAGGAGATTATTCTAAATGTTATATCTAGTTAAACTTGTTCACTTTAACTTGTGTATGACAGCTAGGATAAAATGTATGGGAGACGAAGAGGACCAGAAAGACTTAGAGTCAATCGGGCTTACGAGGAAGAAGGAGACCCTAATGTGAATTTCTGGGCTCAGATGATGCAGCAACAACAAGCATTGCAGCAGCAGTATCAGGAGCAGCAGGCTCAGAATGCATTACAGCATCAGCAGATGATGCAACAACAGGTACAACAACAGGCCCAGTCTCAGCATCATTGGATGGAGATGATGCAGCAGGGGCAAGGTTTCCATCAGCAGCCGCCACGACCCCCAATTGTTGGCAACCCAGCCTTCCAGGAATACAACAGGAATCACCCTCCTGAGTTCAATGGAGAGGGCGATCCTTAGGAAGCTAAAAGGTGGCTAAAGCAAATGGAGAAGATTTTCTGGATGGCTGAGTGCTCAGAGGTTGATAAGGTGGTATATGTCACGAACCATTTCAGAGGTGCAGCAGAAGATTGGTGGGAATCTACCCAACGCAAAATGATAGCGAACGATGTGGAGGCGAATTGGGCAAACTTCAAGGAAGTGATGCTAGAGAAGTATTTGTCACTATCATACAAAGTGAATAAAGAGCAAGAGTTCCTAGATTTGAAACAAGGTAACATGTCGGTTACAGAGTTCACTAAAAGGTTCGAAGAGTTATCGTACTACTCCACCCACAATGAATATGCAGGAAATGAAAATTGGAAGATGAATCGGTTTAAACATGGGTTAAGAGGTGAAATCGACACCGCTATGAGTCTCCAGAAAACTTCAAGTTACGACGAATTGGTTCATGACAGTTTGGTTGCTGAAGCGGGTTTCGCCAAGACCGCTAGAGAGAAAGCTGCGGCATTTGAAAATAGGAAGGGTAAATTTCAAGATAAGTATCACGATAAGCTAAAGCCTAAGGGTTCCCCTCAGAGAGGAAAACAATCCAACTCACCAATGTCTAATCCCACTTGTAAGACCTGTGGAAGAGTTCATAAGGGAGAATGCATGGTGGGTGCCAATGTGGGTTACGGCTGTAAGCAACCTGGACACTACCTACGCGAATGTCCCAATAGGTGTGGTAAGGGAGCATCTGATGGAACAACAACAAGTAAAGGTAGAGTGTTTTCCCTAGATGGCAAGAAGGCTCTGGCTAATGAAGATCTGATTGCCGGTATGTGTTATCTTGGCCAGATCCAATTAAAGTTCTTTTTGATTGTGGCACAACTTGTTCATTTATTTCATATAAGTGTGTAGAATAACTGCAGTTACCTTTGTCTCCATTGATTCCTCCGATGACGGTATCTACCGCTACGAAAGGTGGAATCGTAGCAAGTTATGTATGTGAAAATTGTCTTATCACTGTATCCAGTAAGACATACTACATAGATTTAGTGTGCCTTCCCATGGAGCAACTTGACGGAATTCTAGGCATAGATTGGCTCTCCGCCAACCATGTGTATATTGGATGTTCTGAGAAAAGTATCTACATGCCTACAAGTGATACGACCGAAGGTGTGGCTTTATCTGAATTGATTAATCACACTTACCAGTTAATTCAGTTTGTTTGTGCTAAAGATAGGGGTTTCTATGTTATGCTCACTGTGACTTCAGAACCAGAGTTAAGTCCCAGTGACATTCCAATTGTTAATGATTATCCAGATGTTTTTCCTTCCGAAATAACCAGCCTACCTCCAGAATGTGAAGTTGAATTCTCCATTAATCTTATTCCAGGAGCGGAGCCATTATCTGTGGCACCGTACAGAATGTCACCTTCAGAACTTAAGGAGTTGAAGTCCCAGCTAGAGGAAATGATCCATAAACATTTCATCAGACCTAGTGTATCACATTGGGGGTGCACCAGTTTTACTAGTCAAGAAGAAGGATGGTAGTATGAGATTGTGTATAGACTACCGCCAACTAAACAAGGTAACTATCAAGAATAAGTACCCCCTTCCAAGGATTGATGACCTTCTAGATCAACTCAAGGGAGCGACAATATTCTCTAAGATTAATCTTAGATCCGGTTACCCCCAGATTCGCATTAAGTCCTCAGACGTGTCCAAAACGGCGTTCAGAATGCTTTACGGGCACTACGAATTCTTGGTTATGACTTTCAGTGTAACTAACACTCCAGCTGTGTTTATGGATTACATGAACATGATTTTCCAACCTTATCTAGATCAATTTGTAGTGATTTTTATTGATGACATCCTGATCTATTCCAAGGACCCTCAGGATCATGCCCAACATCTGAGGATTGTTTTGAATGTTCTTAGGGAGAAGAAGTTATATGCCAAATTCAGTAAGTGTGAATTCTGGCTAACAGAAGTGAAGTTTTTGGGTCATGTCATTTCTCAAGGAGGAGTGGCCGTAGACCCATCCAAAGTGGAAGCTGTCCTTAATTGGGCGAGACCCAAGAATGTGGCAGAAGTTAGAAGTTTCTTGGGCTTAGCAGGTTCCTACCAAAGATTCATTATGAAGTTTTCTCAGATTGCTTTACCTTTGACACGCCTCACCAGGAAGGATGTGCCCTTTATTTGGGACGAGGAGTGTGAGAAGAGTTTCAGGACTTTGAGGAAGAAATTACCTAAGGCCCCAATGTTAGCCATACCAGACCCTGACAAACGATATGTCATTTTCTACGATGCGTCATCTAAAGGATTGGGTAGTGTGCTCATGCAAGGAGATAATGTGATAGCTTATGCGTCGAGACAACTTAAAACTCATGAGGAGAATTACCCTACTCATGATCTTGAGTTGGCAGCCATAGTTTTTGCACTGAAAGTGTGGAGGCATCATTTATATGGTGCACAGTTTGACTTGTTTAGTGACCATAAGAGTTTGAAGTATTTATTTGACCAACGGGAGCTGAACATGAGGCAAAGGAGGTGTATGGAATATTTGAAGGATTTCGATTTTGATCTAAAGTACCACCCAGGAAAGGCGAACATGGTAGCTGACGCCTTAAGCAGGAATGCCTTAGTTAGAGCGGAAGTGATGATGCATACTTGTGGTCTATATGAGAAGTTCAGAGATCTTAATCTCTACGTCACTGAGGTGGATAATGGCATTATGTTGCATAAGCTGGAGATCACGTGTGACCTGCGGTCTAGAATTGCACAGGCTCAAGGTATAGATATGGACCTCCAGAGGAGGATTGATCAATCAAAGTTTTCTAAGGCATCAGATGACACACTACTGTTTGAAGGTAGGATTGGTGTTCCAAACGATACAGAATTGAAGAGGTTGATCTTGGAAGAAGCACATAAGAGTAGTTTCAGTATTCATCCGGGTGCAACTAAGATGTACCAATATTTGAAAAGAGACTATTGGTGGCCCGGTATGAAAACCGACATTGCGGAGTTTGTAGCACGGTGTATTATGTGTGAACAAGTGAAGATTGAACACCAAAGGCCAGAAGGGATGCTTGTACCATTGGAAATTCCTCAGTGGAAATGGGAAGAGATAACTATGGACTTTGTGAGTGGACTACCTCGCACCCGGCGGGGGCATGACTCAATTTGGGTAATTGTGGACCGGTTAACCAAGTCTGCTCATTTCTTGCAGGTTAAGACTACATATAGAGCCTCTCAGTATGCAGAATTGTTTATCGTTGAGATTGTGAAACTACATGGTGTTCCAACTAGTATTGTCTTGGATAGGGACCCAATCTTTACCTCTCATTTTCGGAAGGCTTTTCAGAGGGCCTTAGGAACGAGGCTGAAGATGAGTATGTCTCATCATCCTCAGACAGATGGTCAATCCGAAAGAACTATTCAGACATTGGAGGATATGCTACATGCGTACATTTTAGAAGATGGAGGAAGTTGGAATAATCACTTACATTTGATTGAATTCTCTTACAACAATAGTTACCATTCCAGTATAGGGATGACACCTTATGAGGCATTGTATGGAAGGAAGTGTAGGACGCCGCTATGTTGGGCGGAGGTCGGAGATAAGAGTATTTTAGGACCGGAAATCATTCAGGAAACTACTCTGAAGATCAAGTCTATACAAGATAAGACTAGGACTGCACAGAGTCGTCAGAAAAGTTATGCAGATAAGAGGCGAATTCCAAGTAGGGGATCATGTGTTCCTGAAGGTTACCCCTAAGTTGGGTTTACATGGAGTTTTCAGGACAAAGAAGCTTTGTCCAAGGTTTATTGGGCCATTTCAGATACTCAAACGTGTCGGTCTGGCAGCTTATCAGTTGGCGTTGCCACCGGCTATGTCAGGGCTGCATGATGTTTTCCATGTCTCGTAGTTGAGGAAATTCATTCCTGATCCTTGTCAGCCAGTAGATTTGGATATTATAGACTTGAGGTCAGATTTAACATTCTAGCCTGAACCAAAACAGATTGTTGATCGTGATGTCAAGTCCTTGTGGAACAAAGAGATTCCAATTGTCAAGGTTGTGTGGAAAGGTTCTCTCGACGATGAAGCTACCTGGGAGCTAGAATCAGAGATGCAGAAGAGCTATCCGCATCTATTTTCAGGTAAAGTCTAAATTTCGAGGACGAAATTTCTCTAAGGGGGTAGAGTGTAATATCCCGCGTAGACGTAACTTTTATCAGTATCAGGTAAGTTTTGAGTAAGTAAGGGTGAAACCGTATTTTCGCGTTGGAGGACTATTTATATGGGAGACCAAGACTTTTCCTTCATTTTCTCCTCCCCCTTCTCTCTCTAAAAATCAGAAATATTCTCTCTCTCTCTCTCTCTCTCTCTCTCTCTCTCTAAAATTTTGCCCCTCACTGTCTCCTTTCCATAATCCATCAAAATTTCAACCACTTCCCTTGAATCTACTTGCAAGCTCACTTTTGGGGAAAACTAAATTCAAGAGAAACTTAAGGAATCAAGATAGGAAGAAGGAATCAAAGCTAGGGTTTTGGAGTTGGAAGCTTGGCAAAGATTTAATCAAGAAACAAGGTGAGTTTCTCTAGATTAGAACCCTCCTTGGGTAGTATATGAGGTTTTTGTGTGGTGAGGAAAAACTTGGATTAATAGGTTTAATTCTTGTGTTGTTAGTTTCCCTTGTTAATACATGTTATGCTTATGACCTTTTTAGCCAAAAGCCCTAATTTTTGAGGTATACAGACCTGCTGGTGCTGAGAATTGGTTTTGGGTCATTTTTGGAAATTTTGGAAAAGTTATTGAACCTGTCAATGCTGGAATTTTCGTGCCACGATCATATAGCATCGTGCTAATAAGAAGTTATCTTTTGATATATTTTTAGGCACTTATGTTACTTGTTTTGCAAGTTATCATAGGATAAGCTCATAATTTATGATTAAATGTCAAATTAGTGATCCTATGTCTTACCCCATCTAATTATGCAGGAATTTCATGCTGGGACCTGGAAATGAGCAAAGAAACATGAAGATTTGATAAAGCTTCATCGCTACAGCGCAGATCCGGTCGCTACAAGCGAGCTTAGGCAGGGAAAAATTGAGGATTCATCGCTACAGCGCAGATCCGGTCGCTACAAGCGAGCCTAGGCAAGGAAAAATGAAGGTTCCATCACTATAGCGATGGATCTGGTCGCTGTAGCGACCAAGGGCGGTTTGAACCCCGTTGCTGACGTGGAGCAAACCCACTGGCCAAGAAATCTTCCGTCGCTACAGCGACCAGCTCATCGCTGTAGCGAGCGTTATAAAAATCAGTTGTATAAAAGCTTTTTAGCTCATTTTTTCTGTATTATTACTTTCATAACTTTTAGAACTTAAGAGTTTTAACTTCCAGAAAGAGAATAGGGCTAAAAAGAGGCATACTTCATTGAGCAAAAGTGATCAAAGTGTAGATTAGCTAAGCAACTTTGAGAAATCAAGTCTTAGTTTTGAATCTCCATCTTCCTTTCTACTTTTGTACTGTTGTCATGAGAATGAACAACTAATCTCCTTTGTTGGGATTATTAGGTAATCAATCACTCTTAGTTGTAAACTTTTGATCTTTTAAATATATGATTCTAGCCTTTTATATATCATTGAATTTATTCTTGCTTTCCATTCTTATGTTTGATTTAAATGATATTGAAAAATACTTTTGAATCTAGGTTTAGAATAATATTCTATCAAAATAAGAAATTCTAGACATGAGATTTGGTTTTGATAATCACATAAAGTAAGGGAACGTAAAGCTTTCGAATCGTTTAATAGATTGAGAAATCGTCGATTAAACGATACGATCGATCTCACGACGTCATTTGGACACGAATGACGTTGTCGAGTGATACGTGATAATGTCGTATATAAGAAAAGCTAGAATCCATATTTATGATCATTCGAATACAATCGACGTTTGATTGACGTACTTTAATCCTAACACTTTTTATGCCCTATTACTCTCTGTTTTATTTATAATGTTTTTAAAGTCTAGTAGTTTTTAGTAAACAAAAGATGAAACCCTAACTTAAAATGATAATCGACGTTGAACGGTTTATGATATCGCACTAATCCCTGTGGAATCGATATAAAAATATACTTGCTTTTGACTAACATCACGTGCCACGATCATCATTTTCTGGGCTTCGTCGTGGCACGATGGAAGCCTGACGTGCCACAAGAATTCCAATGTGGCACCCCTTAAGGAAATGTGTTTTTATGGCCAGAAAACCGTTCTCGCAGTACCAGAATGTCTTTGTACATACAATAATGGAAAAAAGGGGTCATGAATGTACAATTGTATTAACGCATGAGTGTTACATGGTGTTTAAAACATCATCAGGGATTAATCTAAGTTGAATTCAAGTGTCATTATGAATGATGGGTAGATTTATCCATATGTATCAGATAAGTTAAAGGGTTTAGATGCTCAGGATGCCCTTGACCAGGCAGAATAGAGTGTACCTTAGACAGTGGTACAGTTATAGGTGCAGATAATTTTTATACATCAGAACGTGCTTCAGTTGTTCACGTCGGAGTGACACTGAGGATACACGTAGCTGATCAGATAATCAATCAGAATTAATGAACAGTTAATATGTGTCTCCGTTGTTCTCGTCAGTTAGAGAGAATGAGGGTTCCGGATACAGCTGGAACGGGCAGTAACCATCCGCGAGGATAACCACACACAATTGGAGGAGTCCAGTGACTAGCCGCAGATAAGAAATTTCACCGGTTAGCAGGGGGATGTACTCCGGGGTTACTCCACTCGGATGCATTCCATAAAATCAACTCAGATAATAAGTGTTTGTTACATACTAACATAATAATAAACATGAACTACTCTATTATGATCAGGCAGATATCAGTTACCAGATAGTGATCCTAGTTTCTCCTCGATCACTAAGTTCGCAGAATGTAGTCTAGTTTTTACGACTACACAGTATAGCATGCACAAACACGTATAAACCCGAAATGGGTTGAGATTAGAGCATGGCGACCATAGGTTTTCCCCGAGGTCGCCAGCATGCCTAGGATAGGTGGAGCTCACTGAGACATTATGTCTCATCCCAATCCTTTTGATTTCAGGTTCACAGGTAGCACGCAGCAAGGGTAAGGAGAAGGCTACTGACTGATCATGCTAGTTCTAAGTTTGATCTTTGAGTGTTAGAATGTTATGTATCCAGATATTGTATTATGGTGTATTGTATCAGAGATGTTTTGTACTGTGCAACTGTTGTAAAGACTTCATTATGTATATGTACATATCCAGACTTTATATTCTGTATTGTAGTTTAATGTATCCCATACGAAATTTTAATACTCGTACGAGATCCTAGACAATCTCTATATGGGTGTTACGTGCATCGATTCGTCGGTTCTTTGATTTCTACGAATTAGAAGAAAATTTGTGTGAACCAATTCGCAAAAGTACCACCAACAGGTACACACATACCAATTCGCGGTTTAAAGCAAGTGAAGAGAATAATATGACTATGAACCAGACACACTCAAAGACAAAAAGAGAATGCCTATAAAAAAATGGGGAGCCATGAGGACAAACTAAAATAAGATGATAATAATAAAACAATGAATAACATGACAAGCATCAGGGAATAAGAACCTCTAATCTGAATAATGAAAAACTCTATCAATTGATAGAGACAATACATTGTTATATATAGGTGTCGAAATTCAAACTCATACACCTCACTTATTCACCTTAAAAAAGTAAATTCTAACTATTAGGCTAATTGACAACAAAAAAAATAGATTGTACATCCACTATGTTGTAATTTTTTTTTAAGTGTGTGAGAGGTGTTGTTGTATTTTTTTAGTTTATTAGTGAGGTGTTTGTTATAATAATCTTTTAGTTATCGTTAACTTGATTTCAAATATTATTTTCTAGTCAATTTGATAATCAATAAAATTATTAGTAGAAAAGAATTTGAAGGTGTGTTTGTAATTTTAGTAAATTCAGATATTACAGTGATCGCTTAAACTTATTTTAAAAGATTTGCATCAATTTTAACTTAACCGTAACACCTTAATGATATGCCTCAATAATATTTTACAAGAATGTTATGATTATTATGAGACAAAGATATTGCATAGTATATCAAGCTATAAGATACATCATTCACTTATTGTATATAGGTTTTTTTGTCTAGTTCAATGTACAATAGTAATTACAACTATTAAACATTATTTTCCTTTAAAAAAAACTATTAAATATTATTTGTAAAAAGTGAATATTAAATTTGATAGTCAAGTATATATATATATATATATAGATATATAATTATTTTTCTTTTGAATAATATATATTTAATTCTGAAATGTTGAATTTGAGAGTCAACATATATATATATATATATATATTAAATTTGTAGAAAATGAATATTAATTTGATAGTCAATATATAATAATTAAATATTAAAATTATTCATTCAACTTTATGAAAAGAATCCCTATATTTAATTTCAGTCAAATGACCATAACTTATATTTTTATAAAAATTAAAAAACTAAACTAAAGTTGATTTTAAATTTATTTTTTTTATAAATGTTAAATAAATTTAGATATGGATAAACACTAAGTTGACTAAACAAAACACATAATAATCATTTGTAAAAAAAAAACGCATAATAATCTCTATAAAGTTTAACCATGGTCGTTGCAAAAAAATCAAGTCACAACCCACAACACACCACTTCTCCTTCTTCATCTTTACTCCTCCTCCTCCTCCTCCTCCTCCTCACGTTTTTATATTCAGGTCAACTTTAATTCTCTCTCTCTCTCTCTCTCTCTCTCTCTCTCTCTCTCTCTCTCTCTCTCTCTCTCTCTCTCTCTCTCTTCGATATCTACTTCTATCTTGCATGGACTTCTTGTTGATTTTTGTTTGTTTTTATTCCTTTTCGATACTGTGATGATGGATTTTTTCATTGTTTTGTTTTCTTAGTTTGAATTGAATCTTACTTATGCAAATAAATTTCTTTGAATTAATTTTTTACATATAGATATAGATTCTAAATATATTGTTTGCTCTATTTTGCATTGTTCTTTTCATCATTATATTTTATGATTGTTACAAGTTTTACTTATGTTGTGTGTATTTTCTCCTTTTATGTTTTGCGAGACATTTACTTTATTCTGTCTTTTATTATGTTTTATTCATGTCATAGTTGGTAGCCGAATCTTTGAAATTTGGGATATGACAGAAGATCTGTGAAGTGTGTTACTGATCAAAGTTTAGTAGGTAATTACATAATTAATTTATCTTTCTTCATTATTTCTTTAAAATTCAATATTTTTCTAAGTGAGTAAACAAACATAGTAATTATATTTAACTTTCTTCATTATTTTGCTTATTTTGTAGCGAAAATATTGAGCATGAATCAGGCGTGTGAAGGTGCAGCGAAGAGGATATGAAAAATTACAGAAAACACCTTGTATTGCCATATGTCTATTCAATGCCACAACTGAAGCAGGGACGTGTCATTGATTGAACCAACTCACAACCATTGAGAATGTCGTGGAAGTGTTGAATTTGGCGAGGCTCTGCAATGCACCAGATCTCGACCTCAAGTGTGCAAAGTTCGTTACCAAAATAGCAAAGCAGTTCAAGAAACAAAGGGTTGGAAATTCTTCCACAAGCATAACCCTTGGTTGGAACCGGACATTATCTATTTCATCAACGAACACAAGTTGGTAATTATTAGTTACTAATCTATTAATGAAATTAATTTATTGTAGTATATTTATGATTTATTATGAGAATTGTCATTAATAGAGGAGTAATAGAGTGAAGAGTTAGAGGGAGAAAAAGATGATGCTAGTGCAACTGAGTGAAGTGATGGAATGTTTGAAACATATATCTATGAAAGGTTGTACCAACGTGGCTCTGTATGATATGGAGATTAAGAGGAAGTTGTATTCTAAATTCTTTATGTGTCAAGATTTGCAGGGGTTGATCTGACACTTTGCCATGTGTAAGAGCCATCTCTAGGGGTGTGTGTGCACCCAAAGAGGATGTGGCGACTCTTTTGGCTTTACTCTTGCATTTTCCTTCACCAAAATACGTATAAGTTTCCTCTTTGTAGGTGAAATTAAAACCAATCCTTATTTTTTTCATTATAGTTTTAATGTTTTTCTTATAAATTTGTTATATTTTTTGAGCATTTTTTACGATATAACTTCTTATATATATAAAGAATTTGGTCTAAACATAAAATGAAGTTATATGAAAAACAATAATATTGTAATGAATGAATGAGAACTAATTTTAATGTCACCTACAAAGAGGGACCTTGCAAGTATCTTGGTGAAGGCAAATGCACGAGTGAAGCCTAAAGAGTTGTCACATTCACTTACAACGCACACACCCTCCCTTGAGACGCCTCTTACATGTGGCAAAGTGTCGGATAAACACCTACGAACCTTGGCACACATGGAGAATTTAGAACATGATTTCTTCTTAATCTCCACATCCTACGAATCCATATTCGTATAACCTTTCATACATATATGTTCCTAACTTTGTATTGCTTCATTCAATTGTACAAACATATTCTCTTCCTCCCTCCATACTCTCTTATTCCTCTTTTAATAACAATGTCTATAATAACTGATAAATAAAACATAATTAATTAAATTTAATTAAATGATTAGTAACTAATATCTACCAGTTTGTATTCCTTGATTAAGTGGATAATGTCGAGTTCGAGCCAAGGTTCATGTTTATGAAAGAATTTTCATCGCTCTGCTTCTTTTATTGCTTTGAATTTATTAGTAACCAACTTCACATACTTGAGGTAGAGATCTGGTACATTGTAGTCTCTTGATAAGTGCCAAAATTGACTTAAAAAGCATATTTATTTTAGGCACTTATGTAACTTTTTTCACAAGTTATCTTAGGATAAGCTCATATTTATGGTTCAAAATGCTATATTTGAGATCCTATGTCTTACCCCATGTTTTTATTGCAGGAAATTCATGCTTGAACATGCTGAGCAAAGAAATGAAGTTTGTTTCAAAGCCATCGCTAGAAGCGCAGACATCCTCGCTACAAGCGAGGATAGGCAGGGATTTTGAAGGCTTCATCGCTTCAAGCGCCAGATGCCACGCTACAAGCGAAGATAGGCAGGGATTTTTAGAGGCTCATCGCTACAAGCGATGGACTGGTCGCTTCAAGCGACCAAGGGCGGTTTAAGGCTCCATGCTGACGTGGAGGATCCCTATTGGCTATTAAACTTCCTCGCTACAAGCGACCAACTCATCGCTTGTAGCGAGCGTGCAAATATTCAGTTTTATAAAGCATTTTTGGCTCATTTTCTCATATACCCAGTTGGAGAACTTTGATACTTTTTCTTCCAATTTGTTAGGATTGCTTTAGTAGTAGTTTAGGACTTAGTAATTAGGGCTAGAGCTTTGATCTTCAAAGATCAAAAGTGATTGGGTAGTGGAAATCAATCAAGACTTTGGGAAATCAAGACTTGGTTTGTATCTTCATCTTTTCTCTTCACTTTTGCATAGTTGCCATGAAAATGAGTAACTAACATCCCTTTGTTGGGATTAGAGGTAATCTTTCTAGCTTTGATTGTAATGAATGATTATGTGAATATATGGTTTAGCAATTTATATGTTTATGAAGTTATTCTTGCTTTTCATTCTCATGATTGATTCAAATGATATTGACAAATACTTTTGAATCTATGTTTAAGAATAATCTTCTATCAAAATAAGAAAATCTAGAAATGGATTTGGGTTTTGATAATTGCAATAAGTTTCGGATCGTAATGCTTTCGGATCGTTTGATTGATTGGGAAATCGTCGATTAAACGATACGATCGATCTCACGATGTCATTTGGGAAATCAATGATATTGTAGAGCGATACGTGATATTTACGCTAAAACGCTAAATTCATATGCATGATTTATTTATTACATTCTTTGCAAGATTGATGAACTTTAATCTCAACGCTTTTATTCCCTAATTCTTTGTCGTTTTAATTCCCGCATTTACATTCCGTTAGTTTATGAAACCAATCGTACAAACCTTTAACTCAAAACAACATCGATTGTTGAACGGTTCGAAGTAAGCACCTAATCCCTGAGGAGACGATAATTGAAAATACTTACTTTTGTTGTATGAAATACTGCTTCAACAAAATGGCGCCGTTGCCGGGGATTAGTGTTTCATTATTTTGAACATCGCAATAGTTTGTGTTGTTTTGAGCTTTTGTATATACCTTGTTAATATTTTTCGTTTCTTTTGTATATTAAACTGTTTGGCATTAACCCTCTTTGTTATGCAAAGAAAAGTTTCTTGTTAGTTAATTGTGTTTCAGATTCTCATTGAAAGAAATCATGGCTGATCATCATGATTATTTCAACTATTATGATCCATACGAGTATGAAGCTTATCAACAATATCAACAATATCCGTCTGAAGATGAACAAATGTCAAGAACTGAGAATATTCTGAATATGTTCATGCAACAATCCATGATTAACATGCAAAACACCAACCATAGATTAAGAGCTTTGTCATGCCAATTGGAGGTTTTGCAAGTTCAAATGAATTATCTACCAAGAATCGTGGATGTTCAGACCAACAATCAATCCACTTTGGAATGTGGAGAGATTGTTGAAGATGATGTTGATGAGAGTGAGGAAGAACCAATGTTTAAAGGATGTGGTATAGAGCCATTAGTGGAAGAATTAGAGATACCACGCAAAGATGAAACTCCTCAAGAAAGGTCAGATACTGAAGAGGCCAGTGTTGTTGATAGTGAAGAAAGTATGGAGATTGAGAAGCCAGAACCGTTTCTTAACAAGGAACAAACTTCTAAGGATGAGGGGATGAAAGTGAGCAAGGTGGAACTTGAACGAGTACAAGATTGTGTATGTTCCTTGCTCAGCTTACTCTGGATAGGGAGGTTATGGACTCCACATCAGCGGTTCTTCAAGTTCATGGAATTCCTCCCGCTGCAAAGGAGTACTAAAGCTGATGTGATCTCAGTCTCATTCTGGCCACCCTAACGAAAAAGGCGTCGAGCTAATGACGTAAAACAAGCGCTTGTTGGGAGGCAACCCAACTATTTAGGTTTGTTTTTATTAGTATTTTAATTTTTAACATCCATCCATGCTTGTTGGGATAGGGGCAAGAGCTCAAAAATTTATTTTTCTGTTTCCTGTCATGGTCGCTACAGCGACCAACTCATCGCTGTAGCGATGGAATTTACACTACGTCACTGTAGCGACGCACTTGTCGCTTGTAGCGCCAGTTTTTGCACTTGCGCTTGTAGCGCCACACATCGCTTGTAGCGATGGGCTTTTTGCCTGTCGCTGTAGCGACGGATCGCGCGCTTGTAGCGAGCGTATCAGAAAACAGTTTTATAATACCCAGGCCACTCCTGTCGCTTCAGTAACCCCCAACCACTTTCATTTATTATTATAGCCGTTTCTAACTTCTTTTTTCGCATTCTTTAACTTCTGTAATCATTATCTTTCATTTCTGCATTGTTCACTTTAACATTTCTGCAATTCTGCAAAATTTCCCTCTGTACCTGTTTACTCCACATCAACAACACTTCAGGTATGTTTTTCGGCCCCCTCTGTCACTGAATAGTTGCTTTTTACTGCTCATTTGTGCCTGCATGCTGATTTCACAATTTAGGGTTTCAGGGTTTTTACGAAATTTGAACTTATGAATGCCCTATTGTTTACCCAGGATTAGTTATGATTTAAGTTGTTATATATGACCTAGAATCACTAGGAAAACTCTCTTTTAATCCTCTTGTTCTTAGAAATCGTATTTTGGAAAAACCCTTTGTAAAAATTCAAAATAAATTAGGGTTTTTGAGGATTTAGGAAGTTTAGGTGATTGTTTCTCATTTATTCTAGCTTTAATGTTGTTTTCGCATGCTACAAGTTAGTTAAAATCAGAAAAAACATGATTTTTGAAAATGGGTCTTCCTCGCTACAGTACGCTTGTAGCGATGGAAACAGGCAATTTCTGGGTTTCGTCGCTACAGCGACCAAGCTGTCGCTTGTAGCGAGCGAACCCAGAATTTGTTTTATTTTTGTTTTGATTGAAACTTGACTTGTGTCCTACCTGATTTTCATCTGTTTTAAATCATTTTGTAGGAATGGCACCTAAAACTTCGTCTAAACGTCAAAGGAATGTTGAAAGCTCCTCGTCACGACCAAGAGCAAACGTTCAACCACACGACGCAAGTCGTTTCCTAAGCTGGAGGAACCAGGAACGCTACGAGGAGCTGAGAACAAGACGAATCTGGTCTGAGAAGAGGTTTGAGATTTCTGAAGAGGGAGAGTATGGAGGCTTAGCAGCCATGATTAACGAGAGGAAGTGGGGGATTCTTTGTACGCCACCCAGGAGGATCAATTATGACATCGTGCGCGAATTCTACGCGAACGCGATCCCCTCTGATCCATCTGATGAGTTTACTTGGACTACCTACGTGCGAGGGCGCACCGTCACCTTCGATCGCATGTCCATCAACGCGTATCTGGGCAAGCCTCTGGAGCTAGTTGATGACGAAGAGGATAATCCGCTTGCACCCACTGCGCTTTGTGATTTCTGTGAACATCAGAGGAGTGGTGATTGGGATCACGACAGCATCGCACAGGACATCTTCCAGGAGGGGAAGAGTTATGATGTGAGTAGGGCTTCGGGTAAGCCTTTCCGAGCATTTCGTGAGGACATGACCACTGAGGCTCAGGTAATCCTTACCCTTATTCTATATAACATCCGCCCCAAATCTCACACCTCCTCCACCACCTTAGATGTAACCCCTCTTGTCCATTATATCCTCACTCAGCGTCAGGTGGACGTTGCTAGGCTGATAGCAAATGAGATGAGGATAGTAGCTGAGAGTGGTATTTTACCCCCGGGCAAACCAAAATGCCCACTCACTTTTCCCGGGTTGATCATGGGACTATGTAGGAGAGCTAGAGTGCACATGCCATCACAGGTTGATGAGGAAATTAAAAACCCTATTGATGATAGATACATCAATAGGTACTGCTCTACACCTGCACCTGTTGCCCCACCACCACCACCTCATACCTCAGCTGGACCATCATCCTCAGCAGGACCTTCACATGTACCACCACCACCACCTCAGCATACTAGCCACCCTAGCCACCCGACCATTCCACCATTGGACTTCTCGAGTTGGGATTCTGCTACTGTGAGCTCTTTTCTGTTGGCGCAGAATGCGTCAAATCACCGAGCACTTACTACGATTCAGAGCCATCTGCACGACAGTGGCCAAAGCCCGTGGACACCTGCTTTCTTCTCTGAGCACATCGCTTGGCCTGGGGACAGGCCATTCTTTCCAGGAGGGGCAGATGCAGCGGATGCTGGTGATCAGGATGCTAGTGACGATGGTGACGACGACGCTGATGTCGATGCTGATCTGGGTGATGACTCTTCAGCTGCTACAAATTCTATTGATCGCATGGCAGCTAACCTGATAGACTCTGAGGACGACATGGATTCAGACTCAGATTGATGATGCAGAGCTGCAGATCTTGATTTGTTTTCTCTTTCGTTTTATTTATTCAGCTTTGTACTTTAACATTTTTTTTTATTGATGCTTTGTACTTTGTTTAATTATGTTTCTTTTGTACCATGGATGTTGTACCCTTTTTGGTTTAAGTTAATTATGTTTATGTTATTTAATTTTGGTATAACATGTTAGTATAGTTTATATTTTATTTATGCTTTAGTATTTATGTTAAAATTTTTTTTGGAATGATCCCAACAAATTTTGAAAGAAAGATGAAAGATTCAAAAGCCAATGCTTGAACTTTGAATCATCTGAGTGATAATGATCGAATGAGTGTTAAAGCGCACAGCTAAGGTACTCGTTTTCTTGTTTTTCTAGGTATATTCTTTAATGTGAATAAGTTCTTTACACACAAGTTAATTTATTCAGTTTTTAAGCAAGCATGTGTTTAGTTTTGAACCAATATAGAACTAGCCATAATGTGAGGAATCCTCAACCATTGTATATATATGCAGGAGACCAATATCATGTTTAACTCAGTTATTTTATGTTAAATCTGTTGTTGTTTTAAATTGTGTAAGAGCATTGAAATGATCAAGGCAATTTTTTTGAAATTGAGTGAAATACTTGACCAAATGAACCTACCCTGTGAGATGTGTGAGTATCTGTTAACCCATCTGAGCCTAATGGAATCAGAATTGTTAAATGTGGACTGTCAATTTAATAAGCTCATCTGCTTATTTAAATTGCCGGAGTTTGTAAAAAAATTCAGTTCATAGTTAACTCTTTATTAAATTCTGATAGTTGTTTTCTTTTAAACCCTTATCCATCGTTTTTATTGACCTTTGCCATAACGATAAAGGAACATTCGATTAGGGTATCATTGAAATAAGTTGGGGAGAAAGGGAGGTTATATTTAAGTCAATGTAAGGGTGAATGATGATATTTGATCTTGACAACAAGAAAAGAAAAAAAGAAAGAAAAGCAAACCAAGAAAAAGAAAAGAGAAAAATGAAAAGGTTTGCAAGAATTCAAAGAAAAGTTGTCAAGAATCAATCAAGAATAGAAAAGTTAGAAATTCACCAAGTGTTGTATTGGAGAAAGAAGGAAGTGTAATTAGATTGAATGTTTCCTTTTGCTTGGCCATTTGAATTCAAATATCCCACATATGACAATTCTTTTGTAGCCTAGCCCAATTACAACCCTTAAAGACCTTTTGATCAATGCCTTTTATGCTTTTGGAAATGATAATTAGATAGACACATAATTTGATTGTATGTTATCATGTTTGTTGGATGAGTGTTCATAACCCTTACAAATGATTTCAATTGTTCATATACTTTATATAGAAGTGTGTTAGGTTTGGTTCAATTTTAAACATATTGCTTGTTAAGAATTGTGTGATTTGATGTTTTGTGTTTAGAACTAGTTCACATTCATAGTATGTATCTCGTTTTGTGAGAAACTTAACCTTAGTTTGCGCAATCATGTTAAATCATTCATCTATCACTTATTTGCTTCAAACTTTTAATTCTTTTGCATTCTTGCTCAAAGCCATGATTAAAGCTTGTTTCCTTATTTGTTGTGTCCTTTGTTTGAGGACAAACAAAGATTCAAGTTGGGGAGTGTGATAAGTGCCAAAATTGACTTAAAAAGCATATTTATTTTAGGCACTTATGTAACTTTTTTCACAAGTTATCTTAGGATAAGCTCATATTTATGGTTCAAAATGCTATATTTGAGATCCTATGTCTTACCCCATGTTTTTATTGCAGGAAATTCATGCTTGAACATGCTGAGCAAAGAAGTGAAGTTTGTTTCAAAGCCATCGCTAGAAGCGCAGACATCCTCGCTACAAGCGAGGATAGGCAGGGATTTTGAAGGCTTCATCGCTTCAAGCGCCAGATGCCACGCTACAAGCGAAGATAGGCAGGGATTTTTAGAGGCTCATCGCTACAAGCGATGGACTGGTCGCTTCAAGCGACCAAGGGCGGTTTAAGGCTCCATGCTGACGTGGAGGATCCCTATTGGCTATTAAACTTCCTCGCTACAAGCGACCAACTCATCGCTTGTAGCGAGCGTGCAAATATTCAGTTTTATAAAGCATTTTTGGCTCATTTTCTCATATACCCAGTTGGAGAACTTTGATACTTTTTCTTCCAATTTGTTAGGATTGCTTTAGTAGTAGTTTAGGACTTAGTAATTAGGGCTAGAGCTTTGATCTTCAAAGATCAAAAGTGATTGGGTAGTGGAAATCAATCAAGACTTTGGGAAATCAAGACTTGGTTTGTATCTTCATCTTTTCTCTTCACTTTTGCATAGTTGCCATGAAAATGAGTAACTAACATCCCTTTGTTGGGATTAGAGGTAATCTTTCTAGCTTTGATTGTAATGAATGATTATGTGAATATATGGTTTAGCAATTTATATGTTTATGAAGTTATTCTTGCTTTTCATTCTCATGATTGATTCAAATGATATTGACAAATACTTTTGAATCTATGTTTAAGAATAATCTTCTATCAAAATAAGAAAATCTAGAAATGGATTTGGGTTTTGATAATTGCAATAAGTTTCGGATCGTAATGCTTTCGGATCGTTTGATTGATTGGGAAATCGTCGATTAAACGATACGATCGATCTCACGATGTCATTTGGGAAATCAATGATATTGTAGAGCGATACGTGATATTTACGCTAAAACGCTAAATTCATATGCATGATTTATTTATTACATTCTTTGCAAGATTGATGAACTTTAATCTCAACGCTTTTATTCCCTAATTCTTTGTCGTTTTAATTCCTGCATTTACATTCCGTTAGTTTATGAAACCAATCGTACAAACCTTTAACTCAAAACAACATCGATTGTTGAACGGTTCGAAGTAAGCACCTAATCCCTGAGGAGACGATAATTGAAAATACTTACTTTTGTTGTATGAAATACTGCTTCAACATCTCTCGTCAAATGCAACATGTCCACCACATCCTCAACGGTCGAGAGTATGTCCAAGCCAATGAGGTACCTCATCTTTAGTCGTGGCATTGAATAGTTATGTGACTAATATTATATTTTTTCTGATTGTTTTCTTGCAAATAGGCGTTATGAACCTTAGCATGAGTCGTGTATACAAGTGCAACGGGGAGGATATGAAAAATTACATAGTATACCATATATCTCCCTCAAATGCACAAAGTTCGTTACCAAAATATCAAAGCAATTCAAAAAGCAAAGGGCTGGAAATACTTGCACAAATATGCCCATATGCTCAAATGCTTGAATTGTTACTAACATAGGATTGGGATAGCCAAGAGACAAAGGGAGGAAGAAAGTTGTTTGTAGAACTGAGCAAAGCGATGGAATGTTTGGAATGTATATATCATTATCATAAAATTTATAAATTCTTTTTTTACTTCTTAACAAAGCATGACCCTTTTTTATGAGAAATGAAACTTTTTTTTCACCCAATGATTTAATATTTTTTTTTTGAAGATCACAATATTTAATGTGTTTGTATTTTTTTTTATATGAGATACATTCATAATTAACTCTTAATAACACAAGTTTCTCAACAAGTGTTCTTTGGCTTTTGTTTGGGACTGGGTTTTTTCAATTACTATTCTTTTTATTTATTTATTGATGATTCAATCCACTTATGTAAACACTCCTTCTGATGTGTATATCTTAAAATTTACTATAAATATATAATAACATAGAAGACCCGTGTGTCGTACGGGTTGACGATCTAGTTATATACATAAAGAGAGACCATACATGTATCTTATTGTATATAATAAGTTATATGATGAAAAAAAGCGGTAAAAAAAATAAAAAAAAAATGATATGAAAAAACCTTAACAATGTATGAAAGAATGGTGATTAATTTTAATTTAACCTGCAGAGAGGGACCTTGCAGGTATCTTGGTGAAGGCAAATGAAGGAGCAAACCCTAAAGAGTTGCCACATCCGCTTAAAGTGCACACACCCTACCTTGAAACACCTCTTACATGTGGCAAAAAGTTGGATCAAAACCTACAAACAAACCTTCATACATGGAGAATTTCGAACACGCTTCCTCTTAATCTCCACATCCTACGGCGCCACATGGATATAACCTTTCGTACATATATGTTCCAAACATTGCATTGCTTCACTCATTTGGACAAACATCTTCTCTACCTCTCTTTGTCTCTTCACTCAGTTAATAACAATTCTAATAATAAATCATAAATAAACTATAACTAATTAATTTAAATTAAATGATTAGTAACGAGTAATTACCAATTTGTGTTTCTTTATGAAGTGTGTAATGTCGAGTTCGAGCCAATGGCCATGTTTGTGAAAGAATTTCTACTCCTATGCTTATTGAAATGCTTTGAAATTGTTGTAATATTTTAAATTTGCGCATTTAATGTAGAGATATAGTGCATTGCAAAACCTCTTCAAATGCAACACGTCCGCGACATTCTCAGTGTTCATGAGTTGGGCCAAGCCAATGATGCACCTCTGCTTCAGCTGTTGCATTAAATAGACATGCGACAATACAAGAAGGTGTATTCCGTAATTTTCCATATCCTCCTCGTTGCGCTCCTGCACACACCCGATCCATGCTCATTGTCTTGAACATCTTTTCGCAAACAGATAAGAAGAAAAAGGATGATATTGTTACATTCCCATCATTGTCTTTGACATATATAGTTTTCTCATTCTTGCTAAATTTACTCTGTGATTTCTATGGTGTAATATTTGGACTATCATACTAAACAAGATAATTAGCTTTTCCTTATCTATATACCAATGTAAATTCATGTGATTACTTGTTAAGATGTTGTTGCAATTAATATAAATTAATTTCAAGACACCCATTTCGTATCCAGCCTTGCTATTTTTCCATTTTGTTGTAATAAAAACGACAATAGATTTATTAATTTCATTATCTTGATGCTCCTTCACCACCAAATTCTAATGGATCACGAATCCATGCTTGTAAATTTCTTTATACTTTCTCTGATTGGATGCAACTCTAATATAATGTGACATGGTCAAATGATAAGACATTTCTTAACTTGTATTATTGCCAAAATTCAAAATAAATATTTATTGTTCTAGAGACTTAATTAAAAGAAAACAACTTATCTTCTTTATTATTCAAAGTTTAATTGTAATATTTTTTTTATTTTCCGACTAACCCAAGAAAATATTCTACAAGGTGTGGATTTCAGTTTATCTAATATATTCAATAACGGTGGATTGTCATTTGGTATGGTTGATAATTCTACTCATGGAGATATTTCAAGCATTCTTTATAATACTCATAACTCAAACATGGGTCTAAAAAAGGAAGCAATGGGAGATGACCATATCAGAATTTTAATATTCAAGTTTTTCTCCTCACATGTTTGGTGTTGATGGAAATATCATGGAGGCCAGTCTAAACATCGATGTTGCTTCAGCGACACGAGTCACTTGTACAAAACCGAACTCACAATTTGTGAATGAAGTAGTTTTGGAATTTCCATTTCTAACCCATTTTTTAGTTGTTAATTAGTTGTTACATATATAAATGTATTCTCAAAGTAAAAAAGCTTAGCTTAGATTAACCATTGTAGGTGATAGTTTATTTCCTTGTTTGAGTGGTGTATTGGACGACTATCCTGGGTCAAATTCCTAAATCTTGATGATGATAACTTGCTTAAAATATTAGAACAATGTAAGCAACTACGTGACTCCCCCATCCATAAAAGTTTATGTCCCGTTTTAAAGTTCTTAGAGACTACAAGTTGAATTTAACTTTTAAAATAATCAATTCGTAGACCCAATTTTTTCATTGGCACAAAATTGACTATACCTTTTTTTTTTCTTTATAGTATTTTGCACATGAATAAAATATAGTCAATTTAAGATGTTGAATATAAACAATGATGCTCCATTCATATATATATATATAGCCGAACAATGAGTTGTCCACTTTTCTCAAAAACATTATTTTTTAAAAATATTTCATGAGTACAAAGTAAAAAACAACTTTATTGATCAAGAGTACAGGCGATATACTAAACCAGGAAATACTTGGGTGTCATATGCCTTTGGTGTCATTGGTTCATTTTAGATGAAAGAGAATGATGAATAAATGATTAAAATAAATTATTTAGATGGGAGATAATGAGTGGTTAAGAGAGAGATAGAAACAAAGGTACCAATGACACCAAATGTCAATGACATCCAAGTGCTACTAAACCCATTACAAAGATTAGAGCCTACAACATTTGCGAGCAGTTCTTTCACAAAAAAAAAAAAAAAACATTTGCGAGCAGCTAGAGGGACAACTACACCAAATTTGGTCAGCCACTTTCAACTTCAAGATAAACTTTTTACAAAATCAACGACCCCTCCAATTGTATCGAGCCTCTTGTTAATCTCCCATATTTTGCATCTAGCCGTGCTGCATAAAATGGTCAACAGAGTCAACAAATTGAACAAATTCACCTCCCACCCACATATAAACTTTTCCCCACACCGTATTACTAAAGATCTAAGTAAATAAGCAAAATATGACAAAAAAAACTCAATGGCAGAGGCTAGGGTTCCAATAAGATCAATAACATAACATAAGGGTTAAAAAGAGAATGTATATTAAACCAAAAAAGATTCAACTACTAACTTATAAATATAAATAAAAGGTCCAATAGACTATTATTTAACATCTACTCTCAAACTCACCATGCCAGAAAGCATCGAACGTTTGCCAATCAAACAACAAAATGTAGTACTCAATAATAAACAATTGTAATATCCCGCGTAGGCGCAACTTTTATCAGTATCAGAGGAATTACGAGTAAGCAGGGCAAAATTGTAATTTCGAGACGGAAGGGCTATAAGTAGGAACCAAGGCAAAATTTGTGTCATTTTCTACTTCCCTTCTCTCTCTACAAAGTTGGAAAACCTCTCCCTCTCTCTAGAAATTCGGTAATCATCATCTCCAACCTTAATCCATCAATTTTCTCCCCTAATTCCTTGATTTGCTAGCAAGCAAGCTTTTGAGAAAGATTGAAGCAAGAGGAACTAAGGAAAACCAAGTAAAGAGGAGGAATTCCAAGCTAGGGTTTTCATTGAAGGGAGCTTGGCAAGACCAGCAAGTATTAAGTGAGTTCCTTAGAGTAGCTATATCCAATTGGGTCATAATTGTGTGAGAATTACAATTCAATTTCTAAGATTTTAGGAAAAAGGATAGTTTTTCCCCTTTTTGATATATGTGATTTATTCATGTTTAATCCTTGATTCCAGTATGTTTTTATAGTTTAAATTGAGTCCATGGCATGTTTCAAAGATCATTGGGCAGTTGGGTACCAAGATTTTGAGGTTAAAACACGATTTCAGAACTCTGAGTTCTGCTACGGTCGCAGAGTGATCAGGACTTTGCTTTGCGAAGTAGCAAAGTTTTGCTACTGCCTATCTTCGCCTAGCCATCGCCTAGAGTTCGCTTTGCGAAGTAACCAGGAGTTCGCAAAGCGAAGTGGCCCAGAATGTCTTTTATTAATTAACAGTTGTACCATGCCAATGATCTTTGATATGCTTTGGGATAGAGATACTCATGAACCTTCAAGGATTAATCTAGGATAAATCATATGTATCAGACAGAGTGATGGGATAATAAGCCCTAAGTATGACATATGACAACGATATGTCTAGAACCTATAATAGGTTAGCAAGAATAGAGATATATTCAGGTAAGGGTACAAGAGTACTAGGAATGTATTTCAACATTCAAAAATTCAGATAAGATTATTATCAGATAAGTTAAGGGTTTAGATTTTCAGGATACCCTTAACCAGGCAGATTAGAGTGTACCTTAGACAATGGTACAAAACTAGTATCAGAAAATATCATGAATTATACAGACTATATGTGTGTGTGTGTGTGTGTGTGTGTGTATATGTGTGTGTGTGTGTGTGTGTGCGTGTGCGTGTGTGTGTGTATGTTGACAAGTCGTGGCTCAGGCACGCTTCAGATTTATTCTGGATAGGTCATCCCGTTAGGGAACCTACATGACGACTCACACACACACATATATATATGTATGTTCAGATAAGATTATATACCAGGACGTGCCTCAGTTGTTCACGTCAGAGTGACAATGAGGATACGTGTATCAGTTCAGGATAAAATATCAGGAATAATTAATTAACTATAAGGTTAAATTTATGTGTCTTCTGTGCTCTCGTCAGGTAGAGACCACAGGGGGTTCCAGTTGGAACGGGCAGGAACCTTCCGCAAGGATAACCACACATAAGTTTTAATTAAAGGATAATCGTGTGTCTTCTGTGCTCTCGTCAGGTAGAGACCACAGGGGGTTCCGAATACAGCTGGAACGGGCAGGAATCTTTCGCGAGGATAACCACACACACAGGCAAGAGGAGTCCGGTGACTAGCCTCAGATAGGAATTTTCACCGGTTATCAGGGGAATGTGCTCCGGGGTTACTCCACTCGGGGGCATTCCATAAAATTAACTCAAATAATAATGTTTGTTACACGCTAACATCTAACAGTTAAATATCAGGAAAACATTTTATGTAATCAGACATGAATTAGTATTAGGCAGGTATTAGTTATCAGGCATGCATCAGGTATCAGGTAGCAGTTATCAAGCAGTGATCCTAGGTTTCCCCTCGATCCTTAAGTTAGCAGTTTGTAGTCTAGTTTTTATGACTACACAGTTTAACAGGAACAGGCAGGTATAAACCCTATATGGGTAAAGTTAAGGCTTGCCGATCATAGGTTCCCTGAGATTGCCAACAGTAGTGCATGGCGACCCTAGGTTCCCCGAGGTTGCCAACAGTAGGTTGGGTGGAGCTCACTGAGACATTATGTCTCATCCCATTCCTTCTGATGCAGGTTCGCAGGTAGCACAGCAGCAAGGGTAAGGAGAAGGCTTTGGACTGATCGTGCTGGTTTCTATTTATTTTGTATTCAGATGTTGTATTATGATGTACAGTTTCAGAGACATTATGTATTAGCAGTTGGATGTATTGATACTTATGTTATGTATCATTATCAGTTAAACTTTATGTATTGTAAATTAATGTATCCAGTACGAAATTTTAATACTCGTATAAGATCTTAGGCAATCTTTCATATGGGTGTTACAACAATATAAACCCAAAATATATTTAATATTCTAAAAAATATATATCTCTCAAGCTAAAAATATTTAAACTTTAAGTTTGTTACAAATTAACTCTAAAAATAAGAGATCAAACAAAACTAACTAATATTATAACCAACAAAAAGGAGCAACAAACCAGATGAAACATCATAAAGAGGAGCATCGACCTACAAATTTATCAAGTTTTTCTTTTAGTTCTTACAAAAAAAGTTGCATGTTTAAGTCATAATTAAAATTTTCAACCTGAAGTTTTAGTCATAATTTAACTATCATTATACTTTTAAATTTTTGAATGACTTTTTACAAACTTTTTTAGGACCTTATAAAAAGTCATTTCACAAACAAACAAAAAATAGATTTTTTTAATATGAAATGAATTAAATATGAATTTTTTAATTCCAAAGTTCAAGATAAAACTAATGCAGTATGGACCAGAAATCACGTTTTGAGTTAATTTTTTACGAAGGGATTTTTCATAATGTTATAAACATGTCTGGAAAAAAAATCATTCAAAAATTTAAAAGTTTAAAGAGATTAAAACTTATTAAATTATAGGAACTCAAATTACATGCTATTTTTTTTACAAGGACTAAAAACAAAATTTGATATATTTATAAAGACTAAAAACGTATTTAACCCTTTTTAAAATGTTGGGTAAACTCAACTATGGATAAACCCTATGTTAAATTTGTTTTTACAAAACACTAATTTACTTTATGAGTAAAAATTTAATCTGGTCTCTCACAGTTTTCTCGCGACTCAATTTAGTCATCAACTCCAAATAATATAGCAAATTAGTCTATAACTTTTATATAGGAGGACAAATTATTCTCTAATATAAAATTATTATTTTTTGAGGGTCCTGATATAAAAATATTATGTGGTAAATATTCATTTTTTTTTGTTAAGGCTCTAAAAAATGTTTTTTTGTTAAGGATAAAACGGGCCGCTAAGAATGGGGGAGAAAAATAACTATATATATACCGTAAAAAACCCTAGCTAGGCACACATGCAAATCACTTTCTTCCGTCTGTTCTCCCTCCTCGTCACAATTTTAAATTCAGCTCTCTCTCTCAGGTAGGTTACAACTTTTCCCGCTTTTCAATATTATTATTCTGATCATAGGGTTCGTGATCGTCGTTTTTTATTATTTTCATCGAATCTCACTCATGCATTCAGCTAAATATTCGAACTAATATGATCATAGGGTTTTTCATCATTACCATGTTTTCTTTTACTTTCATCGAATCTTTTTTTTTTTTTTGAAAGAACTTTCATCGAATCTTATTTATGCAGTTTAATTTATTTGAATGAATTTGTTATATATATATATATATATATATATATATATATATATATATATATATATATATCGTTAGCTGTCTTTTGCACTGTTCTTTTCAATCATCGGTATTCTTTATGATTGATTTCAAGTTTTATTCATGTCATCAGTTGCAGACGATATGGCAAGGAAATCCGTCAAGAGTGTTACGTACAAAGATATTGAGCAGGTAATTAATTTATCTCTCTTTAATGTTTTGAATATGTGATGATCGTTCTTTGTTCGCCTTTCTTCATTCTTTCTTGCTTTAGAAGTAATCTTTTGTTATAAGTACGGAAACAAACACAGTATTTATTATCTTTGCCTGCTTTCTTTGTTATGTTCTTTTGATATTTGTTTACATTATCAAAACTAACTAAAGGGAATGTCATTAGGTTTCATAAAACAGTACGAAACGGCCACGACAAAACTGGTATCGGTCGTAGAGCCGTTACCGTTTTAACCAGGACCGTCCCTATAAAATCAGAGACTTAGCTCTCATAATAAAAATAGACTCTTAATAAAATAAACACACAATTTTTTTTTAAATAATCTTCTATTTGAATTGAAAATAACATTCGTGAACATTAAAAATAATCGTCATTGTAACTAAAAAAAATCTATATTCTTATCAATAATATGAAAATACAACTTATCAAATTGGAGGCCCGACTGAAATATGTAATTAAAATTATATTGAGTTATTAAATACTACATATATTGGTCTTTTGACCATAAGACACATAAATGTCTAAAGTGTTAATGTGTGTTTTATACCAATGTTCTTTCTTCCCAAGTTCAACTCTCATTGAGTGTTTTTTTTTTATATTAATATATTAAATGAGAAAAAATTATGATGAAAAAGTGTAAACTTATACCAATGTTCTTTCTTCCCAAGTTTAAACCAGAGAGTTGAACCGGTGACCCTCAACTTCCAAACACACAACCAAGCCACTGGGCTAACAAAACTTATAATGACTAAATTTAACATCGCAAATATATATTGCAATATTTTGGGCCTCATACAAGAAAAAAAAATATTTTGAGGCCTCCATAAATTGGAGGTCCAGCTCCATAGAGTTGTTTGCACCCCTCAGGAACGCCCCTGGTTTTAATGGAATGAAAAGAAATCACAAACCCAGTTGAGCTACGGGTTAAAAGAGTTGTTCAAACTTAAACGAATGGGTAAATATTAATCTAATTACTAACATTTGTCATTAAAAAAAATACAAATAATTTTAATAAAATTTGTGCAATGTCGTGATTAATTCACACTACAATGATGGCAATCCGTAGCAACTGAAATCGCAAAATTCTTAACGCAACCTCGACCGTTATTTAAAACCTATTTCATTAAGGTGTACGGATTTATTTAGGATTTTGATAAAAATGACAAAAATTGTATGGATTTAGCCATTGCTATGATTAGGCTATAAGTCGTTAACTTTTTTTTTTGACTTATAGCCTAATCATAGCAATGGCTATTTGGTGCTTTAACTGTTTCAGATTTTTATTGAATGAGGTTTTTATTTTTAATTATTAGTTAGCATTGCGAATCTAGTTGGATCATTATTCATTACCTAAGGATTACTAATACCTCCGTCCCTAATTATAAGACTTTTTTGAAAGAAAAAAAAAATTATCCATTTTTATAAGACTTTTTTGTTTTTTCCAACTACATTAATTATTTCTTTACCAACATACACTTATTTATTTTACAAATTTGTCTTCAATCAACAATAAATATCATGTTGAAAATATAAACCAATTCTCTCTCTTAATGATATAATTGTAAAAACAATACTCCCTCCGTTTCAAAATACATGTCCATTTTAGAGAAATTGGAGTAACCAAGGACAAGCTAGTTTGACACAAAAGTTCCTATTATACCCTTGTCTTTGATTTTCTCCATTTTACATTTATTTATCCTATCTCATAATTACTCCCAATACCAATACCAAAATTAATTAAACAAGTTCTTGGGAGAGTGCATGAGTAAATCCACTTAAAATTGGGTCGACATTTATTAGTAGAAAATAATTATTGTGGAGAAAATCTAGAATCCAATTAATTGGTAGGCAAGGGTAAAATATACAAAATGTATCATTAAACTATCAAATGGACATGTATTTTGAAACAAAAAATTTCTCCAAAATGGACATGTATTTTAAAAGTAATTACAAACAAATTTAATACTACAATCAACTTTCTTAATTTCCGTGATTTTTTTTTTAAAAAAATCCTAAATTCTTGCGGTATTCCATCTTCTGTTCAGCTGACCTTACATGTACTTGCTAACAATTTATTTTGCCTCATTACAGATGTGAAATCTCGTAGAACGATGCATACTTACATGTACTTGCTAACAATAACTTCTTTGACTCATTACAGGTGCGAAATCTCATAGAACAATGCATGCAATCGTATATGAGCCCGAAAGAAGTAGTGAACTCACTACTAAATGAAGCAAAAATAGAGCCTGAATTCACTGAACTAGGTAATGCAGTTTTTTCTTCTGTTTTTTGTCTCATCTTCACTTGGCCTTAGACTTTTTATGTATTATATTATGCTACTGTATCTAACTTGATTGAAATTTGAGTTGATATATTTGTAATATTCATTTGATTCTTGATATTTTGTTCTGCTGGATAAAGAAAGCATAGATTCATGAATTATGATTAAGGAAGCAAATATAGTAATATCACATTGAAACTTATACAGTCAACTCATTAAAAGTCTAAAAAATATTACTTTTAATTTAAAACTTTTTTTTTTTTTAGTTTCCTTAACCAGTGTCTCGGGAGCACCGGTTAACATGACCCTTAAAAAACCAGCTTGTTTGCTTTATTTATTAAGTGACTTCAATCAATGGCTAAAAAAAGCATCCATGTATTAGATACCTTTCAAGTCCTGATTCCGTAATTGTTTACATGTTTTAACCTCTAGAGTCATGATTTCATAACTGTTACATGTTTTAATTAATTTTCAATTCTTGTTTAATTAATCTCACATTCCCATTGTCTTTGACACGGTTGGCTCAATTAATATGTTGCTGCAATTAATAGTTTCATTTCAAGCCTTCCATACTTATTACTAAGTTTCTTTTCCCCCTCATCTTTTCAGTTTGGCAAAAGCTTGAAGAACAAAATCCCGAGTTCTTCCAAGCTTACTATACAAGATTGGCGTTGAAGCAGCAAATAGAGGAATTCAACAAATTGGTGCATAAACAAAAGCAATTGATGGACTCAGAGCAAGCTAAAGTTGCATCACTACCTACCTCTAATGGATTTCATTATCATCATGTTTCATCACTACCCACTTCTAATGGAACACATACCCCCGCTAGTAAGTTTCTACCTCCACAAATATTGTTTTTACCCTTTTCACTAGATTGTGTTTTTTCATCAGTATCAAGTCTTTTTTTTCACAAGTGTAATAATTTCTGAACTGAATTTCATTAAAATTCTCTTTATTTATCTCTGATTCTTATGTGCCATGGTGCGCCTACCATAAAAGAGATATGATCACTTTTTTTGCCTGTAACAGTAGAATAGACTAGAAAAAAAAATTAATGAATGAGTGAGTGAATAGGCTAGCTAGCTATAAGCTATGCAATAGGTTTGTACTTGAGAATTTAACATGGCAGGGTCATCCTGTGTATCATGAATTTGGAATGCAATTTTTTAATTATATATCTGTTTTGAAAAGAAAGATGTCTATGCTGCTGCTATTCGTTTTAATTTCTATCATTCTGAAAATTCAAAATACATACTCAATATTCTAGAGAGATGATAAAAAGATGTATAGTTAACCAGATTAACAAATGAAAGGAGTGAAGTTACAATCGCAATCTTTATTATTCTAAACTTGATATTGAAAGTTCAATTGCAATCTTTTCTACATTCCAGCTCTAAATATGTCATTTTGTTTTACAGCAACTGAGAATCCAGCAAGCTATTATGTGTCTGTGCAAACTGCTGAAGGTCTGAACCCAAAAAATATGAAACATGGGTTGGAATCCAATTTATCTTATGAGTTTAATAATGGTGGATCATCATTTGGTATGGTTGACGTGTCTGCTCAAGGAGATTGTTCGAGCATGCATTATAGTCAGAACTCAAACATGGGTTTTCAACAAGGAATTAATGGGGGAATAGCCATATCAGAACCTGAATATCCAAGTTCTTCTACTCGCATGTTTGGTGTTGATGAAAATGTCCTGGAGGCCTGCCCAATTGTCGGCAATGCATCAGCTATGCCAATCTTTAATAACGGTACTGGATCACCATTTCGTATGGTTGATATGTCTGCTCATGGAGATTTTTCAAGCATGCATTATAGCCAGAACACAAACATGGGTTTTCAACAAGAAACTAATGGGGCAATGGCCATATCAGAAGCTGAATATCCAAGTTCTTCTCCTCGCATGTTTGGTGTTGATGAAAATGTCATGGAGGCCTGCCCAATTGTCGGCAATACTTCAGCTACGCCAATCTGTAATAACGGTGGATCATCATTTCATATGGTTGATATGTTTGCTCACGGAGATATTTCAAGGATGCATTATAGTCCGAACTCAAACATGGGTTTTCAACAAGGAACTAATGGGGGAATGACCATATCAGAACCTGCAAGTTCTTCTCCTCACATGTTTGGAGTTGATGAAAATGTCATGGAGGCCTGCCCAATTGTCGGCAATGGTTCAGCTATGCAAATCTTTAATAACGGTGCATCATCATTTCGCATGGTTGACATGTCTGCTCACGGAGATATTTCAAGGAAGCATTATAGTCCGAACTCAAACATGGATTTTCAACAAGGAGTTAATGGGACAATGGCCATATCAGAACCTGAATATCCAAGTTCTTCTCCTCGCGTGTTTGGTGTTGATGAAAATGTAATGGAGGCCTGCCCATTTGTCAGCAATGCTTCAGCTACGCCAATCTTTAATAACGGTGGATCACCATTTTGTATGGTTGATATCTCTGCTCAAGGAGATATTTCAAGGATGCGTTATAGTCAGAACTCAAACATGGGTTTTCAACAAGGAATTAATGGGGGAATGACCATATCAGAACCTGCAAGTTCTTCTCCTCGCATGTTTGGAGTTGATGGAAATGTCATAGAGGCCTTCCCAGATGTCGGCAATGCTTCAGCTACGCCAATCTTAAATAATGGCCGATCATCATTTGATATGGTCGATGTGTTTGCTAATGGAGATATTCCAACTCCAAGCATGCCTCATAGCCAGAACTCAAACATGAGTTTGCAGCAAAGAGTTAATGGGAAGATGACCATAGTAAAACCTGAATATTCAAGTTCTCCTCACATGCCTGGTGCTGATAGAAATGCCATGAAGACCGGTTCAAATGTCCGCGATGCTTCAGCTATGCCAATCACTAGTGTTCAGTCCAACTCAGATTCTGACAATGAAGCAATTATGGATCTTATAAACACTTGTTATCCGGATCTTGCTTCTCTGTTTTCTGGTATGTCCTCTCTCTTGTGTTTCTGTGGGTCAATGTGTGCGTTTGAATAAAATGTTCAAAGCTTAGTTTGGATTAATCATAACCAGTAATTATTCTCATCTCCTTGTTTAACAGATGAACCTGACTACAATCTTTTTGGTCCTTGTAACTTTCCTGAAACTCCTGATATGCTGACTTTCAAAGTCAATAGTTGACGGTCTTTGATCATCATTAACTTAGGTATGTTCTTTACTTCTATTGTTAGGACCAAATTAGGAAGAGACCTGCATGATATATTATATGTATTGCTATGGTTCTTCTATTATTACTATAGCATGGTTTGTAGCTTTCGTAAGTAACTATGAAGCATGAACACAGACACAGACATCGGACACGACACTGACACGTCAACACCGATAAAGTTTTGAGAAAATGACATAATTTAATGTAATCGTAAGTGTTAGTATCAGACACCAAGACACGCCTTCAATCAGATTTTTTATTTTTTAAAATTAACCCATTCTGTTACCGAATTGGCTAACTTGTATTGGTGTAATCATGTAAAGTGCAATTTAAGCTTAATGGGTTTTTAATAGTTTTTACTAAATGCAAGAAATTTTTTAAAAATAGTAACTATTTTAATTGTTTATCTTGGCTGCAGGTTGAACAAAATGCTAGAACAGTGTTGTTCATAAAACAATAACTCATGGATGAACACATGCTTTGATATTTTAATAGTTTGCTACCTCCAAGTGAAGAAAATGTAATTTGAAACTCTTCCGTGTGATGGTGTAGATGATTATGGGATATTTTTTTTGTCTCGTTTCTTTAAATAGGGATTCACCTTTTGTCATGTGTATTTGGTATTTTGGTACTTTGTTTTGAGGATGATTTTATTTTATTTATGTTCCATATTCCATAACTTCATTAGTATAGTACTCAAGATCTAATCATCTGATGTCATGTTACTTTTTAAATAAATTTAAAATTTTAAAGTAATTTTTGTTTAATGAGTAATGAATACTCACTTTTTTATATAGATATATCGAAGTATTCTCCTTTATTTTTCTATTTTGCATTGGGTTTATTTATTTAATTTTCATGAGACTGACTAAACAAAATATTGGTTTTTTCAATGTTAACCTTGAAACCATTTTAAAAGCTCTTTTACTGAAACCATTTGACACCACAAAAGAGTCAAATCTCAAGTACCATTGTCTAGGTGATTGCGTGAATCCATATACAAGGACATTTTGAGTAGGCACACCATTTGTTCCTTGCCTAGTTTCTCATGACCTTCTGGTTGAGTCTTATATATCTTCTCATTTAGTTCACTATGCAAATAAGTTGTTTTGGATAGATGTTTTGAAGTCTCAGCTTTCTCTTCAACTTTTACCAACATTTCCTCTTCATGAACTACCACATGCCTTTCCTCCACCTGGTCATGTCAGCCAAACTTTATATGCCTCAACCTCTTGAGGATAGCCAAGGAATATACCTTTCATCTTGGCTCAAACTTTCTTTCACTAGCATTAATATAAGTTGTGCAGCTAAAAATCCTAAGATTATCACAGTTTGAAGCTTTACCTGACCATAGTGTGTCTTAAAATGAAGGGACCTATTAATTAAGTAGCAAGCATTGTAGCCGTTGATTAATGAATTTTACCGGGTATACTTGATCTCATAAGAGTTTATAAAAAGAGAGTTTACAAGCAGGTTAACTTGTTTTCGTGATTAATTAACAAAAAAGCTTATATATTTGTATAAAACTATTTTGCATAAGTTCAAAATAAGTCTATTCAAAACGGGCCCTAGATACTACGATGTATAATATTTTATAAGTTGATTTGAAAGATTTTTTATGACGTTTAATTACTTTTGTGATGTGTTTTTTGTTTATTGTCGTTTTGTTGTTAAAGTGCGGGTACGAACGCTTAAGTGTCCGACAGATATGGGGACGGACACCAAACTTGTTGTCCATGAGTGTATGGACTCAGGTATGAACATTTTTTATAAACGCGCGGGTATGGGGATGGACACTATAATACCTTGTCTAATGGATACTCATTGTCATCCCTAGATTATCCGACCAACAAAGCAACATGGGATAGTTTTAAAACTCCATTGACACATGCTAGGTATCGAAAACGAAGGCCCAAATCCATCCCATCACTAGTATCTTTCTTATTGTCTCGTTGTTCGACTAGGTAGTCAGCCATTTGTGACTCCCAAAAGCTTTATCCTTTGAATAATGGAATTTTTATTGATGCACAATGTCTTGTTTTCTATTTATGTTATTTTCTACATTTGTTAGCTGATAGGTTCTTTCATTGGAAAAACTCGTGACAAAGGCAAGCTGATGGAATCATAGTGAATTCTATCTATATAGTCGTTTAGAATTTTATATATCATCAGCGTATCCCTATAAACAGTTATAATGGACAAAATAGTAGTCTCTTTTATTAATATTAAAACACGGGAAAACATATGCATATTCCATCGAGAGTACATAGGCAACCATTAATATTAACGAATAAGAAGACAATTAATAATAAATCACTTGTCTAATGCATATATCTTCAGCCGAAAATTATTTGCCTGAAATATAGTGTTATCTCCTCTAGCTCGGCCACCAATCCATGTAAACATTAGATGATCCACCTGACTTGAAATTTTTTGGAGAAAACCTATTTGTAGAGGACCTCGTCAAAAGGACATAAGTTGGCCTAATCCTTCAGTTGGAAACTCCCATTAGTGTGGTTGCAAGTTTTCAACGCTCCTTCTTCATATCCCTCAAGAAAACACTAATATGACTTGGGTGAGGCGAGTAGGAGATTGCTTCAAACATTTTCATTTGGTACGAGAAATGATTTCTATCAGCTTCTACAATGTCAACTATATCGCCTACCCAGAACATGAGTCTCTGGTGAAGTGTGGAAGTAGCACATTCACTAGTATGTATGTAGTCTCTGCCGAGGATAACTGAATATGAAGGCTTGTTGTCGATGACAAAGAAATCATATCTCACTTCCTTTGGTCTCATTACTATGTTGGCTATTAGAGCTCCCAATGTGTTAGATGTTACACCCATGAAGCTAGCTATCTTCCTGTTAATAGGGATTAAATCTTCCATAACGTGTATGCGCTTTTAGGAATTCACGAGGTAGAGGTACTCTTATGATTCTTCTAGTGAATGGTATATTCCGAAAGAGATTTTCTTATGAAGCTAGTGCATCTTGGTGTTTCTTCCCTGGGAAGGAATGACGGTTTCTCCTATTTCTTGAGTCCCCATGCGGGAAGTTACTCCCTCCCTCACCACCGCCACCATGGCGAGGAGGTGAATTACCATCTCGACCCTTGCCACGTCATTCGAAGTGGTGGTGGGATGAAAATTTACGCCTTTGTGGCGTTACGAATCTCCTTGCTCTTAAAGTTCTGTCTTTTTCTTTGTTTTTGTTTTTGAGTGTGGTTGTCGTGTCGAGAGGGACTATGACGCTTGTGATGTTTAGAGATGTCGTCGCCATGGACAAATTTATCCATTGCTTCTCTTGTTTTACACGCTACAATGGTGTGATGATGACTTGATGGCCCTGTAGGTTTTCCACTCTGGCAAATCGTTTATTTTGCCGAGTATTTGTGGTTACCATTGAATCTGGTAGTATAAGTCTTATAAACAATCCCCAGAGCGATTTCGCACATAGTTTTCGACCTCTTCTGCATATTGATCCTCAAGTTATTTGGTTGTGTCCATGAGCAATTACACGTGTTCTTCTTTCTGTTCAGGAGGTGGCAGTGGAATCATCGTATAAATGATTATTGGTGATGGGGAAAAGGTTGGTGTTGGCATTTCGTGCAATAATGAAGTTGTTCTAACCATGACGCTCGCCAACGTATGAGATCGTGTAGCTGCTATGGTTGTGATGATAATTCCAGCCATTTTTTGTATTAGTTGGAAGGTAAAGAGGATTTGGGAAACGAGGTTCTTAGAACTTTGTTCCCACAAACGACGCTATTAAATGTTCTTAAACTTCGTTCCCACAATGCAACTTTAATTGTGGTTGACGGATGTCCTTCCCCAGTGTGAAGGGTGTAATTGCAAAGACACTCGAACACTCTAGTCAGCGAGGTTTCAAGGTGATTTCTCATAATAAGAGTGTGTGTCTGATTTCATTGTGGTCCACTCTACTTATAGACCCTCGGAAAGGATAAGTCGATTCTACCCTTATGACTCGATGGTCAGGTGACCGTTTGATCATATGATGAGCGCATTCTCTAATGCTTTGGGCTCTTCATCAGTGCATGTGGTATGCAACTGTAGATGATCATTTTATTGGGCCTAAATTGGGATAATGGATTCTGGGTTGTGAGGATTTGGCCTCGATCCATAACAACTTCCAATTAGTTACTTTATGGTAAGACCTTTTTCTCTACAACATTACCCTTATGAACTCAATACTTTATGGTAAGACCTTTTTCTGATACAAATTTTCCCCTAACAATCTAATCTTTTTTTTATCAAATTTAAATTAAAAAAACATATATAGAAGTAAATATGTTCTTGTCAAAAAAAAGAAGTAAATATGCTACGATAAAATATGATGAATATATTAGGAAGAACGATTTTTGTATATTTAACTTTTTTGTAAGGAGTATATTTAATTTTTGTATATTTAATTTTTTAAAAAAAAAAAGAAATAAATCTGATTCTATTATATCTTAATTAAGTCAAGTTTTTGGAAAAATAAATAAATCAGATTCTATTATCTTAATTAAGGCAAGTTTTTAAAAATGAAATCCAAAATTACTGATTTAATCTAATTAAAAATAATACAGAATTTTATTTCCTAAAATATTAAACATGAATTATCATTATAAATAGAGAGGTTGAGTGAATTCGCAATGGGTGAAAGAAAAATCGCCAGAGAAAAAGAGTGAGAAAAAGAGACTTTCAAGACTTGGAAAATAGGTACACGATTTTTTCTTTTATATACTGATCATAGTGTTTTTCTTTTCTTTTTTCTTCTTGTTTTCTCATCGATTCATACTTATTACACAATTTTTATGTTTGTTTTTTATTTTGTTGTTTTTGTTTTGTTGATATTTTATATGTTGTTATGATTATAACATCTAATCTTTTTTTATCTAACAACTTATTTGAACATTTTTATTGTGATTTTTATTAATATTTGGAGAAAATTGATTATGATTATTGAATAACATAGTTATGCACCTTATTCGTTCTCCAACCTATATGTTTTTCGAGTGGATTAGCTGCACTTTTTTGATTGGATTAGCTGCACGTTTTACTTCACATTATGACTTTAAAATGAATTTGTTATTTATTACCGGGTTAAATATTATGTAAAAAAGTTCATGGGAGCATGACTCGAATGTTGCGTTATGCAGGAGTAGGGGGTTCGAATTTTAGATTCTCTATTTATTTATCTTAAAAATGAATTTTTGGCCATGAAAAAAAATATATTATGTAAAAAAACAGCTAAATGTTATATTTTCATAATAATTTGATTAGCGAGTACATCCATACATGCATGAATTTTATTAAAAATGTTATCTAGATAAAAATGTTATTTATTAAAAAAAGTCAAATAATTTGATTTTGTACATTGAATATATATTTTTATAAAAAAACACTCTTTAGCATTTTTCTTATTATTTTTTTATTATTTTTCAATATTCTGATTATATATGGTTCTTGGGTGATCGCCGTGTCTTTTTTAGTTCAATTGAATCTCATTTTATATATGCAACTAAACATTCATTCAATTTTCTTTTTTATTTTTATCTTTCAAGTTTTTACTGGTTGTTTGATAATAGAGATGTGAATCTTGAAAGTGTTCAATTTGAGTTTACATACATTGTTTTTCATGTGTTGGGTTCTTATTTTCATCACGAGTATTGTTAATGATTGATTTCGAGTTTTACTTTAGATGTGCGTGTTTTTTACCTTTGAAGTTTTGTGACACTTTTTGATATAAAAAAAAAAAGTTTTGTGACACTTTAACTTTTCTTTATTTTGTTTGACGGAATTAACTTTTCTTTGTTATCAATTGTTTTTCTTTTATATTTATTTATGTCACTAATTAGTTGTTAATATTATATCTAAGATTTGCGATATGTCAAGTGGATCCGCAATGCATACTATTATTACTCGTCAAGATGTTGACCAGGTAATTAATTGACCTCTCTCTAATGATATGATATGATACACTTCACTTGCATGTGCATAAGTGAATAACTGATCAACTTAATTGTTAACTTAATTGTTTATATCTATTGATTGTTGATTTAGAATAGAATTTTGCGAAAATAAACAAAGTAATCATCTTTGTTCTTTACCTTTTTTATGTTTGTTTTGATAATTGTTTTCAATATGAAAACTAATGGGATTTCTTTAGGATTTTGAAAAAAGTGTATATTTGTATAGATTGCAATTGTTCTCGTGCTTTTATGCAGTTGGAAAATTTTATAGAATGAGGTTTTATTTTTTAAGGAAAATGTTTTGTGGGACGAAACGAATGTAGACGAGGAACGTGGCAACTACTTTGACCAATTTTTATATAACCACCATTGCCTTATTCCACTAAAACCGGGAGTTACATCCACCCAAGTTTTAACACATGAGCATTCGTTGGTTTGACGAAATTTTGGCCTCGCACCAAATAGCATTACTGTTTTTTAATTAGTAGATAGGGTTTGTTTGGTTACAAAATGCTAGAAATACATATTTTTATGTAAAATAAGTGGTTAAATAACATGTAGTTTTTCAATAATGAAGTAGTCAAAGTGATTAATGAGATATATGTTAAATAAGTTGTTAATAACATATATTTTTGTGGCTCCCTAAAAAAAATGTATTTTTGTGGTTAATGAAGTAGTGAAAATGGTTAATGAATTACAATCTTGTTCTTTTGGCAGGCTGAAACAATTTTGTATTTGTGTTAGAAACATACTCTTCTATATTAAAAAATAAAAAAAATAATATAATAATAATTAACAAAGGAAAGAAGTATTGTTGAGTACCCAAATGTCAAAAAATGTGTTTGAGTAACATTTGCTTTTAACAACTACCTCACTAATTTCAGCTTACCAAATTAAATAGATATTTTGGAAACCAAATTCTTCTTTAATTATACGAAGTAGAACAAAATAAAGTAAATTCAAAGCCCTAATAACAAGTTCCTTCTCCATCCTCTGTTGAAAAAAAAAAACTGAGAGAGAATGTTCTTCATGTTGGTGCTGTAAAAATCAACACAATTTTGATCTCAACTATTAAATCAACTTATACCATAAGATAATGGTTTGACAAAGTTATAAGAAAACTGTATGGAACTGTGTTGTTTTTTTACATAAGCAAATCCTTGATGGTTTTCCCTATCCCCTCTTCCAAATCTCTTCACTATTAGTCTATTACATCTTCTGTTCAGTTCACATTTTACAACTATGAGAGATTTATTAAAAATAACTTTTATGTTTTGGATTACTTGTCTTACTACAGGTGCAAGATCTCATAGAACGGTGCATGTTGTTGTATATGAGCCCGAAAGAAATAGTGAGCACACTGCAAGAGAAAGCAAAAATAGAGCCTATGTTTACTAAAATAGGTAACTTTGTTTTGTTAAACATTCATTTTGATCCTTAAATATGTGAAACTTCGTCGTTATAGTCTATGAATGTTCAAAATTGTAAATACATCCTCCTCAAGTAGCTTTTTTTGTTAGTAATATTAATTAATTTTACACAAACATTTAATAGAAATCAACTATTTCTCCACGTCATACGAATAAAGTAGGATATAGGTGGGCAATTTAGCAAAATACATAGTTGTTATTGGATGACAGTGTAGAATTTTTTTACATTGGTAATGCATATTCTATTTTCCCTTATAATTACTATGGTTTAATAATTTGAACTGGCCTTCTAAAAAAAGTTTTTTCATACATATGACGCAACTTAAGCTTAATAATATGTTGTGATAATTTTTCTTTCAAAAAAAAATATGTTGTGATAATTTTAGAACCATCTTTAAAGATATTTGAACTTTGTATGTTGTGGCCGCAAGGTTAAACTCTTACCAGTGATCTAACACTTCAAACGTAATTATTTGTTAAGTTACTAATGTAATTGATGGTTTTATTTCAAATCTTCCATTATTTCTTTTTCCAGTCACCTTGCATGCACCCATCTTTTGGTGTTCTTTATTAATAAGTAATTTACCCTCTCATTTTTTCAGTTTGGCAAAAGCTTAATGAACAAAATCCTGAGTTCTTCAAAGCTTATTATACAAGATTGGCGTTGAAGCAACAAATAGAGAAATTCAACGAATTGTTGGAAAAACAAAAAGAATTAATGGACTCGGAACAAGCTAATGTTGCATCATTACCCAATTCTAATGAATTACATATCCCTGCTAGTAAGTTTCTATCTCCACTATTATGAATAATAGGACACATTTCTTAAAGAAGAGAAGTCAATGAATTTTTCTTGAAGGATAAAGACCACCATGAAATAATTTCATGACTATTTTCTACCTATATTCTATTTAACTTCTATCATTCTAAAAATTCAATACATAGTTCCTATTCCAAAGACATGATAAAAAGATGTAGTTTTTTTTAGAGATGATAAAAAAAATTGTTGCAAAATAAATATATGCTCCATCGCATTTTTTTATTTTGGCTCTAAATGTCATTTTTATATATAATACAGTACTTGAGAATCCAGCATATGCTCATGTGTCTGTGCAAACTCCAGAAGGCTTGAACTCAAAAAATCTGCAACATGGTGTGGAATCCAATTTATCTAATCTATTTAATAACAAAGAATCATCATTTGGTATGGTTGATATGCATGCTCATCGAGATATTCCAAGCATGACTTTTACTCATAACCCAACCATGGGTATGCAACAAGGAGTTAATGGGAGAATGACCATATCAAAACCTGAAAATTCAAGTTTTTCTCCTCACATGTTTGGTGCTGATGGAAAAGTAGGTGGTGCTTCAGCTATGCCATTCACCAATGTGTTTAATCACGGTGGATCATCGTTCAGTAAGGCTGATATGTTTGTTCAAGGAGATATTTCAAGCATGGCTTATACTCATAACACAAACATGGGTGTGCAACAAGGAATCAATGGTGGGATGAACACATCAAAACCTGGATATTCAAGTTATTCTCCTCACATGTTTGGTGCTCTTGGAAATGTTAATTCTTCAGCTACTTCATTCACTAATGCCGAGTCCAACTCACAGTCTGTGATTGATGCAGTTCTAAATCATCCAGATCCCACTTCTTCAATCTTTCCTAGAAAATTTAGCTTTCCAAATGTGTCTGATCTTTTTCCTATGGGTTTTGGTATGTATGTTCTCTCACTTGTGTTTCTATGGGTTAATAATGTGTGCATTTGAATTTTTAAAATGTTTTTCTACATTAACAAAGCTTAATTTGGATTAAACATTATTGGTAATAATTCATCTACTTGTTTGACAGATACACTTGACAACTTTTATGGGTCACCCTTCATAAATTTGGATGATAATAACTCCCCTCAAACAGGAGAACAAGGTAAGAAATTATCTCATTCTCCCATAAGATAAAACTTTGCTTTGTGCCACAATTATGACACTACTGTTTTATTGGTCTTATAGGAAACAATGATAAGCCGAACTTTCAGAATTGAGTTGATACTATTTGATCATCATTGACCTAGGTATGTTCTTTACTTATACTGATAGGATCAAATTAGGAAGAGTCAGAGACTTGCATGATAAGTTATCTCATTATGTTTCTAGATCGGCTGCTTGTACTCATGCAATCATGTAGACTAACCCACATATGTTTTTACTTTTTATTGCATCTGTAAATAATTTTATAATAATAATAATAATAATAATAATAATAATAATCAGTTTAATTGCTTATATTGCCTACAGGTTGAATCATATGCTTAAAACAGTGTCATGCGTAGAACCTTAACTCATAGAGGAACATATGCTTTGGCATTTTGAAAGTTTGCTCGCCTCCTTCAGTGATGAAAAATGCAATTTGGAACTCCTCTGTGGCAGGATATAAATAATTAGTGGATTATATTGTTATTTATTTTATTTTATTTTTATTTTTGGCATTTTGATACTTTGCGTTGTTGGGTGAATTTATTTATGGTGACAATTTCCGCATTTCTTGGTTTTTATGGTTATAGTACTCAACATCAGATCATTTTACAGCACACTACTTTAATACTTTTAAGCAAATTTAAATTATAGGTTAATCCTATGTTATGGATGTCAGTACCCACATTTTTTTCATGGATATTAAAAATTTCTTTTTATTGTGTATCATCTTGATTTATTTGATTTTCAAGAGTTATACTACAATATTATAGGTGGACAATGATGATAACGTTCATTCTTAAAAAAAATGATGATAACATTCTTTCTTGTAAACCAAACCACCGAGTAGAGAGACAAGCGATTGTGATAACTCATTTACCTATTAGGGTGGCTCTGTTTATGCCTAATCTCTTTTTTATTGTATTTCATTCCCATTTAAATTGTATATGTCGATACGCATTGAACTTCTTCTGGGGAAAAAAATACAAAACACTCCAAAAGGTATGAATGACCAGACCCACAAGAGACCGTGACAATATCATAAAATTGTAAGACAACAAAGCACAAAAGCACATACTTTGTTTGAAAGCCTTTTTTGCCAGATAACACACTGTTGGTCTATTTTTGAACCTATTATAGGTACCCTTGAAACAATATGTCAGTTTGAATTTTTTAAGCAAGCTCTAAAGATAGGAGACATTAGAGAATTAATGTGATCCAAGCAACCATATAATTATATCTATCTATCTATCCTAGCAGTTTGATGACAATTTATGAATGATGATAATACCACAACAATGTAAACCAAACCTGTTCCAGTCACTTTAGGTACAAAAGCATGGAATTGAATGCAAACTCCAATTCAATCCTAATCTCTTATTTAATCACTTTAACATTTTAGAAGTATGATTTATGTTTAAACGAAATAAAGCGTAACTAACAAACCAATAATGGATTTGTCCAAGTGGTAAGGGACTTGGGACGCTTAAGCAAGTGGTCATTGTTCGATCCCCAACTCGTGTATATGGAAAAAAAAATATGATTGGGAGGGGGAGAACCCACCTTCTGCACCACACAAATTTCCCTACGGAGATTAGTCACCACTAAACGACAGTGGAAACTTCATACAATAAAATGGTAATCTAAAAAAACATAACTAATTGGATAAAACTCTACACTGGAAGTCTGGACCCCTGAATTAAACACAACTATGTTCCATTCCAGCTCAAGGATAGCTGGTCTATTATGTCCTCAGTAAACATTTATGAAATGAGCAGCTGTAGCAATAAAATGTGTATGACATTTACATACCTTGAATTTTGTAACCGTCGGCTAAATCAAAATGGTATGAGAGTTCAATGTTTTTATATAATTTCACACATAATACCTAATGGCATCCTTCAAATTTCAGTTTATCCCTTTGTACTTCTTTTCCCCCTTTAACATGGTTATCTTATCTTAACTCGTAGAAATACCCTCAAAGCTCAACATTATATACAGAAAGTGAGAAAACCATTTTTATGATAGCTTATAGCCTAATTCAATGCAGCTAGTACCACACGACAATATTCATTTAAATGCTCGATGACTATCATATTTAACAATCTGCTTAAAATAGGACCATTGGCATAAAAATGACTAAACTTAGTAAATCACCACTCTGTTGGTATCCATTGACCATAGATGAATTTAAATTGCCAATTTGACTGAAATAACTCCATCACCTAATCAAATGAGAACCAAAGGATTGTGTTTGTAAAATGAATTTATGAGTAAACCCCTTAACAGTATATACTACTAAGTAATCTGCTATATCAAATAACCTTAAACAATTTACCTGATTAATTCCTCAATTTATGGAAATCCCACATAACAAACACATCCTCCACTAACCTAAAACACAATTTCCACCTTGAAACACACTAATCACACACACCCAATGCATGAAAACAAGTATCAATTCCAGGGTAGTTGTAAATTAGAAAACTTGGAGCATACCTAGTAAGTACCCATCTTGTGAAATTTATTAGTGTTCTCATATCAATGTCATCTTTTATCTGTCATATTAACCTCTATTGCCACAATGTCACAGTCGACACTAATCCATAATCTCTATACAGGGTCCTTATTTTCCAATGTTGGCTAGTAATTGGTTGCTTATGTACAGAAGAGTTTTCAGGTGTCTTTATAAGCTGAAGACAGGATTTCAAATTCAAGCGGGAGACTCTAAATAAGTTAGTAATCATTACTAGTTTTAAAACTTGGAATCTATCTCTTGTTAAGCCCCACATTGAAGAAGTATTACAAACAATAATACAAAAGCTAGTAATAAATCAAAATCATCAGCACCTCTCAAATCATACCTTTCTCGGTCTTTTGGCAAAGATGAAATGCATTTAGTATTTGTTCTTATCAGTTTAACATATAGGTGAACAATTTGCTTACACAATATTAAACTTGTTTTTGTAGAGGGAGTGCTCCTAACAATGAGTTGAGATTCTCTCTATTTCTAGAAAGAATGATAGGACTCTATTTAGGTGAGAGAGCTAAACACAAAGCAATGTTGGCGAGGATTTTCTCGAGACAACACATATGATGTATCACTCATTCATTTTGTCAAACTAAAAAATGTAGCACCTATACTTTGTCTTACCTAGGTTTGGTAGTTCAGTAAAAGATCTATGTTCTGTTTTAGGAAGTAATAATGATGTCATTAATGCAGGGAGTTACACTAGAGAAAAGCATCTAATATACACATAATGTCAAATACTATTCTGAAATATCAAAGCAAATTATTGATCAAGATATTTTCTGCCATACCCTTTATTTTCAAATCAAGTTGTAGGATGTCATTCTTTTGAAATCAATATCAGGATAGCTGTAAACCTGATATCTACAAATGACAAGTACAATTTCACACTTTAACGAAGCTGGTTAAATAAAATACAAAGGACACTTCATTTAGATCATGTAAAGATTGTAACATTTTCCCTTTCTTTTGAAAAGGGTCATCTACAAATGACAAGTACAATTTCACACTTTAACAAAGCTGGTTAAATAAAATACAAAGGACACTTCATTTAGATCATGTAAAGATTGTAACATTTTTTCCCTTTCTTTTGAAAAGGGTCATCTACAAATGACAAGTACAATTTCACACTTTAACAAAGCTGGTTAAATAAAATACAAAGGACACTTCATTTAGATCATGTAAAGATTGTAACATTTTCCCTTTCTTTTGAAAAGGTTATGAGTAAAGCAACAAAGTAGATGAGCTGATCCAGCTACTTTGGTCTTTAGCAGCTCATACCTGCTTAGCAATAATGGCCTTGTGGTGTGGTGGTCCTTCTTCGCATTTTAATAGAAACGATGACAATTTTATTTCAAAACTGAGTTTGTTTTGATCATTTCTTAGCACACACTAGATGAGCAAACTTAATAAATCACCACTCTGAATCTCTGATTATATCCATAGACTCTGGTCACTATTATAAATAAAAAACCACTTTTTAGGTTCATTGAATAATTGATGTATCTAGTATATATTATTGACCAGATACATCAGTTATTCAATGAACCTAAAAAATGGTTTTTTTTTGCTTATAATAGTGATCCGGGTGTATGAATTTAAATTGCCAATTTGACTTACATAACTCCATCACCTAATCAAATATGAACTACTAACAAGTTAAGAGGTGAGAACAAAACAACTGCTTTTGTAATTGAATTTAGGAGTAAACCCCATAACAATATACACTAACAAATGATATAAAATGCTATAGCAAATAATCTTAAACAATTTACCCAAATAATTCCTCGATTTAAGGAAACCCCAAATAACAAACACATAAACCACTAACCTAAAACACAATTTCCAACTTAAAACACAATAATGACACACACCCAATACATGAAAACAAGTCTAGATTCAAGGGTAGTTGTAAATTAGAAAACTTGAAGCATACCCAGAAAGGGAAATTGATTGAATCAACCAACATGGAAGGGACCAATATCACCAGAGCGAAGAGAAGTAGCGAATTCATCAGCAATAGTTAAACAAGAAGTGATCCAACCACTGAGAGCAATCCAAGCCATCTTTGCGATATAGAGAGCAGAGTTAAGTGCCATTGCCATTGAAATAATTGGAGTGGTTTCAAAGAATACGTGGAAATTGACCAATGGGTTGAAGTTGAAATTGAAGGGTACCCATTAATTGTTCAAGAACATGATCTTCCTAGAAGGAAAGTAGTTGCGTAGGTTATATGCTCAATTTATTTCCCTTTGCTCTCTAAAAATAATTCCTAGGTACCCTGCTTTTTTGGTGACGTGCCCTTTCAAACCAAACAAATAAACCAGCAAAACATTTTATAATAAAAATTTGGAAAAAAAACGTTTATAATAAAAATTTGGAAAAAAAACGACCCAAGAGTGCTTGGATAAGATGACATCAATCTTTTCTATCTTAATCAAAGCCTATAGCAACGTTAAAATTATTTGTGTCTCACAAGCCTCGAATGATTAGTCTCCATTATGCGTGCATTTACTGACCGTACTAGATTTCTTGATTCGCTGGGAGAGAGTAGAGAGTCAAGGTTCGTTGGCAAGTACTTCCTTTCTATTAGTGCCGAGCCTAGCATCACTTTAGATAGGAGCAGAATGGATCACTTACAACTGAAATTTCTTCGCTTCGATATATCGTACGACGTAATGGAGATCTTGGTCTAGGTCCGGTGGTTCGCAGAATTCGGAAGCAACGTTAAAACTCTTAGAAAGAGTTTGTCGTCTATTTAAGTCCTACAAGGTTCGAAAGATTAGTCTTCGTAGTTGCACGCGAAGGATACTTGGTTTACGCAAAAAGAAAATACTAGGAGAAGCATATTCTATGTTACACTCACAAATTCAAGTGTATATACACTCGTTATTTAAATATTTTATATAAAAAATGAACATGGTAACATGTAATCTAAAATCCTCTCTTATAAAAAATATTAGACGTAAATTCACATAATTTTAACTTTTTGACAAATAAATTCACATAATTTTCGATACATTATTATTTGTGAAATGAAATCTCATCTAACTTGCACAACAGTTAATTTGAATGTTATCGGTAGATTTCTATTGCCTAACACGGCACTTGTCTATGCATGAACATGATGGTACGAGAGTCATATGGGTCAATTATAACTACTAGGACTCTCTTTGATAAAAAAAAATATAAAAAGAGTTTTTTTAGAAATATAACGGATAGTTAATAAGTTAAGTTATAACGGATAAATTTATAAAGTGTGTAGCTTTCTTCAATTCTCACAACAATATCATCTTCAATGCAAACAATAATGAAAATGCATGTTTTGTGATTATTGTTGACATCGATAGAATCACAAAAGTTGCAACACTATGTCAATCAATGGATGATAATTTGGATTATTGATTTTAAAAAAGAAGATAAGACTTGGTTAAAATATTTTGTTTACTGGTTTCAAATAAATTAATGATATGTTTGTTTCATATTTTACTTGGTTAAAATATTTTTAATAGTCAAAATTTAGGGTCTGTTTGGATTGACTTATTTTTTGAGCTTATGAAAAATAGTTTATACAAATAAATAAGCTTTTATATTAATTTATAAGTTCTTACTAATGAAAATTGTTTCTTCATAAGTTGTTTTTTCATAAACTTCCATAACAAGCTTATGAATAATACACAAAAGTTTATTTATTTGCATAAATTATTTTGAATAAACTAAAAGATTAAGCAAATCCAATCAGGCCCTTAATATATCGAAGTCAAAATATGTCCATTAACACTCTTTTATTTTTATTTTTTGTCACATAGGATGTAATGCGAATACTCCTAACGCCCTAAAATATATTCAAATAAAAAAGACACAAAAAGCAAAAAAGAGAAAAAGAATTAGACCAGAACCTCCAAAAAAATAAAAATAAAAACCTAAAATTAAACATTCTTAATTTATTCTTTACAAAACTTTCCTGAATAGCTTACAGGGAGCTCACAAAAAAATATAATATAATAATACATAAAAATAAATTTAATAAAATAAAATTGGGGACACTATTACCCATATTAATCCTATTCTAGTTTTGTCCTTAATTCATATATTAATATAACAATAAATTAAATACAAGTTAACAGAAGGATCAAGTTGTTCAAAGTAATTTAAAATCAAGATATTTTTATTTTTTATTAATTGAAAAATTTTAAGAGATAAATGTTTGACCCTTTATTTTTAGATTTTATCTGTTATTGGTTTACTTACCTAGTTAATGTTTCTTCATTAATATAAAAATAAAATTATTGGTCATGTAAAAGTATAATTGATAAAATATTAGAAAAAAAAGTAGTTAATAATTAATATAGCTTTGAAATATAAAAATGACATATGAATAAAAACAACTTTTTGTTAATAAAGTAATTAAAAGGAAAAGATTTTTCTACCCCTGAAAATAGTGACGTGGCGACTCTTCTACCACTACATGTCTCAAATGACATGACCCTCAAACAGCAAAAGCACTTTTACTGAACCAAAAAAATGAAAGCGCTCCTTTTACGGCTGCTTCCACTTCCAGTTTTACAAACAAGGTGATCATTGTAAAGTACAAAGAACTTGAAGCTTTCATGGATCATGCATGATAGAGACTTGGGGGATTCAACCACATGCAACATTTTCACTTTCTGTCGTTTTCTCTTTGCCCAGATTACCTTCCTTTAGAGTGCAAGGTAAACAATGCCATTCAAAATATAATGTTGAGTTTCAAAAAATAAAAATTTGAGTTTTCATTTTATCAATTTCTTAGGGTGTGACAAATGGAAAAGAAAAAAACAAATTTTCTTGTTTATACTCTCAAAAACAATAATACTTGTTTTTTATTTTCGTTTGGAGCCTGTTGATATACATAAAATTTTAAAAAAATTGAGTCTGTAAGAGCACCGTGCGACCACCCCAAACAGCGTGTGTCTGAGAACGATCATCTACAGCACAAGATGATATCTCAGCATGAGAATCATCTCAGCCGTTAATCACGCTCTGATCGCACGGTCTTCGTTCATCACCCAGACATATGTTCCTGTCTCCTTAGAAATCAAGGACACAGTAGTACGATCCTATAGAACAGATCCTGTTCAAGTAAGGTCGTATCCATTGCTCTACGCGTAATTTATATAAACAATTGAGTTGTGCTTATTTCAAACGATGTGGGACTAAAAGCTTGTTTCTGTTGTGTGGTAGTAATACACTAATACTTGCTTATACAAATGCTTCTGACTCTTGAAGCTATTTCAGCTTTAAAACAAAGTTTGTTCAACTGAACTTAGTGCAAAATCATTGCTGTGATGCATTCAATAAGTTTTTTTCAATCTTATTGGATGTTTATATTTTAACAACTGGTATAGTAATAGATGAATTAAGCAAGATTTTTTTTTTTGTCCTGATTAGTTTTGTACTCAGAAACAGGAATACACAATTCAGAATGTGATGGATTTAGTATCTTATCAAATAACTTTATTGTTTGAGCATTGGATTGTAATTCCTGCAAGCATGACAATCTGAGAGGCAAGGCACTTAATCTAGAATTTACAACTAGGTCCAAATGAAACATTTCATGAGTAGTAACATTTTAGAGCTGACATTCTAAATATTTTGTAATCTATCTTACTATTTAGTGGTAGTTAGCAACAGTAAATTCATGTCTTTAAGTCCATTTTAAAAGTTATTGTATCAAGCTTCTTTTTACTTTACATGTTCCCCCATTTTCAAAGTTAGTAAAAGATTGTTGCCCGAAATGATGTCTTTGATTGTTTTTGCCCATGTTGAAGAAGAAAACATGTAAACAGTTTTTGTAGAAGAAGAGGAACTGGATATACACTTTAAAAAGAACTTATATTACTTTGATGCATTGTTTAAGCCCTTCCAACATAATAGGATTATTGTATTATAATCTCTATAACATTTTAAAAAAGGGTCTTGTTAACGAGTGCCCCCGGGGCACTCTTTAAGCATTCCAAAAAAAGAAATTATTCTATAAAAAAGTCAAATATTTCAATTTCCAATGTATTGATTACATAAATTTAAAAAAAAAAATTACCATTTAAAGGTCTTAAAAAGTGCCCCGGGGGACACTCGTTAACATTTCCCTTTAAAAAAAGGTATACTATAATTCAAGGTTAATTAAACAAGAATCATCAGATTTGTACTTACTTACAGGCTATGAATATATATCTTATAGACAGTAATACATAATGTAGAATGTGATGGATATGAACGCCTTTAGTATTTTAGTGAAAATTACTAATTAGTAGTAGCTTGCTTATGTTTTTAACCATTTTCTATATATTATATGGAACTTCTTGTTCTTGTTATGACAGTCAGTCCAATTCAAAAGGATAAATCTCTATAAATGGCACAGAAAATCAAGGCAGGCAGTCAGGCTAAGGGAAGTGTGAATCTTGACATGAAGGTTAGACAAGGTATCTTTCAATTTCATTTTCCAAGTGTTGTTATTATTACATCCCTCACTTCAACACTTGATTGATAACATTTTATTTCAACATTGATATAGAACTTTCATAGTCGCTCATGTTTCTAGTAACTTGGAGCTCTGCATCACACTCGACTTTGTAATTTTGATGCAGAACAGCTATTTGATGGCCTTCTATGTTTGTCGTTGCAACATAATCCTATATACTTGAATGGCGTAGCTACGTGACATACTTTCTCTAGTGCCAACATAATATCTGCTTGATAAATCCCACATTGAAGAAGCGTGTCAAATTGTAACACAAAAAACTAACATATAATAGAATCATCAGCACCCTCACAAATCATACCTTTCTCGGGTTTTTGGCTAAGATCAATGGTTCAGATGATATTAAATTTATTTTTTTAGGGATAGGAATCTTCACGTGTCGCCAATGCCTTGCAGTATAATGTGAGCGTGGCATATCCACCTAATTAAGTATGAATGTTTGATGGTTCAGGTCTGCGTCACTTGTGCTAGATCTATTTGCCTTGGTTAGATAGATTTTGAAGCATTTGGTGTGATGTCCTTAACCAGAAAATTCAGCAGCTTTTCCACCCCCATTGAAAATGTGTATTTGCATTGGATTGGATCTACCTTGTTATCGTTACATTGTTGTAATTCTTAGGCGACTGATATCTTGCCATTAATTGCCAATAGTATCATGAAGATATTGTCATAACAACAGATTATGCCACCTGTTGTACATATCTCTAATTTAGTATCAGTACCATCATTGGATGTCTAGCTTATGCGCATATTCAACATTATAAGGGTGACAAATTCGCTACTCGAAGTCAAAAATGTGTATTTGTGGGCTATCCGCATGGCACCAAGGGATGGCGTATGTATGATTTGGAGCTGGGTGTTGTCTTTAACTCTAGAGATGTAGTTTTCTGTGAAAATGAATTTCTATTTGCTGCAGCAATTTCATCTAATATTGATCATATCTTGCCTGATGCCTCTTTCAATGATATTGTTGAAGGGGATTCATTTCAGAATGTTCCTACAATTGAAACTACAATGTTACATGACCATGACGAGTTAGGTGTCATGCCACCTGCTGTTCCAATTGTATCTCCTATTGAAGCTTCTCCTCATGAGTCCCATGATATGCCACCTGCTGTTGAAATCAGTGAGAACCACCTGTTACTGATACTGTCGAAAATATTGGACGTGGTCATCGTAGCAAAATTCCTTCTATCAAGTTGCAGGACTATGTGACCAATACCATCTCTAAGATATGCCCCTCAAATTGTTCTACTGCTTCGTCACGTCATTCAGGTACACCCTATCCTCTAGCCAAATATGTGAATTATGCTAACTTTTCACCACAACACAGGCATTTTTTAGCCGTTGTTTCTGCTGGTACAGAACCTCAAACCTTCGCTGAAGCTGTCAAGGATATACGATGGCGAAATGCCAGCTGGAAATTGAGGCTCTTGAAAAAAAATGGCACTTGGACAGTAGAAACACTTCCTCCAAACAAAAAGCCTATCGGTAGCAAATGGGTGCATCGGATTAAATACCGTTCAGATGGAACTATTGAACGCTATAAGGCAAGGCTCGTTATTAAGGGGAACAACCAAGTTGAGGGGTTGGATTATCTTGAAACCTTTGCTCCGGTTGTGAAAACGGTAACTGTAAGAATGTTTCTCGCTGTTGCTGCAGCCAAGCATTGGAAACTTCACCAAATGGATGTTCACAACGCTTTTTTACATGGTGAACTTGACGAGGAAATATATATGACATTACCTCCCAGTTTCATGACGTCTACACCAAATCAGGCATGACGCTTGCGCAAATCTCAATACGGCTTGAAACAGGCACCTCGATGTTGGTTTTCCAAACTCAAAAGCACTCTTCTACGGTATGGTTTCGCACAATCCTACTCTGATTATTCTCTCTTTACTATACATCGTGACTGTGTAGAGTTGTATGTGTTAGTTGATGTGGATGACCTGATCATTTTTGGCAACAACGACAAAGCAATTGAGTCCTTCAAATCCTACTTAAGCGCTTTCATATGAAAAATCTTGGCCCTTTAAAATATTTTCTCGGCATTGAGGTGGCTCGGAATTCCAATGGAATTTTCTCATGTCAACAAAAGTATACACTTGACATCATAACCGAAGCTGGGTTGTTGGGAGCTAAACCTGTTAATTTTCCCTTAGATCAGAACCATCATCTTCCCTTGGCCACTGGAATTCCACTTTCCAATCCGGATCACTCTAGAAGACTAGTAGGTCGTTTGATCTGCTTAACTGTCACTAGACCAGAACTTTCTTATTCTGTTCATATGTTGGCTCAATTTATGCAAAAACCTCCAGAAGAGCACTGGAACGCAGCTCTTCGTGTTGTTCGCTGTCTCAAGGGAAATCCCGGCCAAGGTATTCTTCTCCAAGCTGACTGTGATCTTCAAATTTATGCCTGGTGTGACTCGGATTGGGCAGGTTGCCCCTTGACTAGGCGCTATCTAACTGGATGGATTGTTTTTCTTGGGAACTCACCTATCTCTTGGAAAACCAAAAAACAACAAGTTGTCTGGCGTTCCTTTGCTGAGGAAGAATATCGTTCCATGGCCACTACCGCATGTGAGCTCAAATGGTTGAAAGCACTTTTGCTCTCTCTCGGTGTCCCCCAATCTCACCCCATGATGATGTATATAGCCAGTCAGCATTGCATATAGCTGCTAATCCAGTTTTTCATGAGCGCACAAAACACATTGAAGTTGATTGTCATTTCTTACGTGATGAACTCTTCAAAGGATACATTTCAACTCATCACGTGTCCAGTAATATTCAACTAGCTGATATATTTACCAAGGCATTGGGAAAACAGCAGTTTGATTATTTTCTAAACAAGTTGGGCATTCACAATCTGCATGCTCCAACTTGAGAGGGTCTTAGGCGACTGATATCTTGCCATTAATTGCCAGTAATATCATGAAGATATTGTCATAACAACACATTACGCCACCTGCTGTACATATATCTAATTTAGCATCAGCACCATCATGTAAATGGCTTTAACATTAGGCAAATATATTTGGAATGATTAGCTATTGTATTTAATTTAAGCCTTGTACTTGTATACATATCAGAAAAAGACTGAATGAAAATCATGACAATCCATCACAAATCAATCTTTGTTAGTAATCTTCTTCTGCTTATTATGACAACATGTACTCTGATAAACTACATTGCTCTATCAATAGAAGATCAATCTTCTATTCCTGAAAGTAAGTATAATGCTATTTGTAAATGGACAATCCTGGAAAATTGTTGTTTCCACTTGGAAAATTACCGACCCATGATTTTACTAGTTTAACCCCCCAACTGCAGCTATGTCGTTCGATGATTGCATTGGGAATTAATTGCAGTTGGCTTCCTCAACGGTAGTTAACTACCGTTGCGATTGAAATTTTCCCAAATACAACAAACATACTCCTACCTCATTATTCATACATCACTTTTTTTACCTCATCCATAAAACCCCTAAAGTGTAAAAAAAATTCCCCAATCTTTGTCTCAAATCATTGAAGAAGTATTGTTAGAAGGTTTCTACATATATTTGACGTCAAGAAACAGGTAATGCATATTTTAACCCGTTTAAATTTGTAGCATTTTCTGCCATATTTTCTAGCTTCTGACATGAACTCACAACAGTAGTTAACTACCTTCGGCATAATTGTAGTTAACTACTGTTGGTAGAACGACAGTTAGCTACCGTTGTGGCACTGTATTTCCAGCAGCTACTGTTTATTTTATTTTTTTCAAAAAAATTTCTTTTGAGTTAAATATTAATTAAATGTTTTTATATTATGTTATTTATTTATAGTTATGGTTGAGAGATGATTGTCCATTACCTCCATCATCTTGTTTATTTATAGTTATAGTTATGTTGTTTATTACGTTGTGGCACTGTATTATCTTGTTTTTTTTAAAGATGATTGTCCACTACCTCCATCATCTACTGAGTGGAAGATACACAAAAGGGATGAGGCTGAGTCATGAGAATTTGATTTTTTGGATCGACAAAGTTGGTTACGAGACCTCGTGAACATTGAAAAAGGAGAGAAACCGACACCACCAAAAAAAGAATCAAACCGAGTCAATGCAATTATGTGCAACACTCCTGAAAAAAGCAAAGGAAGAATTTGAAGTTATTGCGGAAGATGATTCAATTTCACTAGATGGAATATGTCATTTTTTTGTTGGTGTTCATCTTTTTCTGTTCGATATTACACCAACATATTTGTTGTGGTAGATAATGTAACGCCAATTTTTGTGGCCAATATATAACTAACCTTTTGTAAATTATATAAATATATGTCTCTGTTTCAACAATAATCTATTTTACCTTTCATTGTTTTTTTCTGATATTTGTTATTTCATAAACTTTTGTGAAGTTAAACGTATTTGAAGATGCACAAATTGAAGTTCATGTCCTATACTCCGCTTTCAAGAAGACGATTAAGGTTTTTTTAACTTTGACCGACATGATGGATGAGTTGAAGACACAACTTAACAAATACTTTGTCTATCTTGGTGAAAATCATACTACATCCCATGTATTTGTTTAGACGCCATGTGTAGATCTGGACGAATATAAAGATGAAGACATGTGGAAAACCGTTTATTATCCTCAAGTTATTCTCAATAACCAATTTTAAGAAATATAAAGTGAGGATGGAAACTCAAGTTTATTAAATATGTACTTGTTACATAATCCACCTTCACCGTGATTAATTGCATCGTATGGGAGAGTTGTAAGGTTAGTGAAGTGGTTGAGGTAAAGAAGTTAAAGAGTTGAGTGATAAAGACAAAAATAATTCAATTCAATGATAGTAATATGTGTCATTTAGAAAAAAGGTTGTATCGATTTCCATATTAAAATAATTAAAAAAAATGTTAAATTGAATAATTGGTCCTTTAATGTATTTAGTGTTTTCATTTTAATCCCTTAATTAATGGTTATTATGTTTTGACATGAATGAACTATATGTTGTAGTCAAGAAAAATGACATCTATATAATATAAAAAAGGAAGATGTCTCGGATATGTCATCAATAAAATATAAGATAGAAAGATGTTATCTAAATTGTGTCTAAAATTTTCTTTTTGTCACCAAAAGATGCCATGTGACTATGATAAAGTGTCACCAAAATTTTCTTTTACTTGTACAAATGTCTAAGATAAAGTGTTTTTTTAATTTAAATTTCACTCATTTCCACTCTTACTCTCTTTTTATAAAGAACCTTTTAACATATTATTTCATTTCAAATTCAATTATTATTACTATTATTATTATTAGACAATATTGTTGTAGCATGTAATTATTATTAGACAATTATTATTATTATTATTTTTGACGTGATTTTTTTGCCTAAAAAAAATTCTCAATTTTTTTGCTAACATTAATTAAGAGCATGAAACAAAAGAGAAAATGTATCATTATTTTTCCTGTAAACATAAAGTCCAGAAAAGTAATTTAGAGGTTACATTTTTCAATGAATTTTTGTAAGCATGTTTAGGACGTTAAAAACCGGTCTCCCGCATAAAATAAGAAATTTTCAACAAGAGACAAATTAATTATAAATTTTTAAAGCGATTAAAATAACCAAAACAACGAAAACATTAACCGAGAAATCAAACTTTGACCTGATTTTTTACACAAACCTCTAAAAAATACAGATAGGATCTGTAAAGTTCATAGAATTCGGAAGACGCCTCAATTGATTTTGATTTTACGATTAAAACATACTAAATCGCAATTTTGTTCCGAGTAAGCATAAACTCATGGGTCAGGTTTCTTTTCCCAATTTTGCAAGAATGTTTAGAACATCCTAATAATCTCCATCACGAAATTTTGGAGTTTTTAAAATATGGATTAATTAATTATGATTTTTCGTTCCCATAGTTATGATTTTTTTAAAAAAAATCATTTTAAATTCTTCCCTCGTATAAAAATTCCAAAATTTCGTGATGCAAGTTTTTATGATGTTCTAAGCATGTTTGCAAAATTGAGGAACGAAATTTGACCTGTGAGTATAATCTTATTCAAAACAAAATTGAGATTTTGCATGTTTTTTGTTTTGAAAAAATTAAAATAAATTGATACGTCTTTGCAATGCTATGAAACTCTGCAGACTCTTTATGTGTTTTTATAGATGTCTCTGCAAAATATCTTCTCAAAATTTTATTTCTATGTCAAGGTTTTGTTTTGTTTTTTTATGTGGTGTGGCGAACTTGAGGGTGGAACTATAATCTAATCAGTGGTTTGGGCGGAACTAGAACATTGTAAAGAGTGTGCTAGGTGTTTGTTTTGTTCTGTTTTCGCCAAAATTCATAAAAGGTCCCATGAAAGTTAGTTGTTTTTTTTGCTCGAATAATGTACGGTTTCTTGTGAGCATCTTGCATTTGAATTTGAGTCAAAACCAATGAAGGCAATGAAGTGAGTCAAAGCTCAACCTCAGGTAGCTAGTCATTTAATCAAAGGGGGCAAATTTGCATCCTAAAATTAGCATTTGGATATATTTGTACCTTTTGTTAAGATATGAAGTAGTTTGTTTCTGGCTAGATTAGTTTTATACTTAGAGACAGGAATGCACAATTATGAATTCAATCGATTTCTAATTTTCATTAAGTGCTTCTTAAACTGGAATTTTAGTGTATGAATTTCTGTTTCTGCAGTCTATGAATGCCATGGATTGTATTTGTAATTTATAGTAGCTGCACTTTAAATTGGTGGTTACAAAGATGCTGTTTACTTGGAAATTTAGGGGATCATAAATTCATAATCTAGTTCGTGATTTGGGAGGAAGGTCCCATAAAAGTTATATTTTTATAGCTAAAGTTTCAGTTTGGATATTACTTCTAGCATCCTATGCCCTAAAATTGGCAATCAGTCTACTGTTGCAATCTCACTGATATACAGACACCAATACCAAAAGATTACAGTGCCAAAAGAAGTATGATATTCTGATCAATCAGATCCAACTTTTTCATTATGGATGACAGATCAATCAGTCTTGCAATGCTTGTATCATTAAGTGGTGCCTGCCTACATAATTAGACAAGTTAATGGTGGGACATGTTAGCCTAATTTTCCATCCTTAATTAAAACCAATGTCTTTTGTAAATCATGACAGGTGAGGGGCTTGAGATTAGTCCTCTTCTCTTTTTTTTTTTTGGTAGAAATAAAAACATTGAGATTAGTTCTCTGTTGTAACATAAACGCACAAACACATGAAACAATATTACCCTTGAATGTGACTATTTGGCAACTCCTCTACCTGTCTCAATAGGCCAATTTGCCAGGAAATGAAATAAACCACTTCCCTAGACCCAAAAAATGGACAGAAAAGTATCCTAAACTTTTGATTTTTCCACTGCAATTTCGAAGTGCGCTATGGTAATGGAGTATGCATCTTCTCTATTGGTTAAGCTTTGAAGAAGGAAACTCTGAGGAAGTTATCTTTGGGAGTATGAAACAAAGGGACCCTAGTCCCCCTTTTACTGTTTTCCACTATGCACTGTTTTATAAATCAAAACACATGGTCACCACCACACAGCACAATCAACAAGAAGGGGAAATTCAAGGTAATCAATGCCATTCCTTTCTGTAAAAATTTGGTGTCTATTATAGTTGAGTCTGTCAGACATCACTGGCCGAGGCCAAGATCGATCCTCTACAGCACAAGATGATGTCTCAAAACATCCTCTACCTGTCTCAAATAGGATGCTCTCAGCCGTTAATCACGTTCTGATCACACGGAAATCAAAGACACAGGTAGTATGGTCCTATAGAACAGATTATGTTCAAGTAAGGTCATGTTCATTGATCGACGCAAGTTATACAAAGACTTGAATTCTTTTGAGTGTTAGAAATGTGGGACTAGCTTCTTTGTTTCTTGTTGTATTGTAACTCTCACTTTCGGATTTAGATTTATATGAAAATGCTAGACTCCTCTAGCCATTCAAGTTTTTATAACAAAGCTGGTTTGACTTATTGTAAAATCCTTTGATACTCGGTAGTTACATTGATGTCATGGTTCCAGCAATGTTGCTTCTTTTATAGCATCATTGATGTCATGTGATGTTGTTTCTAGATCAATAGGAACTGGGCAGAAACTTTGAAAAGCCCTCATACTGATTCCCTCAACACAGCCATTTCAAGAAAGGGGAACCTGATTACAAAGAAAGGTAGCAACAGTACTATGATGCATTTAATTTTCCTTTTTAATCCAGTAGGATATATTATAACCTCTTAATTAACATCTTAGCAACATGTATACTATAGGAAAAAAGCGGACATGACACTGATACCGACAGGTAACCGCTAGTAATTTGAGAAAATGGAAGTGGGTGAATGTAACTAATGTGTCGTTGTCATGTCAGTGTTGGACACTACACACACCTTCAATCTTACGTGTCGGTGCTACATAGACTATAAGTCAAGATGAATTACACTAGATGTTGTTCTGCTGATATCAGGTTTGTGCCATGACAATAGAGAATGAGATGGATATGAGTGCGTCTAGTAATAAATTTCTTGTTTTAACCAATTTGTTTGAGTGTTGAATTGTTGTAGTCTTGTATTTCTGAGTAGTGATATCAGTTTATTTGAGCATGAAAAACTAGGGAGAGGACCTAATCTGGAATTTAGGACTGGGACCCAGTTGGAGCTTTTCATGATTTGGTAACATTTTACAGCTCACATTCTGAATATCTTTTCAAATACTATTATATATTTAGTTGTTAGTGCTAGATAATTCATGTCTTTAACCATTTTCATATTATCTTATGGAGCCTCTTGATTATTATGACAGCCATTACATTTCAAACATTGCTTTGTACATGGTCCTGCCAAGCTAAATGTGGGGACTGTATAGCTAACTAGCTATCTTCTTATTCAGCCCCTCTACAGAGCTAAAATATAATCACAACATTGTAAATTTTGTCATAATTATTAGACAAGGTTTTTCTATGGGTTTTGATTTATGACTAACCACAACATCATCCCTAAACAGTGCATATAGACAAGTAGTGTAATAAACTGTTGCCTGTACTTTCAGTTCAGCTAAATGAATAATGAATATCCTTTATGTCTTCACTTTCAACTGAGCTATGAATATGTGATAGGTGGGTTAGTTGTCAAGTCCACATGATCATTTGCTTTTTGTTTTAGGAAGAAATGAGGATCCATTCACAGATTAACAGTAAACTTGATATATTGAGGCTTTTAGGTGTTGCCAATAAATTGCACTACACAATGTGGCTTTCACTCTAATCAGATTAAGGTTTTTCTGGTGTAGATTTTAATCATCATATGCATTTTTGGCATTTCATTTTTATCTTAAGTGCTTTAGGTTTATGATAGTGATGTCGTTTTCCAGTTTTTTTTTGTGTCAACCCTTCGGTTCCTAGAGAACGGGACCCTAGTAATCCAGGAGTTCGGTCGGGAGATAAGTAAAGTCTGATTAAGAATTGTTCCTATCCAGAAATCGAATTCGGGTTCTCCCGAATGATTCGTCTTTAGGTGGAGTTCAATAACAACTTGAGCTCAATCACTTTAGTTTTTCTTTCATGTTATGTTACTACAATATCCCTCACTTTCAATACTTGATTGATAACATTTTATTTGAATATTGAGAATATAGAGTGTTCATAGTCTGAATGGTGAAATTGGGCCTTTGCATCACAATACTATTACTGATAACATGTTATGTGGTATGCATGATCTAATTGTAATTTTGATTGACGTTTAATTTTGTTGTTAGAATTTAAAATTTGATTTCTAATCTTGTCTTGATGTTATACATACAATGATGCACATCTTTAATCTTGTCTAGAAAGTTAAATTGTTCTACATAGTGAAGACTGAATGCTTGCTAAATGCTGACATTCTCTGACAACAGGAGGACCAGGCCTCCACATCTGTTTTCTTGCAAATACAATGTCCTTTGCTTTTGTTTTGAATGAAGTGAGGGCTGAGGCAACAATAGCTCAATTATGTGTGTGTATTGATCGTACTTACATGGATAAATTAGAGAAATAACCAATATATAATATGAAAATAACAGTCTTACACCGGGATTTTTACTTATTTTTTTGGTTTAAGAATTTTTGCATCGACAATGTAAACTTTTTTACACAGGTCATCCGATCATTTCTCATTATAATGATACTTTGTTAGAATATTTTTTAAAGAGTAGTACTGGCCACACTCTCTTTTGAACAATTTTTCTAATACTCACTCTCTTATTGGTTTAAATTATTATGGGTTTACACTTTGGAAATATAACTCACACAAAATGGTAGAACATACATTGATTTCATCCAATAAAAGAAAGAGTGTTAGAGAGAGGTGTTTAAAAGTGAGTGTTGCTAACATTCCTCCTTTTTAAAAATAGTATGATCAGATGACACTATCTGTAGGTGCATAGTTCTTAAAACCTGATATATTTTGATATTAAAATCATTGGGATAGAATATATGATCAGATGACACTATCCGTGGTGCATAGTTCTTAAAACCTGATATATTTTGATATTAAAATCATTGAGTATCCCAACCTATCATATATTCTTGAACACTACTTATTAAGAACAAACATTTCACATCTTGTCTCATACCCTTTTGCTTTCTTGGGAGCATTAGTCCTATTTTGAAATGACCTTTTTAGAACACTTTCTGTATACACTTTTGATGTAAGTGCTCTTAGCATAATTACAGGTCCCCTTTTTTTCTTTATTATGTGCTTGTCACCTTACTGGCCTTGTTATTTTCATTGTTGGCAGGAAGCGTACCATGTAACTTCTACTTATTTCAGATCAACATATGCAGTGTACATAAGTGATTTGAATTTTTTTGAATTCAACAATCTTTATAAATTATTACTCGTAAATACAAAATTTCATTTATTTAAGTAACATATATACATATACTTTTTACTGATTTATTTAGGGACATTGGTTAAACAGCTAAAACAAAATTTTTTTAATAAAAAGTAGTGTAGTCGTTACTTGGTCAAATGTCAAGCTTACATTTTTCAAGAAAAAATTTCTATTTATAAATTTCTTAACCAATGCCTCTGGAGCACTGGTTAGAAAGAGCCTTATGAGTTTCTCGCGCCCTAATCGGATTCTAAAATCTGAAATGTTTTAACGTGTTTTGGAGGTTTTTATGTGGTGTTTATGTTATTCGGATTCTATAATCCAAACTGCATAGGACGCACGAGAAACTCATATTGTGATAAAAGAAGGTGTCTTTATTTATATATGTCCGAAAAATCTCTGCTTAGCTTCTTGGGCTGGATGGTTAGGCCCACTATTTATTTTGGACCTACAATGTGTGCAAACGTGTTGCTTAATCACTCTCCCAAATCTCTCAGCAGATAATGAAACAAGTTAATTGGAGGAATGATATTAGATACAACAATCAGTTTCTGTACAAATTAAGGGAATATAATCTATAAGATCATGGAACATTTGTTGGATATCATAAAACAAACTGTATGAAAGAGGCCATCACATGATACAAAAAAACTACAGTAATTGTGAAATTTGTTACTATTCTCTATCCTTGTCATCATTTATCTGTCACACTCAAAACAAATCCATAATTCTAACATGGTCCTTACTTTCCACTGTTAATCTTGGCTATAATTATATTTTTGTGATGTTTTGCTTTTGGACGTAAGAGTTTTGAAGTCCATTGTCTTTATAAGATGAAGACAAGATTTCAAATTCTAGCGGGAGACATTAAAAAAGTTGGTAATCATTTCTAGTTTTAAAATTTTGAATTTCCCTTTTATTAAGCCCCACATTGAAGAAGTATTACAAACAATAATACAAAAGTCAGGAATAGAACAGAACAATCAGCAACTCTCGAATCATACATTTGTCAGCCTTCTGGTTAAAGATTATATACATGTAGGGTATCTTCTTATCAGTTTAATATCTGATATATAAATCACTTTATTATGTTTTTATATTCGGTTTAACTCAGCCTTATGTAACATATTTGCAAGGTAAGATGTATCACTTTTTATAAATTCATTTTTTTCAATGCACCCTCTCACACTCATTATTATTGGTCTTAATGCATGTATATATAAATGGTAACATATTATGTTTTTATATTGGGTTTAACTCATCTTATAAAATCAACTTATAAGATTATAAATTGATCTGCGATTTTTTGTTTTATGTGTGACTTGATTTTTTTTCCCCAATATCTTACCTTAAAAGTTTGGTAGATTGGTAGAAGATCAATCATCTATTTTAGGAAGTAATAATGGGATTTTTTTCTACCTCCATCCCAAAATAGATGATCAAACTATCCTACATTGAAAAATATTGAAGGAAATATCCTAGTTTGGGTCAACCCGCGTTAACCCGCCATTGTTCATGGGGATACCTGCGATTTCTGAAAGGTATTCTGACTAAACCATAGAAGCACATGTGATATTAAATGTTTGAGACTTATATACATACACTAAATAATAGAAGAAGTTTGTAAGATACGTAATTTTTTATAAAATATGTTTAAATTATATAAATCTAATACTTATATATTTATCATTATAAAATATTAGCTATTTAAAATAATTTTGGAAAATAAGAAAAAGTGCAAGGTGTCCTAAAGCTCAAATGTAAGGTGTGATATTGCCTCCAAATCTATTTATGCATGGAATTACAATAGAAAAAAAAAAGTATAATATACACATAAATGTCAGATACTATTCTGAAATATCAAAGCAAATTATTGATCAAAGATATTTTCTGTCATACCCTTTATTTTGAAAGCAATTATTAGGATTTCATTATTTTGAAATCAATATCAAGATAATTGTAAACCTGATATCTACAATGACAGGTATAATGTCACCCTTTAACAAAGGTGGTTAAATACAAAGGACACTTTATTTAGATCATGTAAAGATTGTAACATTTTCCCTTTCTTTTGAAATTTTGAAAAGGGTTATGAGTAAAGCAACAGAGTAGATGAGATGAGACAGCTACTTTAGCAGCTCATATCCGCATAACAACAATGGAGTTAGATGCCTTGAGACGTGGTGGTCCTTAACATTTTATATGAAATGTCCATTTCAATCTATTTTCAGGAAAAATATTATTACAATATCTTACAGAATTCAGTTTGTTTCGATCATTTCTTAACACATCACATGGTTATTTTTTGTCATTGGCTTAAAAAATATGTGTAACTCCTCTCACCTTTTGCACTGTCTACTCTATCATGTTATTCACTCATTCATTTTATTTTTATTTATTTTTTGAGGTGCACTCATTCATTTTTTATTTATCTATATATGTTTGGTTGTGTATTTTTATGCAAGGCTTTATAATGTCATTAAGGTTAAAATTAGTTACTACTAGTCAGATTAAATTCTTGAAATTCTCTTAATATGCCATGTGATGTTGATGGATATTATCCCTTGGAAGATTATTATAATACTGATGATGATCTAAAAACTATGAGAATAACGTATATCGTTCAAAATTTAATAGGATGGGAAGTTTAACTGTAAGGACTATGACAATTGGTTAATGGCAAAACAATTCACATCATAATCTATCTGTATTCCCTTTATCTCAACACATCATCATCAAACTTATGATTTATGTAGTTCTTAAAATCAATAAATCACAAATGTAACATATCTTCCAAGATGGAACTAACTTTTAGTTGCTTGTGTTGGCTTATGAACATATATTGGCTTTAAAGGTGAAGTTCCTAACTGCCTGCACTTTCGGTTTTGTATTTTAGTACTAGTAGTAATTTAATATTATGCTTTTGCTTTTAGCAATCCCCAACTAATTAGTGATAATATTTGCTAATGAATATGATAAATAACTTTTGGACTAACCGACTGATGACTATTTATAAATCCTTTCCCTTGAAACCAATTCTTTTTTGACCTCATATACACATGTTAACACTTCACATGGGAGTCGAGTATAACTTGATAATATCTATTTCTTGTCAAAAAGAAAAAAAAACTTGCTAACATCTAGCCATAAAGAGTGTACCCACACAGGGAAAAAAAAAAAGTGGAGAGTTTTGTAGTTGCAGTTATTCAAAATAAGGTCAATTAAAAATTCGATGTAATATCAACATATTGTGACATAAGTCGTAGATATTTGGACACTTAAATTGTTTGGTCTAGAGTTCAATTTCTGATTAGTACTATGAAAAATATTTGTTGGAAGAGATCAATCTTTTAAATAGATCTTAGTTATTTCGAGAGATTAAGTTTTTACAATTGCGTGCGGAGAATACATTGGTTTAAAAAAAATTCAATATACTTTTTTGTTGTTGCAATGTAAACATTTTTTAAAATGTGATCTAAATAATGACATTCATCGTTTTAGAATTATTTTTCAGAGAAATTAAACCAAGTCATTTTTTCCTATAAAAAAAAAACTAAATTCTTATGGGTAACACCTCATAAACGAGTTTGTATCCCCTCCCCATTTATCGTAAATGAAGCGATATTCCATGTACATATGGTGGTCTTTGTTGACAAATGTTAATTTGTTAATTGTTATATTAATATTTTCTCTTTTGCTATAATTCGAACAGTTACGTTAACTCATTTAATCTCTTAATTCAACCAACTGAGCTAATCATCCTCCGTTAACGTTGCTGGTCGTAATTTTCCACAGTAGTTTTAGTGATTTCGAAACACTTTTTTTTTATGGGTGAAGGTTCAAACACACCCATAGTAGGTTGCAATTAACTTATGACATTATTAAAAAATTTAACCAGACCAAAAAAAATCCTATGAGATATAACATTTATTAAACCTGAATATGGAACTTGCTAGATCCAATTTAACCATGTTGTCTCCCCCATTCTAGAAAAGGTCAACTACATTGTATTTCTACATGTTAACATAGGTTACAATAATTACAACTTACAAGGAGGCTTAGGCATTATGTTGATATGAAAGTCTTTACCCTAAATAAAAATAATACTAGAAACTTCCAATGTTCATTGTCCCCTTTTACCTCTATCTCTTTCCCAAAACAAATGGTCCCTTCCTTCCCAATTCTTAGTGTAGCAATTTAAAAATGGTCCTAAACCCCTTTTTTTCTACTCACAATTACACACACAGCATTGATGTTCATCAACTTCCCCTTCCAACCTACTTGAAAGCTCCCTTTCTACCACCTCCTTATTTCCCTCTTTTTCTCATCCTTTCCATCTAAGCCTCTAAAAGTTCCTCCAACAACATAATACCTATACAATCCTCTTCCTCTAAAGAACAATCATTAGTCCAAAATGGTCCTCTAAAATAGAAATTCACACACCAAAAAATAAAAACAAAAAAGGTAGAGCATCTTTTTTGGAGAGAGGTTGCAAAAGTAAACGCAACCCAATTTTCTTAATTTTGTGGTCTCAAATTGTGCAATAACATGGGTTGCTCAGCCTCAAAAACAACAACCATAGTTGCTAACAGAAACACAGAAGATCCAACAACACCTTCTGTTTCTTTTCAATCTTCATCTTCATCAACTTCTTCATCTTTTTCATCTTCTTATGCTTCAAACTACTTCAATTCTTCACCACCAGTTAGAAAAGCTTTGTCCCTTACAATGCCTCTTATCCATCACCCTCCAACCAAAAAAGGTGACACTCATCACCTTGTTTCACTCACTTCCACCACCTATGGTTCTCTTCTCCTAATTGACCAAAAAGTCCCTAGCTTTACCCCTCATGATGAACCCCATCTCACCAAAACTTCTCAAAATGAAGAACAATCTTTGTCACCAGATTCTGTCATCAACACTTGGGAACTCATGGATGGTTTGGATGAACATGAAGATTCTCATCATGATAGTACTAATGTTCATAAACCTTCCATTTTTGACAATCCAATGAGTTTCTCAGATAAACACAGTTCATGCAGGTACACAACCTTTGATGGATCAGCAAAAAAGAAACTTCTTGATTCATTTGAATCTTGGAAAGCTTCAGAAACAGTGATGGAAGAAAAAAGTTCTTCTTCCAAAAAAAATTTAAAGAAACCACTTTGGCAGCATTTATCAGAAGAAGCTATGCTTGATAAGTTGGATCCAAGTGTTGCTTGGAGTTACAGAAGAGCATTGTCATCAAGACAACTAGGTGGTAGCAACAACAACAACAATAATAAGAACCTTTTCAGATGTGTAAGGTCAATGGAATCAAGTCCTATGAACCCTTGTTCTTCTTTGTTTGATAAGAGTTTGTCTCTTTTACCTGGTACTGAAGATAGGATAGTTGTTTATTGCACAAGTTTGCGAGGGATTCGAAAGACTTATGAAGATTGTTGTTCAGTAAGGATGATTTTGAGGGGATATAGAGTTGTAGTTGATGAAAGAGATATTTCAATGGATTCATCTTATAGGAAGGAGTTGCAGAATGCACTTGGTGGCAAATCAGTAGTGACATTGCCACAGGTTTTTATCAGAGGGAAGCATGTGGGAAATGCAGATGATTTGAAACAATTGAATGAATCTGGTGAATTGGCTAGAATGTTGAAAGGTTTTCCGACTCAAGATCCTTGGTTTGTTTGTGACAAATGTGGTGATGCAAGGTTTGTGCCTTGTAATAATTGCAATGGTAGCAGGAAAGTGTTTGAGGAAGAACAAGGTAAATTGAAAAGGTGTGTTCATTGTAATGAGAATGGATTGATTAGATGCTCAAGTTGCTCTTCATGAATCAGTGATGATCAAAATTATTGATTGTTATCTCTTTATTATTGTTATTATTTTTCTTGATTGAATTTGTTATTGATCAATTTAGCAGCTACTATGACTGAATATGCATATTTCAATTTGTTTTTTTGATTCTAGTCTTTTTTGTTGGTTTTTGTTTTTGTCTCTAACCCTCCAATTCGTAAGAGAAAGTAGTTTAGTAATTCTAACTTCGGTCAATAAGTATGATCAATAATTCAAACTCGCATTCTCCAAGACCATTCGTTATCAAGTTAACTAAAGTTCATCAACTAATTTATGCATACCACTTCTATTAATTTGTGTATGTCACACTTTTGCTTAATAATTATGGTTCATTGCCAAATTATCATCACAAAATGAAACTGTCGAAGTTTATTTGTACATGGTTGATTGCTAAATTTCAAGTGTCTGAAACTCTGAAGAAATATATCATCAATGTACCTGTTTTATACAATTGTGAAAGAGGCTAAGAAAGTGACGATTAAAAACTGAAACAAATGATTTATCATAGCAGATATAAAGATCAGAAGTTGCAATTTGTGATGTTACTGCCATTGCTTTGTTTTTGCCTTTGTGTTTGGTCAGTTTCAACTAAAATTGGAAATAATTGGGAGGGTCAATATCATAAGATGGCCCATTTAGCTTTAGCATAGTACAGTTTTCACGTTCAAGCCAGCACATTATTTGTGTCTGCCACTCTTTCTTTGTGTGATGAATTTGATAAAATAATTTTACTGTGTCCTAGGCAAGGTTAAATAGGACACAATTATTTATACAGCATAAAAAAAAAAAGGACACAGTTGCCTCCTACTATATGACACTCACATTTCCACATGGTTCTACAGACCATGCTAATAAATGATTTATTGGATCAATGCTCTCGAGTGAGGTTGATAATAATGTTTCCATTTGCAAGATCAAGAAATAATAAATACTTGGAAAAAGCTCCATGTGTTAGATTCATGGCCATGCATGAAAATCGATTGATACTCCCTCCATCTTAAAATAAGTAACCTAGTTAAGACTTGTCTAAAGATAGATACTCACTAAATTATAGCGGATGACTTGTAAGCTACTTATAACTGATAACGGATAAACTAATTGATTAAATTTGTAGTATTTAGTAAAATTAAAGGTTGAAGTTACTTATAAATATGAAATGACAAACAAAAATGTGCATTTAATTAAAATTTATTTTTCAATTAAGATTGCAAGAGTGAAATTGAGATAAAACTATATGTTGACATGCGCTAGACGCAGGTGGATTCAATATATTTAATTTAGATGAATTATTTTTGTAGTTTTTGAAATTTAATGACCATGTTAAAATTAGTCTTTTGCATTTGTCAATTTAGACTCTAAAATTTTGATATAATGGTGTGATGGATTATTTTTAAAATCAATCATCATTTTGAGATTTCATAATTTCAAAGATCATATTGATATTCCACAATTTTTTAGCTATATTGGTGATTTTGTCTACTCAACTACAATTAATAAACTAAATATAATTAGTTTCCATCATACGTTATACACTCATTTTTCTTCACCAATGGTTTATCCCAATGGATTTTCGTTGAGAAATTTTTTAATGAGTCAGATATATGTTCCCTTGGATTTTGTCCAATCCTCCAAGTTGTATTCTCGATATTTCCTTTTCCTTTTTCTATTTTAATAATATATTTTCTTGAGGTATTGTATATGATTGTAAGGGGTTGCGATGTCAACCTTGTTTGGTTGCTTTCTTCTCTTGCGATGAGCTTTTATACATAAAAAAAAAAAAAAAAAAAAAAAAACAAGGATGTGATCTGATATCCAGCTATAAAAAAAATTAAAATCACATATCCATATCTATGTCATATCATCGTGATTGAAGATTGGATGATCAAAGGATATACAATAAAAAAAATAGATATGACTTTTTATTTTTATTGGAGTGTAGAAACAAATGTATGTATAATGGTTTGAAGGCATATGCCTGCATAAAGTTTTCATAAAAAAAAAATAGTAGTATATTATATATATTTTTATATCATGAAAAGAATGACATGCCCTCTTAGCCTTCACAGAACCTTTCTTTCTTGACTCAACCAATTACAAGTTAAACTTTACGAGCTACTTCCCAATATAAAAAGAGTCGATTCAAATAAAAATAAATAGGATAATAGTCATTTTGGTCCTTAAATGTGTAACGAGTAGCCACAATAGTCCATTAATGTATCAAAATTTCACAATAGTCCCTGATTGTGCACTTCGTTAGTCAAATGAGTCTCTGACATTAAAATACTTCGTTAATATTGTCATATTAGTCCTTCAATATACTTACTTATTGTCATTTCAGTCCATATATGAAAAGAGTTATTGTGAGTATTGAGGGATTATTTTAGCGTCATGGACTATTTTGACTAATAAAATGCACAATTAAGGACTATTTTGGAATTTTGATACATTGAGAGGCTATTGTGACTACTTCTTGCACATTCAGAGACAAAAATGATTATTATAAAAAAAAAATAATTTAGTCTTTAAACTATCCCTCTTTTTTCAATTTAGTTTATACACTAGATAACTATAATAAGTTTTTTTTTTTGTCCCCGTGAGCATAGTTCAGTTGGCAGAGACAATGCATTGTTATATGCGGGGCTTATTCACCTTATAATAAGTTTTTTGAAAGAAGATAATCACTTACATATAAATGTTAAGTAGTCTGATTACATGAATCCCTAACCCTAATGCAACCCTAACACCCAAAATGACACATTTCTCCCTAACTTTTCTTTTGAAAGAAATTTATGAAAAAAATCCTTGCTGAGAGTTGAACCACAGACCACACCCAAAATGACACATTTCTCCCTAACTTTTCTTTTGAAAGAAATTTATGAAAAAAATCCTTGCTGAGAGTTGAACCACAGACCAACTTCTAATAGGTCACAGCTGTAACCACTGGATCACTAATGGTTTTTGTGACTTATAATTGCTTTTATTTTATATATATCTACGGCAATTATAAAAAGGGGGGTTTGAATGAAGGAATTAAGTAGTGTTTTAATTAAATCTAAAATATTTTTATGCACAATCTAATATATTTTGGTTTGTGATATGAAATATATTTTAATACTCAATAATATATTTTTATACTGAATATGATATATTTTGGTACTCAATTTGAGATATTTTTGAATTAAATCTAATATACTATTTTTATATTGAATATGTTAGAAAGTGATTTCTTAGTCCCCAAGTTTTGCTAAAATATTTTTATGCACAATCTAATATATTTTGGTTTGTGATATGAAATATATTTTAATACTCAATAATATATTTTTATACTGAATATGATATATTTTGGTACTCAATTTGAGATATTTTTGAATTAAATCTAATATACTATTTTTATATTGAATATGATATATTTTGGTACTCAATTTGAGATATTTTTGAATTAAATCTAATATACTATTTTTATATTGAATATGATATATTTTGGTACTCAATTTGAGATATTTTTGTACTAAATCTAATATATTTTTGTACTTAATAATATATTTTAAAATTGAAGAGTAAACCCGTTAAATAGTTATGAGAGAAACCTAGCTCAGTTAAAAGGTTATAAATAGAGGAGAGCATTAGAGAATTAGGGTAGTCTTGACAACCCTAATGACTAACCCTAACTTTTCTTTTGAAAGAAATTTATGAAAAAAAATCTAATATGATATATTTTGAATATGATATATTTTGGTACTCAATTTGAGATATTTTTGAATTAAATCTAATATACTATTTTTATATTGAATATAATATATTTTGGTACTCAATTTGAGATATTTTTGTACTAAATCTAATATATTTTTGTACTTAATAATATATTTTAAAATTGAAGAGTAAACCCGTTAAATAGTTATGAGAGAAACCTAGCTCAGTTAAAAGGTTATAAATAGAGGAGAACATTAGAGAATTAGGGTTACAACAAACAAGAAAAGATTAGAGATCAAAGGAAAACTAGGGTTGTGGAGAGAAGAAGCAAGGAGACAAGTGAGAAGAACCTGGAGAGAGATTTTACCGTAGGAATATCAAATTCTGCAAACCAAAGGTAAGGGGGAGTCTCTATTCATCATTATATATAAGTTATTAACATATCCTTTTTATTATTATTATTATTTTTCTTTCGATTACCACATAACAGTTCCAGCTTTTACATTTAAAACTAATTTCTTGGTGCAAGCTTTTATATATATTTTTTATTTTGATTTGTCATTTTTATTGTTGTCCATCTTTTGTTTTTGCTGTTTTTTAAGGTAGTTTGATAACATAATATTGAATATAATTATAAAAGTAATAATATAGCAAATTTGATAATTATATATGAAGCTCTACAAAACCCGTGCATCGCTCGGGTTAGAGTCTAGTTATAATAAGTTGTCTCTAAAGTATGTAATATTTGTCAATTTAATCCCTGGTATTAAGGCAAGCAAGCAGAGACTACAAAACACACACGCCTACTAATTTATATTAATGGTGCCCCCGCTCTTCAAAACTTCTAAATCCGACATTGTTTACACAATGCCGTAGCCGGTAAAAGCAATCACACTTTTTCTACTATGCTTATACACCCATTTTAGGAATAAAAGGCACATCTTTTGCTATATAATCCTCAAGATAAAAAAATAAATAGATCAACCGAATAGATAAATATGATTGTAGAACTCTTAACTAATTGTTTAAGTATTATACCGCCAAAAAAAAATTTGTTTAAGTATTATACCAGAGAGAGAGAGAGATTTTCCACAAAAAAAAAAAAACTATTAATACTAGAAAATAGTAACAAATAAAGCGTGTTTTGATAAAAATAAATAAATAAATAAATAAACAAATAAAGCGTGTTATACTGGCTTACCATGATAGCTTCCAACTATTGTTCTGAAGAAATGCAATGACACACTTTTTATCCTTTGGCATTGCAACCTCAACTGACGTTAGCATAAGTTTCCATTTGTTCTTGTATGAACGCAGTGGCGGAGCCACATGAGGACATGGGATGGTCATGGCCTACCCATTGATTTGTGGAAATTATTATATTACCCTTGAGCTAACTTGAATATTACAAACATGTCACTCTCATTTTTCTCCTTTGAATATTACAAACATGCCACTCATTTTTCTCGTGAACTCGCCTTCTTTTATCTCTGACGAAAAACTATGAACCTCCATCAGTCATCACCCACCGCCGCCGCAACCGGCAACACCTCCATCTCTAACTCTCCGTTGAACTCGAAACCTCCATTTCCTCTCTCTGTATCGATCTATCATCTCTGATTTTTCATTTGTCTCAATCTCTCCACAAACCCTAAAAGAATAATTGTAAGTGTATCTCTGATTCTTCATTGTTCAGTAATGATACTACTTCGATTTCCTTTTGTTTGTTAATGAATTTGATTTTTGATTTGGTTTTCAACTTCAATTTTCCCATAACCCTAATCAAAACAAAAGGGAAAAGGGAAAAGGGAAAAAGGAAATCACAAACTGAAACTGATTATTCATTGTGTTGTGACTGTGATATGCTCCTTTTTAACTTTCTTAATTACAATCTGCTTTGATCCTCATTGAAAATGTAGTTATGTTGTTGTAATTCAGATTTTAAATTGATGATGCCGTTTGATTTAAGATTCGAATGATTTATGATTTGATGGATTTCAGATATGAACTTTTAATAATGACTCGATGGATTTGGATATTGAAACAGAGAATAAAAATACTTTTGTATGTAGGGACAATATTGTTAATACATTGATTTATGATTATAAATTGAGCTTAACACTATTATTATGTGATTTTGATAAATTTACAATAGTTTTGACATTACTACATTTGCAGTAGCATTTTCAATTGTGGATTTGTTTCATTACGAGTCTTAACACTATTATTATATCGTTTTGATAAATTTGTTTCTTTGCAATAGAAAAGTTAGGATGAAGAGTCGAAAAATCAATTCATTTTTCAAGAGTCGAAAAATCGATTCATTTTTCAAGAGTCGAAAAGTTTATTTTGATGACGGTCATCCCAAACTTTTTTGTCTGGCTCCGCCACTGTATGAACGTCGTTATATATATATATATATATATATATATATATATATATATATATATATATATATATATATATATATTGTAATATCCCGCTCAGACGTAACTTTTATCAGTGTCAGAAGAATTAAGAGAGAGTAGTGGCAAAATTGTAATTATGAGAGGAAGGGGTATTAATAGGGATAAGATTGAATATTTCTTCATATTCCTCATTACTTTCTCTCACTAAAGATCAGATTTTTCTCTCCCTCTCTCTCTAGGATTCGGTTAACAGCATCAGCAGCCTTGATCCACCAGTTTTTCTTCCCTGATTTCTTGAACTGAAAGCAAGCAAGTTTTGGGAAAGTTTGAAGCAAGAGGAAGCTTAAGGAAAAGTTAAGGAAAGAGTAAGACCAAGCTAGGGTTTTGGTACAAGGAAGTTGTCGCAGATCAGCAAGTATAAAGTGAGTTCATTAGAGTAACAATATCCTTTATGGGTTATATTGTGTGAGGATTACAATTCAATTTGTAAGATTCTAGGATAAAGGATAGTTTTCCCCTTTTTGATACATAAGCTTGATTCCTGTTTAATCCTTGAACCCAATATGTTTTTAGGGTTTAAAATGAGTCCCTGGCATGTTTCAAAGGTCACTGGATAGTTGGATACCAAGATTTTGAGGTTAAAACACGTTTTTCAGAATTTTGAGTTCTGCTACAGTCGTAGAGCGATCAGGACTTAGCTCTGCGAAGTCTCAGACTCAGAACGTGCTTCTGACCTACTTCGCCTAGCCATCGCCTAGACTTTGCTCTGCGAAGGTTCAGAAGATGCCTTCAGAAGCAGGCTTCAGACTCTGACTTCAGAAGCTGACTTTAGACTCTGAAGGTTCAGACGCAGGTGATCGCAGAGCGAAGTTGTCCAGAATGACATTTTATCTATAAATAATTGTACCATGCCAATGATATTTGATATGCTTTGGGATAGAGATACTCATGAACTATCAAGGATTAATCTAGGATAAACACATGTATCATACAGAGTGATGAGTAATTTATCCACAGGAAATCAGGTTAGTTAAGGGTTAGTTTCAGGATACCCTTAACCAGGCAGGATATAGAGTACCGTAGTTAGAGTTACCAGGTTTACCCCAGTCTCAGGTACATTTATATGTACACCAGGATGTACCTTAGGTAGTGGTACAAGGTTAGTATCAGGAATTATACAGATTATATGTATGTATGTATGTTGACAAGTCGTGGCACAGGTACGCTTCAGATTTATTCTGAATAGGTCAGCCCGTTAGGGAGCCTACATGACAACTCACACACACACACACACACACACACACATATATATAAATATGTTCAGGAAATTACCAGGAATATCAGGATAATAATTATACCAGGAAAACTTAATTAATTACCCGGTTAAACTTTGTGTCTTCTGTGCTCTCGTCAGGTAGAGACCACAAGGGGTTCCAGTACAGCTGGAATGGGCAGGAACCTTCCGCGAGGATAACCACACATAAGTTTAATTATGGTAATCGTGTGTCTTCTGTGCTCTCGTCAGGTAGAGACCACAGGGGGTTCTGGTACAGCTGGAATGGGCAGGAATCTTCCGCAAGGATAACCACACACACAGGCAGGAGGAGTCCGGTGATTAGCCTCAGATAGGAATTTTCACCGGTTATCAGGGGAATGTACTCCGGGGTTACTCCACTCGGGGGCATTCCGTAAAATCAACTCAGATAATAATGTTTGTTACACGCTAACATCTAACATAATATATAAGGAATTTACTTTATTATGTTATCAGGCAAGAAATAGTTATCAGGCAGGTATCAGGTAGCAGTTCAGGCGGTGATCCTAGGTTTCCCCTTGATCACCAAGTTATCAATTTGTAGTCCAGTTTCCATGACTACACAGGTTAGCAGGTTCAGGCAAGTTTAAACCCTTTATGGGTAGAGTTAAGGCTTGGCGATCATAGGTTCTCCTGAGATTGCCAACAATAGGCATGGCGACCCTAGGTTCCCCGAGGTTGCCAACAGTAGGTTGGGTAGAGCTCACTGAGACATTATGTCTCATCCCATTCCTTCTGATGCAGGTTCACAGGTAGCACGCAGCAAGGGTAAGGAGAAGGCTTTGGACTGATCGTGCTGATTTCTAGTTGTTCTAGTTTCATATTTTCAGATGTTGTATTATGATGTATAATACCAGAGATGTTTTGTATTAATAGTTGGATGTATTAATACATTATGTTATGTATCATAATCAGTTTAATTTTCTGTATTGTAAATTAATGCACCTAGTACGAAATTTAATACTCGTATAAGATCCTAGGCAATCTTTATATGGGTGTTACATTTGGTATCAAAGCAGGTCGATTCAGATCGTGCCTTGGGTCATTAAAATTACAATCCAAGTTTATGGACCATTTAGATCCAGGACATTATTCTAAATGTTATATCTGGTTGAAACTGATCACTTTGACTTCTATATGACAGCTAGGATAACATGTCTGGGAGAAGAAGAGGACCAGGAAGGCCTAGAGTAAATCGGGCTAATGAGGAAGCAGGTGAAGATCCTAATGTAAATTTATGGGCTCAGATGATGCAACAGCAGCAAGCTTTGCAACAACAGTATCAGAATCAACAGGCTCAGAATGCATTACAGCATCAGCAGATGATGCAACAGCAAGTGTAACAACAGAACCAATCTCAGCATCAATGGATGGAAATGATGCAACAGGAGCAAGGTTTCCACCAGCAGACTCCACCGTCTCCAGTTGTTGGAAATCCAGTCTTCCGGGAATTTAATAGGATTCATCCTCCCGAGTTTAATGGAGAGGGTGATCCTCAGGAAGCCAGGAGGTGGCTTAAACAGATGGAGAAGATTTTCCGGATGACTGAGTGCACGGAAGCTGATAAGGTATTGTATGCCACTAATCAGTTCAGAGGCGCAACAGAAGACTGGTGGGAATCCACTCAGCGCAGAATGATGGCAAATGATGTTGAGGTAAACTGGATAAACTTCAAGGAAGCAATGCTAGAGAAGTTTTTGCCATTGTCATATAAAGTGAAGAAAGAACAGGAGTTCCTTGATTTGAAACAAGGTGGTATGTCGGTTACAGAGTTCACAAAGAAGTTTGAAGAGTTGTCGTATTATTTTACTCACAACGAATATGCAGGAAATGACAACTTGAAAATGAACCAGTATAAACAGGGTCTAAGAGGTGAAATTGACACCGCAGTGAGCCTCCAGAGAAATACAAGTTATGATGAATTGGTTCATGATAGTTTGATTGCTGAAGCAGGTTTTGCCAAGACCGCTAGAGAAAAAGCTGCAACTTTTGAGAAGAGGAAGGGCAAGTTTCAAGACAGGTACCATGATAAGCTGAAGCCAAAGGGTTCCCCTAAGAGAGGAAAGCAGTCATACTCCCCACGGTCTAATCCTACTTGTAAGGCATGTGGGAGAGCTCATAAGGGAGAATGCATGGAGGGTGCTAATGTGTGTTACGGGTGCAAGCAACCTGGACACTTCTTGCGAAAATGCCCCAATAGGCAAGGCAAGGGAACAGCTGAAGGAACTACAACCAGTAAAGGCAGGGTGTATTCCTTAGATGGTCGGAAAGCGCTGGCTAATGAGGATTTAATTGCTGGTATGTGTTATCTTGGTCAGAATCCAGTTAAAGTTCTTTTTGATTGTGGTGCAACATGTTCTTTTATTTCATATAAGTGTGTAGAAACACTACAGTTACCTATGTCTCCATTGGTTCCTCCTATGACGGTATCCACTGCTACAGAAGGCGGAGTTGTAGTAAGTTATGTATGTGAGAATTGTCCTATCACGGTATCCAGTAAGACATACTATATAGATTTGGTGTGTCTTCCCATGGTACAACTTGACGTGATTCTAGGAATGGATTGGCTCTCCGCTAACCATGTGTATATAGGATGTGCTAAAAAGAATATTTTTTTTGCCTACAAGTGATACAACTGAAGGTGTGGCTTTATCTGAATTGATTAATCGTACCCATCAGTTAATTCAGTTTATTTGTGCTCAGGATAGGGATTTTTATGTAATGGTTACTGTGAGTTCAGAATCAGAGCTGAGTCCCAGTGACATTCCAGTTTTTAATGAGTATCCAGATGTTTTTCCTTCTGAGATAACCAGTTTACCCCCAGAACGTGAAGTTGAGTTCTCTATTGATCTCATTCCAGGAGCGAAAACAGTGTCTGTGGCACCGTATAGAATGTCACCATCAGAGCTTAAGGAATTGAAGTCACAGTTAGAGGACTTGATTCAGAAACATTTTATCAGGTCAAGTGTGTCACCTTGGGGTGCACCAGTTTTGTTAGATAAGAAGAAGGATCATAGTATGAGATTGTGTATAGACTACCGCCAGTTGAACAAGGTAACTATTAAGAACAAGTATCCTCTTCCAAGGATTGATGATCTTTTAGATCAGCTCAAGGGAGCAACAGTATTTTCTAAGATTGACCTTAGATCCGACTATCACCAGATTCACATCAAATCATCAGATGTATCTAAGACTGCGTTCAGAACACGTTACGGACATTATGAATTCCTAGTTATGCCTTTTGGAGTGACTAATGCCTCAGCAATGTTCATGGATTACATGAACAGGATTTTTCAGCCTTACCTGGATCAGTTTGTAGTGATTTTTATTGACGATATCTTGATTTATTCAAGGGACCCTCAGGAACATGCCCAACATCTGGAGATTGTTTTGAACATTCTCAGAGAGAAGCAGTTATATGCCAAATTCAGTAAGTGTGAATTTTGGTTGTCTGAAATTAAGTTTTTGGGTCATGTCATCTCTAAGGGAGGAGTGTCAGTAGACTCATCGAAAGTTGAAGTTATCCTTAATTAGGACAGACCTAAGAATGTGGCTGAAGTTAGAAGTTTCTTGGGCTTAGCATGTTACTACAAAAGATTTATTATGAGGTTTTCTTAGATTGCTTTGTCTTTGACACATCTCACTAGGAAGGATGTGCCCTTCGTGTGGGACGAAGAGTGTGAGAAGAGCTTCAGAACTTTGAGAAAGAAATTATCTAAGGCCCCAGTTTTAGCGATACCAGATCCCGGCAAGAGATATGTTGTTTTCTGTGATGCGTCCTCCAAAGGACTTGGTAGCGTGCTCATGCAGGAAGGTAATGTGATAGCCTATGCTTCACGACAACTTAAATCTCATGAGGAGAATTACCCTACTCATGATCTTGAGTTGGCAGCTATAGTCTTTGCATTGAAAGTGTGGAGACAACATTTATATGGTGCACAGTTTGACTTGTTCAGTGACCATAAAAGCTTAAAGTATTTGTTTGATCAACGGGATTGAACATGAGACAGAGGAGATAGATGGAATATCTGAAGGATTTTGATTTTGATCTAAAGTACCATCCAGGAAAGGCGAATGTTGTTGCTGACGCCTTAAGCAGGAAGTCCTTGGTTAGAGCAGAGGTGATGATGCATACTTGTGGTTTGTATGAAAAGTTCAGAGATCTTAATCTCAGCGTTACTGAGGTAGATAATGGCATTATGTTGCATAAGCTAGAGATTACTTGTGATCTACGGTCCAAAATCGCACAGGCTCAGGGTATGGATATGGACCTCCAGAGGAGAGTCGGTCAATCAGAGTTTTCTCAGGCATCAGATGGCACGTTGTTTGATGGTAGGATCTGTGTTCCAAACAATGTAGAATTGAAGAGACTGATTCTGGAAGAAGCCCATAAGAGTAGTTTCAGTATCCATCCAGGTACCACTAAGATGTATCAAGATTTAAAAAGGGACTATTGGTGGCCAGGCATGAAAACCAATGTAACATCCCGCCTAAGACTCGAATATTTATTAATATTGAGACGAAGTATCAGAAATGTTTTAAGCAAAGGGTAAATTGGTAAATTGTCAGTTAATGGGTTTATTTATATGGCAAGTGTAATATCCCGCTTATAAGTATCAGTTAACAGTGTTAGAAGTCGATTAAGAAGCTTGGCAATTCTGTAAATACTAAGCAATGGCATTATGGTAAATATGTGGGAAGAGAGGATTGTTTAAAATGAAAACAAGATATTTTCTTGTTCATTTTCTTTCTTCCTTCACTCACTCAAAATCTGCTCTCTCCCCTCTTTTCCCCTCTAGCTCACACGCCCCCTCACTCTATTGCCACAATCCATCAAACTTCACCCAAAATTCTTGTGAGAACCTTGCTAAGTAAGCTTGTTAAGGGAAAGCTAGAACAAGAGAAAGGAATCAAGGAAGGAAAGGGAGATCAAAGCTAAGGTTGGAGAAGGAAGCAAGGGAAGGAATCAAACTATGTTTTGAAAGGGAAAGCTTGGCAAGGAAGCTAGCAATCAAGGTGAGTTCCCTAGGGGTTTTAGAACCCACCATGTTGAGTTTAATGAATATTTGTATAATGATCAAAGTTATGAACATTTGAGCCTAATCCTATTTTGCTAGCAATCCTTGATTATTACATGTTGTATTCTGTTGATAAGCATTAGAAATTATCCCTTTAAAGTTGTGTGATGCTTGGGCATGATTGAATAGACCAAAAATGGTGGAAAACATGTTTTGAACTAGCCCTATGCTGTCCAACTGCAGGTAAAATCGTGTCACGATTTTACCAGCGTGTCACGATTTTACAGGCAGAACATAACACGAATTCTGGGCATGGAATCGTGACACGATTCCAAAATCGTGTCACGATTTTGAAGGGGACAGGATTATGTTGTTTTTCAACTTTACTTGCACCGTTTCGGCTATCCAATACTGCTTCAGGCTCAAGGAACAACATGTAATGGTTAAGCATTGCTATTAAGCATCTAAAGACCTATCCTTGAGAATGCTTAGATGATTATTATAGAGCACAAGTTTGAGAGGATGGATGCCTTAATCCACAAGATATCATAGAGAAGTATAAGAGCTAGTATAAAGCTTATCCCTTACTAGGCATTTCTCAAACACTCAGTTAAGTATGAGCAAGCTACGAATGATATAGTATTCAAGTTTAGGAACCTATTATAGGTTAAAGAGAAATAAGATGGTACTTATCATGTACTAAGCACAAGAATGATATTATGTTTATAGTTAAGAACCTCTAGTAGGTTAAGCTTTAAAGAATGCTTTAGTTATGCACAAGAATATGAATGAATAAGATATACATACGAACTTAAGTAAGAACTTAATGATAAAGAATATGATAACGTGTTCATCAGACTCCGGGATACGCCGGATGGGATTTCTCCGAAAGGGCTATCCACACGTAATTTACAAGACTATGTTAAACGTGTTCATCAGACTCCGGGTTTCGCCGGATGGGACTCTTCCGAGAGGATTGTCCACACGTATGTTAAAAGATTTAAGCATGTCCATCAGGCTCCGGATTATGCCGGATGGGACTTCTCCGAGAGGGTTGTCTACATGCAAGATGTGTCCAGCAGGCTCCGGATTATGCCGGATGGGGCTTCACCGAGAGGGTTGCCTACACAAAGATAAGAGGAGTCCGGTGTTAGCCTGATATGATAGGAATTTCACCGGTATGATGGGAGATGTACTTCGGGGTTACTCCACCCGGATGCACTCCGTAAAATGAACCAAGATAATGATTGTTTGTTCAACCCTAACTTCTAACTTAACGTGATATGAAAAGATGATACGAATATGAAATGAATATGTATATTTTATATGTAATACGAGACATGATGATTAGTTCCTAGTGAACGAGATGTGATCATAGGATGTCCCCAAGATCACTACGTATAAGGCTAAGATAAGAATAGAGTATGAGATGCAAGAGATAAGACCATGAAGCGATCCTAGGTTTTCCCCTTGATCGCGATAAATGTAAAGAATGACAGCGATCGTAGGTATCCCCAAGATCGCTAAGAGTAGGCACGGCGACCCTAGGTTTCCCCCGTGGTTGCCAACAGTAGGTTAGGCCGGAGCTCACTGAGACATTATGTCTCACCCCAATCCTTCTGGTGCAGGTTCATAGGTTAGCAAGAGATGTTCATGAAGATCTTCAGGAAGATGCTGGATGGAGTGCAGATGCTCGTCATGGCAAGCTCAGGAGGTTGTTAGATTTTATAGATGTATATGAAAGTGTATTTTTGTAATATTTGGATATTTATGTAAACGAGCAAATTGTACTCATTCAGTGGTTTGTATATATTAATTATTGTAAATTTTAATGTATCCGATATCAGAATAATACGCATGCTAAATATTCTAGATAATTTAGTATGGGTGTTACAACCAACATCGCGGAATTTGTGTCACGGTGTCTAGTGTGTCAACAGGTAAAGATTGAACATCAGAGGCCAGCAAGGATGCTTGTACCATTGGAAATTCCTCAGTGGAAATGGGAGGAGATATCTATGGATTTTGTAAGTGGGTTACCTCGAACTCAGCGAGGACATGATTCAATTTGGGTAGTTGTAGACCGGTTAACCAAGTCTGCTCACTTTTTACCGGTAAGGACTACATACAAGGCTTCTCAATATGCGGAGTTGTTTGTCGCAGAGATTGAGATTGTGAAACTGCATGGTGTTCCAACTAGTATTGTCTCAAATAGAGATCCAATCTTTACCTCTCACTTTTAGAAAGCTTTTCAGAGGGCTTGTGATAAGTGCCAGAAAGTGGTTAAAATGCACATTTAATTTAGGCACTTATGTTACTTGTTTTACAAGTTATCATAGGATAAGCTCATCATTTATGATTAAATGTCAAATTTGTGATCCTATGTCTTACCCCATCTCATTGCAGGAATTTCATGCTTGAACCTGAACGGAGCAAAGAACTTGAAGTTTGGAAAATGCTTCATCGCTACAAGCGCACGTCTCATCGCTACAAGCGAGGATAGGCAGGGAATTTGGAGACTTCATCGCTTCAAGCGCCAGATGCCACGCTTCAAGCGAGCTTAGGCAGGGAATTTGGAGAGTTCATCGCTACAAGCGATGGACCGGTCGCTTCAAGCGACCAAGGGCGGTTTAATGCTCCATGCTGACGTGGAACATTCCTATTGGCCAAGGAACTTCATCGCTACAAGCGACCAGCTCATCGCTTGTAGCGAGCGTGCAAAATTTCAGTTTTATAAAAGCATTTTTTAGCTCACTTTTCATAGAACTGGATCATTGACTACTTCCATTTAGGGATTGCTTTTTAATTCAGTTTAGTAATAGTTTAGGACTTAGTTTTTAGGGCTAGAAGCTATGATCTTCAAAGATCAAAAGTGATTGAATTGTGGAATCAACCAAAGGCTTTGGGAAATCAAGACTTAGGTTATGATCTTCATCTTTTCTCTACTCTTTTGTATAGTTGTCATGAAAATGAACAACTAACTTCCCTTTGTTGGGATTGGAGGTATTCTTTCTAGCTTTGATGTAATACATGATTATGTGAATATATGATTTTGGCAATTTATGTGTTTATGAAGTTATTCTTGCTTTTCACTCTCATGCTTGATTCAATCGCTATTGACAAGTACTTTTGAATCTATGTTTAGAATAATCTTCTATCAAAATAAGAAAATCTAGAAATGGATTTGGGTTTTGATAATCGCACAAAGTTTCGGATCGTAATGCTTTCGGATTGTTTGATTGATTGGGAAATCGTCGATTAAACGATACGATCGATCTCACGATGTCATTTGGGAAATCAATGACGTTGTCCAGCGATACGTGATATTTTCGCTAAAACGCTAAAATTCATATGCATGATTTATAGATTATATTAGATGCAAGATTGATGAACTCCTATTCCAATGCTTTTATTCCCTATTACTTGTCGTTTTATTTCTGCTTTTACATTCCATTACTTTATGCAACCAAGTTATGAAACCCTTAACTCAAAACAATACCGATTGTTGAACGGTTCGAGTAGCGCACCTAATCCCTGTGGAGACGATACAAAAAATACTTACCTCGTTTGTTGCTGCAATACTACAGCCAACAGCTTTAGGAACGAGGTTAAAGATGAGTACGTCCCATCATCCTCAGACAGATGCTCAATCCGAGAGAACTATTCAGACATTAGAGGATATGCTTTGTGCATGCATCTTAGAAGATGGAGGAAGTTGGAATAATCATCTGTCTTTGATTGTATTTTCTTACAATAATAGTTACCATTCCAGCATTGGAATGACACCTTATGAGGCATTGTATGGCAGAAAGTGCAGGACACCACTTTGTTGGGCTGAGGTCGGAGATAAGAGTATTCTGGGACCCGGGATTATTCAGGAGACTACTATGAAGATTAAATATATCCAGGACAAGATGAGAACTGCTCAGAGTCGTAAGAAAAGTTATGCGGATAAGAGGCGAAGGCCCTTAGAATTTGAAGTTGGAGATCACGTATTCCTGAAGGTTACACCTAAGCTGGGTTTACGTGGCGTTTTCAGGACAAAGAAATTGTGTTCAAGATTTATTGGGCCATTTCAGATACTTAAACGCGTTGGTCCAGAAGCTTATCAGTTGACTCTACCACCGGCTATGTCAGGATTGCATGATGTTTTTCATGGTAATCGTGTGTCTTCTGTGCTCTCGTCAGGTAGAGACCACATGGGGTTCCAGTACAGCTGGAATGAGCAGGAATCTTCCGCTAGGATAACCACACACACAGGCAGGAGGAGTCCGGTGATTAGCCTTAGATAGGAATTTTCACCGGTTATTAGGGGAATGTACTTCGGGGTTACTCCACTCGGGGGCATTCCGTAAAATCAACTCAGATAATAATGTTTGTTACACGCTAACATCTAACATAATATATCAGGAATTTACTTTATTATGTTATCAGGCAGGTATCAGGTAGCAGTTCAGACGGTGATCCTAGGTTTCCCCTTGATCACCAAGTTATCAGTTTGTAGTCTAGTTTCCATGACTACACATGTTAGCAGGTTCAGGCAAGTTTAAACCCTTTATGGGTTGAGTTAAGGCTTGGCGATCATAGGTTCCCCTGAGATTGCCAAAAGTAGGCATGGCGACCCTAGGTTCCCCGAGGTTGTCAACAGTAGGTTGGGTGGAGCTCACTGAGACATTATGTCTCATCCCATTCCTTCTGATGCAGGTTCACAGGTAGCACGCAGCAAGGGTAAGGAGAAGGCTTTGGACTGATCGTGCTGATTTCTAGTTGTTCTAGTTTCATATTTTCAGATGTTGCATTATGATGTATAATACCAGAGATGTTTTGTATTAACAGTTGGATGTATTAATACATTATGTTATGTATCATAATCAGTTTAATTTTCTGTATTGTAAATTAATGCATCCAGTACGAAATTTAATACTCGTATAAGATCCTAGGCAATCTTTATATGGGTGTCACATATATATGTGCAACAGGTTCTTGAAAATTTTGCTACTAAAAAACTCATTTAGATTGTCTTAAAGCATCTCACACATGTGAATGAAGATATTTGATTTGTTCATGGATTCAAAGTTGTAGCATAAAAGAAAGAAAATTGCTCTTCTCCAATAGATTTTTGCTCATTCCCATGTAATTTGATCAAAATACCCTTACGTGACTTAAGACTTAAGTCACGTTTGTTTTAGGTAAGTTATGTTTTCATCAATTTTGCACAAAGATAATATTTTTTTAAGACCCCACGATATGTTATGTTCATTTTTTGAATACTTAAGTCACGTTTGTTGTAGGTAAGTTTTCATTTTTTAAAAGTTTGTCATGTCTTAGAAACAACAATAACAACAATTCATTCATAATCCAAAATAAATCATAACTAAAAATACACAAGTACGCGTAATAAATTCCAAAATTAATAGAATACGACAAATTTATTTAGTTATGATTTCATCTTTGTTCAAATAAACGAAGCGTTACATTACATTACGTTGTCCCAAAGGATGTTGTATCATAATGATGTTGGGTTAAAATTAAAATCATGAAAGTTTACCGAAAATGTTGGCATCGAAGTGTCTTATACTTAGTGTAAAAATTTGCAAGTCTCTTTCAAAACTCAAGAATGAAGAGAACACAACACATGTATTCTACCGAATCAACTATATAGGTTATCACGTCGAATCTCTTCATATAGGATGAGTTGTCACAGAAAAGAATGCATCCCAATATATTCTTTTGAACTTAATCATACTGCCCTGCCAACTGACAAGTTTCAATTGACAGAGGAGCATGATCAAGCAGAAAACAACATCTTTGAAATGCATTCCTTTTTGTGACACTCATCCTATACGAAGGAATTCGATGTGAAAACCTACATAGTTGATTCAACATAATACATGTTGTGTTCTTGTTATACCCTGATTTTGTCCTAGCTTTTTTCAAAAAAAAAAGAGAAGGTCAACACAAAACAAAAAAAAAAAGAGTCAGTCTTTATTTAAATAAATAATAAATAATAATATAAAATTTATTATTATTTGTTACCTTTCTTTCTATTTTTATTATTAATCTTATTATCATTTTTATTTTTCATTATTACTTTTATTATTATTATTATAACAATTTAATCATAAAAAAACAATAATTAAAATAAACATTAAACATTTTAACATAACAATTAAATAGTAAAATTAAAATAATATAAACAATTAAATTGACTAGTAGTAAATTGACGCGTAATTAAATTGACCCGCAATTAAAATATTTTAACATAAAAATTAAATCGTAAAATTAAATTAAAATAAACATATCAATTGACGCGAAATTAAATAAAATTAAACAATTAAAGTCTGCATGTCACGTGTCTACCAAAATTCGGTAGAAGCGACATGTCATTAGGGCACCCAAACTGATACTAGGGGTGTACGTGGGCCGGTTTGGGTTGGGTTTTGCCAAACCCAAAACCCAAACCATATAAGGTACTCCAGTTTGGGTGAGGTAAAATGTCCACTCGTTAAACTATTGGGCCAGTTTGACCAAACCCACGAATTTCCGGGTTGGGTAGTGGGTTACTCGAATTAATATTTGTTTATTTTTTTAGTATTAAACCAAATGACAAGTCATCATAATTTTTTCATAAAAATAACTCAAAAATTTAAAGTCATTGCATGACATAAAAAATTGCATTAGAATCAAAATACTCAAAAAGTGCAACATCCTAAATTTGTTAAAGTCTTGGTGCAACAAAATAGCAAATGTTCAAGAGACAAATTGTAACAACCAAGTCAAAATACACCAAAATCATGTCTCATCAAATTACAAAAAAGAGCCTAAAACATAACTCAAAAAGAGCCCAAAACATAACAAAAAAAAGAGTCTTGATGTCATCGTTAACATTCCCCACAATTCAAAAGAGTCCTGACTTCATTGTTGATATTCTCCATCTCCACCAAATTGTGATAATAAAAATTAAAGCATTAGTTCATATTCTTAGGACATTTTTTATAGTGTTTCAACAGATTTGTGGTTCCATGTGTGTTACCATCAACAACATATGTCGTTTTACAGTAAATACACTTTACCCTTTACCGTCTGGTACAAAATGATCCCAAGCACGAGAACGTTTTCGAGTTTTTTCGACGTTACCTGCCTCTTCACCTTGTAAGTCTTGATCAGAATCAACATCAATTGGATTTTCCATAGCATTTGTAGGAACATCGTCAACATCCATGCTCTCCTGCATTAACAATCATGTACAACAATATTAAAATTAAATTGAATTGAAAGATCAAACTATTAAAGTATTTTTCATTTCTAACTTTTTAAGAATAAGTCATGAATGGTTTAATGATAAATGACTAACAGATAATTTTAAATTTTAAGTTAAGGCATTATTTCTAACTTCAAAGCAACACCCACAAATCAACTAAAGAATACATGAACTTATAATAGTAAACCATGTTGTTAAGCTTCAAAATTAATAAAGAAAACAACAACTATAAAAAATGAACGTGAATGGTAACAAAGAAACAAACATGAAAACAGAAACTAAAATGAATTTGAATGCTAACAAAAATGAATGTAAACCATGTTGTTAAGATTCAAATCAATTAAATGGACATGCACCCATTAAAAGGAAAACAAGAACCTGACATGAAAAAAATACTTACCATCTTCGATTGATGATGCAAATGCGATGAGCCGATGAGAAAGAAAGGTGAAGTGATGTAAACACGGCTATGAGAGACGAATGGGTTTGGTTTTGGTAGATGGTACTACTGGTTGGTTAATGTTGGTCTGTTTATGCATTGAATTGAACATTGAATTGGAAATTGGCAAATTGGAATATGTATCGATGTATCACCGTTTGGAAATTGGGCTTATTTATGACAAATTGGAATATATATCCGATTCTCCTTCTTCCGGGTTAAAATGGGTTTTTGGTTGGGTCCGGTTTTACCCGGAACCCATTTTATTTTATGGGTATATCAATTTTTAAAACCATATCTACCCATTTACCCGGCCCAACCCGGTTTTTTTGTGGGTTTGACCGGGTTTTCCGGGTTGACCCAACCCATGTACACCCTTAGCTGATACTCCTCATGTTGTTGCTGATATTGCGTGGGGTCCACTAACTAGGACGCATCCGCCTAGGACGACGTCCCCTCCACATCCTGTCTCCTAACGCCATGTCTCCTTCGAGGAGCAAGGCACGCAGCCGCCTTTTCGGCCCGTGCACTCCCGGTCATGGTCTCCCTGTCTGCTCTCAATTTGTCCGGTCTCTCAGACATATCTACGCGACATTTATAAAAGCAAAAATCAATGATTTTCACAGGGACATTTCAATCAATCATTTCTAAATAATCAACAACAACAGTTCAATTTCGGCAGTGTCATTTCAATCACTAACCTACCACATTGCACTCAAACTCACTATAATCAACAATAACAATCCAATTTCTAACTAATTTCATCATTAACAATGCAAAAATCAAACAAATTTTCATTGAGACATTTTATCAAACACCTAGAGTTCAACATAAAATCTAACAATTTCTAACTCTAACCTACCACATTTGAATCAAACCTACTCTAATCAACATCCAAACAACAATTTCTAACTTAATTCATCATTAACAATCCTAAAAACTAACATGCAAATCAAACCCTAAAATCCTAAAATTGTGAAATTTCTCCAAAAAAAAAAAACAAAATTTAAACCATAAAAAGCCAATGCAATAGGTTAATAAACACTTACTTGATTTTGGGGTAGAAATTAGTGTTGATTGGCTCGAGAATGGTTGAAATCGCACTTTTGAGGGCTCAAAATCGCACTTGGATGTTTTAGAAATGGAATGGCAGAATGGTTGTTGTTCTGATTCTATAACAGCACGCAACGTAAGTTAACTCATGTTGGTATATACTGAGTGACTTAAGTCACGTTGGTATATACTGAACGTAAGTTAACTCAATTTTTTTGTTACTTTATTTTCTTTTCAACTTTTATTATTTTCTTTCTTTAATTTCAATTTTACATTTAAAATTTGAATTGTATCTTTTTTAATCTAATTTAAAATATCTCACTTTCTTTTTCTCAATTAATATAATTCTCATCTCTCTACTTATTATCAATTTTTTATTATCTTCTTCGTATTTTCATTCTCACAAGAGAATATTCAACATTTTATCAAAATTTACTATAATAACATAATATAATCGTTGTGCATGATTAGTGTAAATTCAAAGAGATTGTTTTAAATTTATATCATTGTACGCTAATAGATTTTTTTTAAAAAAATACTAGACAAATATTTGTCATTGATAAATATATACAAGTCATTATTTTAAAAAATATATAATCAAGACATTAAAATTGATACTCATATATATTTTTTTTGACAAGATGATACTCATATATATAAACACATAAAATTCGTAAAATACCCGATGCAAATATTTAACAAATTTTCATATATAAAATGTTACATTATTGTTTTTTTTAGGGTAAATGTTACGTTATTGTTGGTAATTTTGTCTACTAACAATATATAAAAATCGAAGTCCATCAAAATTTCATAATTTTCCTTATTAAAACTCATGATCTCTTTAATTTCACGTGTATAGTAGTCATTTTGCAAAATTTAATTTATTTAGTTTTTTAAAAAATTAATTACAGATAGTGATCATCACAAGTGTAACCAATTTCTACAGATAACTATGAAACTAATTTATATGTTTTTTTTAAAATAATTACGGATAATAGTCATAATTAACAAGTGTAACAAAATTTTTCAGTAAAAAAAAAACAAAATTTCATAATCGTCCTTATTAAAACTCATGATCAACTTAATTTTATGTGCATAATGGTCATTTTACAAATTTTAATTTATTTATTTTTTAAAAAATTAGTTACAGATAATTGTCATCACAAATGTAACCTAATTTCCACGAATAACTATGAAATTAATTTATTTGTTTTTAAAAAATTAATTACGGATAATGGTCATCACAAGTGTAATAAAAATTTTCTGTAAATTTTTTTTAGCAAATTTTCATAATTGGGCTTATTAAAACTCTTGATCTCCTTAATTTTATGTGCATAATAGTCATTTTGTAAAATTAAATTTATTTGTCTATTAACATAACAATATATAAAAAACGTACTCCAACAAAATCTCATAATGGTCCTTTCTTAAAATCATGATCACCTTAATTTTATGTGCTTAATTGTAATCTACTAACAATATATAAAAATCGAAGTCCAGCAAAATTTTATAATCGTCCTTATTAAAACTCATGATCTCCTTAATTTTTTGTGCATAATGGACATTTTTTAAAATTTAATTTATTTGTTTTCTAAAAAATTAATTACGGATAATGGTCATCCACAAGTGTAACCAATTTCCACGGATAACTATGAAACTGATTTTTTTGTTTTTTATAAAATTAATTACGGATAATGGTCATATCTACTAACAATATATAAAAATCGAAGTCCAGCAAAATTTCATAATCGTCCTTATTAAAACTCATGATCCCCTTAATTTTATAATCGTCCAGCAAACATTGAATGTTGTTTTGAATATAAAATAAAAATTTATTTAATAGAAACACTACATTGATGTTTATATATTAAAAATAATCACGAGTTTTCAATATTTTATTATGTCGACTATCACATATCAGTACAAAAAAATTTTCTTTTTCATATACAAACATATAAAATTATCAACGTGTGCAGTTTAAATGTTTAACGGTGTTTTAAATATAAAATAAAAATTTATTTAATAGACACGCTACATTAATGTTGATATTTTGTAAATAGTCATGAGTTTCCAAAATTTTATCATATCGACATTCTCATATATGTATATAAAATTTGTTTATGCAGATATAAACATTTAAAATCTGCAACGGGAGTGGTGCAAATATTGAACGGTGTTTTGCATATAAAATAAAAATTTAATTGATAGAAACGGTATTTATGTTGATATATTGAAAATAGTCACAAATTTTATCATATAGACTATCACATATCGGTACATAAAATTTTTCTTCTACATATATAAGCATAAAAAATCCTCAACGAGTGTGCTTTAAATATTTAACGTTGTTTTAAATATAAAATATAAATTTATTTAATAAACAGACTACATTAATGTTGATATTTTGAAAATAGTCATGAGTTTCAAAAAATTTATCATACCGACTTTCTCATATATGTATGTAAAAATTTGTTTATGCAGATACAAATACATAAAATCTGCAATGAGTGCGGTGCAAACATTGAACAGTCATTTGCATATAAAATAAAAAGTTATTTAATAGAAACACTACATTAATTTTGATTTTGAAAATAGTCATGAGTTTTCAAAATTTTGTCATATCTACTTTCTTATATTTGTATATAAAAATTTGTTTATGCAGATATACGTACATAAAATCTATAACAGATGTGGTGCAAACATTAAATAGTCTGTTACATATAAAATAAAAAGTTATTTAATAGAAACACCACATTAACTTTGATATTGAAAATAGTTACGAGTTTTCAAAATTTTATAATCTCAACTTTCTTATATATCTACATAAAAATTATTTTTGCATATATAAGCAAATAAAATCTATAACTGTTGTGATTTAACTATTTAACAAATTTTTTGTATATATAAGAGAAAAATATTTAATAACAACATTACATAATACTCATAATTTTTATTTAATATCTGTAAACATTCTACAATGTTAACAATCTAATTATTTTTTAAATGCTCTTTTTTATATAATTATCGCAGTGTTACGTGACCCGTGCAAAAACACGTATCTTTTACTAGTTTTGACATAACATTGTTGTTGTTTTTTTTTTGAAAGAATTGTTGGTTTTTAAAAATATCAATATTTTTTTCATTTTATAATATCGATTTATATATAAAAGGCTAAAGTGTACTTTTGGCCCCCTAAGTTTCAAAATGTTGCGATTTTGGCCCACTATTAAAAAAATGAAAAATTTGTGTAACACCCATATAGAGATTGCCTAGGATCTCTTACGAGTATTAAAATTTCGTACCGGATACATTAAATACAATACAGAAAGATTGGTAATACTTATATAAAACATAAGTTTGTCATACAACTTGTTATCCGATACAAACATTTCCCTTAATATACATCATAATACATCATCCATATACAAGTATCCATAATATTAAAGCATAAGCAGCACGATCAATCCGTAGCTTTCTCTTTACCTTTGCGTCGTGCTACCTGCGAAGAACCTGCACCAGAAGGAATGGGATGAGACATAATGTCTCAGTGAGCTCTACCCAACCTACTGTTGGCAACCACAGGGAACCTAGGGTCGCCATGCCTACCTTGGCAATCTCGGGGATATCCTATGATCGCCAAGTCTTTTATCTGCCTATGACTATAAGTCCTCCTGTAACTATGACTTGAACTGCCTAAAACCTTTGCCGTAACTGTCTATAACCATAACTGTAATCTGCCTATAACTTTAACTTAGTGATCGAGGGGAAACCTAGGATCACTTTCTGATAACTGTCTATAAATATAACTATGAGTTTCCTGTGACTATAACTGTAACTGTAACTGTGACTATAACTATAAAACATAAAACATATAAACAGTTCGATAGCAGTTTTATGTTAGCTGTTAGCGTTGAACAAACAATTATCTGAGTTCATTTTACGGAGGGCACACCGGGTGGAGCAACCCCGAGATACGTCTCCCTATAAACCGGTGAAATTCCTATCATATCAGGCTAACACCGGACTCCCTATGAAACGTGTGGACAACCCTCTCGGAGAAGTCCCATCCGGCGAATCCCGGAGTCTGCTGAACACGCCCTATGACTGTGAAACGTGCAAGCACGCCAATAACTTTGATCTTTAATTCTTTAACTTTAACATGTGAACATATAAACTGTTACTGTAATCGTATAACAATTCTATAACGTATAACCTATAACCTATGATTCTTGGCTTATCGTTCTCATAAGCCACCTATAATCGTCGGAAAACCAACACTATGATCTAATCTGTAACTTTGATTGCCGAAGCATTCCTATTATCCTCGTATCCTAAATGGAATACATCTATAATCATGTTTACCTAAGATAGGTTCTAACTTGACTATTATCTCATCCTTGGATTCGTGTAAACTGAAACGAGTCTATAACATTGCCAGGTAAGGGTTAAACCCTAAACTAGATCCTTAACATCACTATAATAGCTTATGGATTAAGATAATCCTCTCTTGACCAATGCACCTATCCTCATCTATAAATCATCCATACATCCTCTAAAGGATAGGGCTTTCTATGCTTGTTAGCGACGCTTAGTCACTACATATCGTTATTGAGTCCGAGGTAGCGTTGGTTAGCCGGAATGGTGCGAGAAAAGATGAAAAAGCAACACATTCTGCCCACTGCCACATCGTGTCACGATTTGGAAATCGTGACACGATTTCCTACCCAGAAAATGGGTTTGTTCCTGCCTGTGAAATCGTGACACGATTGGAAAATCGTGACACGATTTTACCTGCAGTTATACAGCATTTGGCAAGTTTTAAACGTGATTTTTCACCATTTCAGCTTATCCAACATACCCAGACATCATAACATGTTTAAGGATCAATTCCTAAGGCATATAACTAGATTACATCATAAATAATCAAGGAATCACATGGAAAGGTAAATAGGGCATTAAACCATAAACTAGGTCATAAAGCTATAAACTTTTGAACTTGAACAAAATGGGTTATAAACCCTAAGGAGCTCACCTTAAATCATCTTATCAAAGCTTGCCAAGCTTCCAAATCCCTAATCTTAGCTTGATTCTCCTCAAACCCTAGCTTCCAATCCTTTCCTTTTCTTGCTTTTCTTTAGCTTTACACTTGCTCCATCTTTCCCAAAAGCCATACTTGCTTGAAGTACAAGATTATAAGATGAAGTTTGATGAATTATGACAAGGAGGGGGAGGCGTGTGAGTGGAAGAAGAGAGGGGGAGAAAACCGGTTTGGAGAGGGAAGGGAAGAAGGAAAGAATGACAAGAAAAATATCTTGTTTTCCTTTTAAAACAATTCTTCTTAATTCAAATAATTACACAAATGCCATTGCCACATATTACTACTTTGCCATTGCTTCCATTTAAACTATCTCTGATGCATCGCCTCAATACTGATAAATATCCAAGTACTAAGCGGGATATTACAATTTGGCCCCCCAAGAATTTGCCCATTTGCACTAGTAGTCCTTTTGGCCAATTTTGACCTAGTCAACGCCTATGTAGCAGGCCACGTGTGTAATTTTTTAATTAAAAAAAATTCAAATTGCCACATAATTATTCATGGAATTAAATAAAAAAGAAGGAAAATAAAAAAGAAAATGCATGTGAGTTCATGGATGATGATGAACTGTGTTTAGTTTTGTTCTTCAATTCCAACCCAAATTGCAGTAAGACAACACAATCACCTTGCTTTCTTCAATTCCAACCCCATTTCAAGGGTTTCTATTAATTCTCAAAGTAAGCTCTGGCCATGACAAGCTACAGTAACCCAAAGAAGGGTTGACCGTTGCAGCCAGCTACGGCAGCCGCCGCTCAGAACTCCCGCTCCCTCTAAACGATATCGTATGCTCCTTTCTCCTTTTCACTCTCATATTCGTGTATCCTCCCTTTTTGGTTCGATTGTTGCTTTTTGGACTTCTCTGGTTCGATTGTTGCAGTTCCGGTAAGAAGCTTCAGTTTCGGATTTACTGTTCTTTCATTCTGGGCTTTCATTTCAAATTTATTGTTCTTTCATTTTGGGTTTTGATATCAACATTGTGATTCACTCGTTTTTGGAGCATTGATGAAACTGTCAGAAGCTTTCTTTTTTCCCCTTCTAATTCCTTCAAATTTACCCATTAAATAGTAAGACCAAAAACCCAGAATATTTGATTTGTGTTGCTGGGGATAGTGAAGAAAAACCAGAATATTTTCAACAATTTGGCATTGGAGAGAAGAGATTGGGGAGAGAAGTAGGTTTGAGATTCAATTAAGAGGATTTGGCTTTTGAGATTGAAGTTTGTTGTTGTTGCTGCAATGATTGTTGTTGTTGTTGCTATGTTTAAGATTTGTTGTTGATATGAATTTTGTTTGGGTTGTTGTTGAAGATTATTTTCTAAGTTTTTTTTGAAGATTGTTGATGTTGTTGAAGATATTGTTGTTGTAGAAGATGGAGATTGTTGTTCTCTCGCGTGCCACTCCCTTTTATTTTTTATTTTTTAATTCTTCATCTTACACACGTGGCATTTTTTTTTTAAATAGCTACTTACACACGTGGCGTGCCAGATCCTTTAATAAAGTGACACATAAGCGTTGAAAAAGTCAAAATTGGCCAAAAGGACTACTATTGCAAAGATGCAAATTCTTAGGTGGGCCAAATTTTTCATTTTTTTAATAGGAGGCCAAAATCACAACATTTTGAAACTTAGGGGGCCAAAAGTACATTTTAGCCTATATAAAATACAAAGGACATGTCTTTTAAGAGAGTTGATTGAGTACTTGAAATTTGAGACGAGTTAATAGGCAGAACAGAACAGCAGAGAGAGAGGGAGGGAGGGTTATGGCGACTGAAAATGGAGGACAAAACGGAACCACCGAAACAGCAATAACAATGATGGAGATCGAAAACGGAGATACAACACAACCACAAGTACAAGAACAACCTAAGTGTTTGTTCACCAAAATGGATAATGGAAGCATAGAGAGTCATCGTTACTACTTATCTCGCAGAACAGTTCTCGAGATGCTCAAAGACAGAGGCTACTCTATCCCCTCTGACGAAATCCAGCTCTCTCTTGATGATTTCCGGCAAATTCATGGTCAATCTCCTGATGTTGATCGTCTCCGCTTCACCGCTACTCATGCCACTAACCCCTCCAAAAGGGTCTCTCTCTCCTTTATTAATTCAATACTATATTTTATTTTTTCATCTCAAAACTCGGTATCTGGTTCAAAGACCGACTCATCAATGTTTTTTATGATGATGGTTTGAGTTGTTGGGTTTTGCAGATGTTGGTGGTTTTTAGTGGGCCAGGGATAGTGAAAGTGAATGGGGTAAGAGACATAGCAGGACAGATTGTGAATAGAGAGAGTTTGACTGGTCTTATTTTGATTGTGCAAAATCAAATTACTAGTCAAGCTTTGAAAGCTGTTAATCTTCTCTCTTTCAAAGTTGAAATTTTTCAGGTTTGTTTCTCACTTTCTCACTCCTCTTTTAACTCGGTGTTTATTTTTTTTAATGAATTTTTTTTGGGAAATTAATTACAAAGATTTTGCATGTTTTGTTTTTGACTGGAATCTGATGGCAAAAGTTTTTCTATTTTGATTAATAGGATTGATGTTTGAGTCTAACCCTAAGATTGCATGCAAGTACAACTTTACTAAAAACAGTATAATTCTGTGTGTGTTTGTTTTACTGTTTTTTTGACAGTGTGTTTGTTTTGCTGTTACAAAATGGTAAACATGACTTTGGATCCTCAGTATCTATAGATGTTCCTTTCTGAACCTACATTTGCAGGGAAATCCAAACAAAATAATTCTTTAAACAATAAAAAAGTTGAATTAGTTAGGAATTGTTTTGGCATGGTAGAACAAAAATGGAAATGGTTGCCCGTACTCTTTGAAGTTGGAAATTTTTTAAGAATGTTTGGTATGAAGGTTGTCACTTGTCAAACTCCAGAGTTTACAAAAAATCAGAATTTTCCGAATATAAACCCTAATATTAAGAAACCTATAAATGTCAAATATACGGAGATAATATAATACCATTGGCATTAGCACAAAAATAATTCCATGTTCTAACTCCATAACAAAGCATAGCGGCAAACCACAACATTAGCCTCTGACATAAAAGGAGCAAAGACAAAACCTCAACCTGGTAAGGGGGAACAACGTCCAATTGATGAGTCAGGAATGGATAAAAAAAATTAAATGAGAGAAAAACATTGAGTTTAGTGGTGGAAGCTTGCCTTGTGCTGCGTGGAACCTTGCTCTGTGCAGACATTTTCCCATTTGCCGGGAAGGAGGCAGACATGCTGCACAAAGAGAACCCTTGGTGAATGTCTTTGCTGTTTTTCTTTATTACAAACCTCAAGCTCATGTTAACAGGAAGGCACTACTGGAAGGACAAAAATCATAAATGAGCGCTGCCGTCCGCTTCAGACTCATTCTCGCAAGTATGATTTGGTCTATTTGACTATACCGAAAACCGAGTCTGTGCGCGAGCTAAACTGAATTTGCTTCCTAGTGTAAACTTGAGTTTATGAGTTAACTCGCAAGTTAGACAACCATGCTTGGAATGTTTGAATAACAGCTTAGAGATTTTTGGATAGTTCTCTTCACTAATTGGTTAGTAGGAAAAACAATCATTACATTAGAAAAAAGTATACAGTCTTTACCATTTGAAAATCCCACCTTGTAAGAGAAAATTCATGTACTTGACCTGTTAAGGTAATCTGAAACAGACATGATAAAGTGCAGATATTTATTTGAAGAAAAAAACAGAAATTGAATATGTACAAAATATAGGCATTCAAATGTCAAACTTCTGACGTAAAGAACTATTAGAAGTAATATAGAAATAAATAGGTTTAAATAGGATGCAAATGAAAATAAGCCAAATTAACATTCAAATACTCTGTTTGATTAACCAATGCTGATTTTTCCTCTGCTTTTGCGCACCAGTCAACTGTATCTGTTGTATTTAAACTGTTATATAATCCAAGTTGCTGAAAATGTCATTGTTCCTATCTCTTTTTATCAAAACCGAACATGAGATTTCCAACTCATACAACGCCTAGAAAATCTCAAGTAAATCTGTAGACTGGGCTGATTGTTTATCCCTTGATATATCCCTACGAAGATAAATTCGTATAGTCTACCAGACCAAGGTAGATAAGCCGTGCATTGGGTTGTAAACCTGTACTATTTTACAAGTTTTGTGACCATTTGCGAGTTCAAGTTTATGCAAAATCGGTTTTTGGTGTGATCAGTGGAATCTCTGTGCAAACTTGTAGGAGCGGTTGAATAGGCCCTTTTTGGTGATCCCAAATGTGCGGGTAGGATTTCAAAAGGCATTTGCAGAGGGGCCAAAATGTGGTTAAAACTTAAAACACTAAGCCATAGTCTCTAATCCAACACTCTTCTGCTTTGATTTCTCCCAGCAACCGGCCCTTTAGCCTAAGCCATCTTACGACTGATATTCTCCATCCTGTGCTGCACTTCTATTGCTGTGACTCTTTCTTCTTCTGTGTTGGACTGCTGCCTCTGTGAACTCACCACATCTTATTTTCTTAGTTATTCAATGCACATACACACAAATTAGTTTTATGAATTTTGTAGGATTATGATTTACAATCTTGACTCCCTGATCTTATCTAGGATCTCGATTTTAACTACCTTGTATCAGATAACTTAAATTATGCGTGTCCTATTCTAGTGAATAATTAAATAAGAAAGAGAACCCCTTTTTCAAAAAGGGTGCTTCGTTCTAGAGTGTGCTTAGATCGCTACTGATCGATCCTTGAGTATATCGGTCATTCTTTAATGTTGAAACTGGGAAAGAAGTTATTAAGGAAGAAAACTTTGACATGCAAATTTCGATAAGGATACCGTCAAGTTTGAGATGTTTACAAGTTGTGAGTAACTTGACTTTGTATCCGGACTCCAGTGTGTTTTGATTCTGGTACGTTAAGTACTTTTGAAATAATGATCCCTAACATGGTTGTTAAACGCGCGCTATAACTCCCAAGATCGTACGATCTTGCGATTCAACAAGCCACCACCGATCTGGAGCGGGTTGGAGATCGGAAGTCACGGCAGATCGCAGAATCGGCGCTTTTCTGTGCATCTGGGAAGGTGTTCGACCAGGGTCGAAAACTGATGACCCGACCCGACCCCGAATTTGACTCGGCACCATCCAGCATGAATTCGACCCGTTCCGGCTAGATTTTAACCCGTTTTCACTCTAAAAGGTCAGATTGTACCATTAATTTCGTTTTTGGGACTTGTTGGTGTTTGATTGAATCATTAGGTTAGGAATTGGGTATTTCTTTGAAATTGGGAATTTTTTTCATCTTCTCTGAAATTGTAATTCTTTCAATGAACAATTCCCTCCCATCTTTCATTTCTTCTATAAATTCCTATCATTCCTTAATACTTCTCATCTCTCACTTTGCAATTCCAAAAAAAAAAGTCCTACAGTGACCAATCATTTTTCACGTTTTTTTTTTCTTTCATTTTTCATGTTTAAGAAATTTAAGTTTTAAGATGATGTTTTTTTTTAGGAAAGTTTTTAGGTGATGTTTGTTTAAGACAATGAGAATGATGATTAATGAAAGTTTTATTTTATGAAAGGTTATTTTTCTTAGTTTCTTTTATAATTGTCTATTAGGTGGGATCTTACGATCTTTGTTATGATCCTACGATCCACGCTCTTTCTATACCCCAACGATCTTTAGAAAGATCTCGATTTTGACAACCATGATCCCTACAGCATCCCTATTCACTTGATGACTTGATAATCCTACAGTAAGATTTAGATATCTGTCTTTTTTGTTTCCCGAACAACAAACTTGTTGACTGTTTTTCTTATCTGTGCTGAGAAAAATATCAGTTTCATGCCCAAAAACTCATTGAAATCTTACTTTTCAGATCACAGACTTGCTTGTTAATGCTACAAAGCATGTATTGAAGCCAAAGCATCAGGTGTTGACTGATAAGCAGAAAAAGAATCTCCTGAAGAAGTATGATATACAAGGAAAAGCAGGTCAGTTGATATGACTTGGGAAGAGCCTATCTCAGGCCTGAACGAAGTATTTTGTTTGTTTTGTTGTTTATATGCTGGGTAATGGATTACACTATCACATGTATATTAGTTATTAAATTTTCTGAGGTGCACTTGTGACGAAGTCCTTAAGATTGTTTGTTTAAGGTTTTGAGTCTTAGGCAAATAAGGAAAATCAATTTTGAAGTGACAAAAAAATATAACTTTTGTCAGCAGCAACAATTCTGGGTTGAATTTCATCACTTAAACATTTATTGATTTATAGTTGACAAAAATTGCCATGTACTAATTGGCTGTGTTATTTGCATAGCATGCAGGTATGATATATCGCTTAATCATGGTGGTCAACCAGTTATTTAGGGCGCATTGATAATTTAACATGATTTGGATATCTGAAATGGTGTCAAGTGAAAAAGTGCAAGTATTACACATGAAAAGTTGATAATTACAATTTTGTGCTATAAACCTGTTGAGATCCCACATCGATTAGTGATACAGCCAATTAACTTTTTTCAATGTTTGAGTTAAATTTTGGGATTGAGTTAGCTAAGTCAAAATTCTAAGAAGACCATTTCAGTTTCGCAACTACTGAATTAGATCTCACAGTAGCAGTATGAAATATAGATATTTTATATTTGTTCTCTTTTTATGCATATAGGCAATATGTTATAATTTTCTTGTATTTCATGAATCTTAAATTTCAGCACTATTGTTCCTATTCCAATACAACCATTCTTATATTAAGTCTTGTTATTTGCAGCTTCCCCGAATGCTACAGACAGATGCAATTGCTCGATATTATGGACTTCAGAGGGGGCAGGTAGTTAAAGTTACCTATACCGGTGAAATCACCCAGATGCATGTTACCTATCGATGCGTTTGGTGATATTTCATTGGTCCCAGTTTTTCTTTCATTTTGGTGTTTGAATTCGCAGAATTCAGATGTTGTATCATGCAGTAATTTATGGTTGTAGAATAGTAACTGATAAGTCCTAGGTGAACCTTTCCTATGTTTTGAACTTGCTAAGTTTGGTCTTTTGGATTTCTCTCTTGAACACTTGAAAAACTAATCTAATCTGAATTGAAAAAAATCTGTGTACATACATGTTATTCCTCAAGAAGAAATTAGTGCTACTGCAGTACAACTTGTGGAATAGCTGCAAAACAAATCTCACGTGTGGACAGTGTGCTTCTAATGCACGACAATAATATAAAGACATGTCTCTCCTGGCGAAGTGCTTTTCTAATATAGTAGATTACGATTAAGTGATTAATTTTTATACAATTTTCATATAAAAGATTTACACCGTCAACAAATCACAATAAATTATAGTAGAGTAAAAAACCAATTATGATTAAAGTTTGATGTTTTAACGATTTTACGGTTATGATTGATGTGTAATGTAAATTTTTTTGAACAATGATTGTACACACTATTTTCAAACTTATTCAACATTTCATTTTTCTGTCTCTATTTCGTTAACATTATCAACCTATCACACACACACACACACACACATATATATATCTCTATATGTGTGTCTGATAAACATTTTCCAAAATCTTTATATTAAAGTTTATATGGTTTGATAAAATTAATTTAAAATACACGTCAGAGTAAGGTCTGCGAATTCTTTCAAAAAAAAAAGTAAGGTCTGCGGATTAAAAATATAATTTTAGTAAAAAATATATATTCATAAATCGTTTAAATGATTTTTAAGGAAAGTAGAAGTTTTTATTTACTTTTACTTTTGTTAGGACACGGTTTTTTATTGTTACACTCTTCAAACTCAATATTTAAAATACTTTTTACAGTAAATTTATTTGAACTAAATTTGTGTAAACGTACTTAAACAATGTTTGTATAAAAGTGTTTGTATTGAATTTTTGAATAGTACTTAAACTAAGTTTGTTTAAAAGTGTTTGTTTGATTTTTTTTAATTTTGTGTTAACATAATTGAATTGAGTTTGCATAAATGCACTTAAAATGAGTTTGAGTAAGATCTAACAATTTAGAATGTACATGTGGCCCATGTTTGAGTTGTACTTGAATTGAGTGTGTGTTAACACTTAACATAGTTGAATTGAGTTTACATAGATGTACTTCAACTAAGTTTGAGTAAGATTTAAAAACTAAGAATGTACATGTGGCACATAAATTTAGTTGTACTTGAATTTGTGTTAACATAGTTGAATTGAGTGTACATAGATGTACTTAAACTGAGTTTGAGTGAGATCTAAAAACTAAGAATGTACATGTGCCACATGAGTTGAGTTTATGTAAACAAACTTTAACCGAGTTTAAAGTAAATGTACTTAAACTGAGTTGGAGTAAGATCTAAAAACTAAGAATGTACATGTGGCACATGAGTTGAGTTTATGCAAACAAACTTGAACTTGAGTTTGCAATAGATCTAAAAATTTCAAACCTACATGTGGTGCGAAAATTGATTTTGCATTAACGGACTAGAACTGAGTTTACGTATACTTAGATTGAGTTCACATACTATTTTAAGACATGAAAAAAAAACACACACAATCATTCAAGAGGAAATGCTAATAGAATATCTTGAGCTAGTTCCTTCAACCTTTAATCAATTTTTTTGTCCACATTTAGACATTAGGTGAGAGATAGTGGTGAAGAGAAATTGGAAAACTGAAAATAGTTTTTCAAAAATAAATGTTAGCTTAAAACGATTCAAAATATATTTTTAAATTTTGAAGGAAAAAACGATTCAAAATAATATTTTTAAATTTTGAAGGAAAAAAAAACTATATTGAAAAATCAAAATTGAATCATTCTAAGGGACATCAATCAAAATACAGGTTGTGATTCAAAAACCAGCACGAGCCAGTTTTTAACCGGAACAAAAAAATTCAATAGAAGCTCTGCAGCACGAGCCAGTTTTTAACTCAATTTCTCTCTCACAATTACCGCAATACACATGTAAATTTAATCCTTGCAGCAAGTTATTCAATATCAAGCGCTTCCATCCCACAACACAGCCCTGCAGCATTTGTATTTTCCTCCTTATTTCTTGTGTAAGGGCTTTACAACCTCCCAATTGTAACTGAAGTAAACATTATCTGCCTGCAGCACTTGAATTTTCCAGCTAAATTCAATGCAGGCCAGCCTTCCAATTGTTGTGGAAGTAAACAATATTAGCATATGAAATTTGGTGATTGTTCAATAAGCCCTTCAAATTGCTCAACCAATCAGATCGTAACTCCTGATCGGCGTTTTTTGTTGGTAAATCCCGATCGGGTCGTAACTCCCGATAGGCATTTTCTGAAAATGTGAGCAATTTGAGGGGCTCATTGAGCAATCATTATGGAATTTTATGCTTCTTTAATGTTTTGGGAAAAGATCCAGAAAAACATTAAAAAACAGATTCAGGAGGCAGAAATTACTCATTGATGACAAGAAAACCATTACTCTGAAGGAAGACCCACATGACTTATAAACTACAAAAATAATATGAACACCCACATGACTTATAAACTACAAAAATAATATGAACAGATGATTTTAGTTTAATGGCTATTATTAAATATTATCATTTCTCATAATAAACAAGCATTCTCACATTTGATTTTTTACAAACGGGAAAAATAAAGTATTTTCACTTATATATGTGCGGTAAAAACTCTCCAAACAAATAAAAAAATATTAAAAACTGTAGTTGTCAAATAAGGATCATTTCCTGTTGACATCAAAATGTTTACCCATGAAAGTAAAATAAGCAAAGACCAATTATCCAAGCATGTATAGATTCAATTCTTTCGGGCCAATGCTGCAGCAATGACACCAACTAAAAGCCCCGCAGCTGTTGCAGTGATGCCAATTCCTATTACACCATCTGCATGAGCACACAAGCCATTAGTTAATGTTAATGCGATTTGAGATTAAGAAAGAAGTAACTTACCCTTTGCAATTCGTTCTTCGACTGTTTTCTTGAGGGACAATGCCTGCCTCCAATCAGGTGCAATCTGCAAGGATAGATCACCTCAAAATTTAGAGATAAAAGAAAAGTTGAGACTGAACCGTTCATGTTAGACAAAGGACTTATAGTATACTTTAGATATCACTCAGTGTTAATGTAAGACTCTTCAAGTTATCAATAATCAAGAAAGTGTCAAGTCATCAATACAATAAGATATTCACAAATATCAGCATAATGTCATTAGCAGTGGATCAAAATAAAATCAATGGCCAAATAGCACAATCATATAGCCCCACTCACATACAAATAGTAATAAGAAAAAACTGGCTCTCTAATATGGTGAACATTTTCATATAATAGAACAAAAACAAAAATCATAGTGTTATCAGCTTTCCCATACGTAATAACAGGCGTGGACACCGAAGAATCAGTGTGTTCTATAGGAAATGTAGAGAATCAGGCATGTCCTTGACAGATCTACTTCTAAAACAACTTCAAATTTGAGAAAATACTTAATTGATCTCTGTATTTCATACTAATAGTCATTTTCAGATGAAATCCACATGTATCCTCCTGCTTTCGTAAACAATCAAGTTCCAGACCGACCAATCAACGATGTTAAAACCTAATTCTGAAGGAATTTGTTATCCACAAAGGATTGTCCAATAAACCTCTCACTAGGAAGTATGTCTGTACACATTCTACCTACTTGCAGACCTAGCATGTTTCTACTAAGCCAACCCCACTGGGTTTATTAAAAGTCCTTGTGTGACTGTTAATAACAAAGGAAAGGGTTCCTAACTGATAGCATCTTGAATAACAAGGAAAGAGATCACAAATTATAGGAAACAACACAAAAATCTGATTACGCTCTCTGATATTACTGCCCAACAAAAGCATCCACATCACGTAGACAATGAATCAACTGAATGAAAATAAATGAACTAATTGTTGAAAAAACAGGTGATAGAAATTTCCAGTCTAGAGTCAACACAGTGGATATTGGATACTTCACAAGGATAACATTCCCGAAGAGAAAATCAAATCTAACCAAAACTAAAACAAAGCTTTTGTGTAACAATATGAACATACACTAGGCATCATATGAAGTGATGATCTGACACCAGAAAAAGCAAGAAAAATATAGTTTCAAGCTTCTATCTATCTATAAGTGAGAAAGACAGACCTCCAAACATTGCTCCAGAAGCTGCCGACTCCTAGCATAATCAGTAGCCCTGTAGTACCCAACAGCAAGAAGATAAAGCTTCTCTCTTTGATGTAAAGGACTTCTATCATTGCCCAAAGAAGCTGCGAATCATAATAATTAAGGATGTACAAGGTCAGCCATGCATATAATGGGCAGAATACTTACCAACATCAATCATATCTCTTAAGGGCTATATAAAAAAACACATAGCAAGAAAGGAGGGACTGCAGTGGCCCTAAGGCAAGGAAATTGTCTAAATTCACGCCACAAGTATCTCAAGCTGGTGTTTTCTTAAAAATAATTAAAAATGAAGCTCTGTAACAGAAGAAATCTGATTTTCATTGTTGGAGGAAGTTTAAGACCATGGAGCAATATTTTCTGTTAGATTTTCCTCTCAGGCCGATCCAATTATAATGGTGCCCTGCACACGCTAATTTAGTAAATCCACCGACCTACATTAAAGTTTGTATGATAATGAAAGAAAAAGACACAATGACCCCAAGGCCGATTCGGTGGCATTTTGAAGGTCCGTCATTTTAGTTGTTGTGCATATGTTACTCTTGATGGAGTTTCAATTATCCATTCAGGCTGGCCGAATAATCAAACAACTAGCAATGAACACATTGGATGCTTTATTTTCCAAGAGACATTACATTAATTTGAGCACAATAGGCAGATAAATCTGAGTTAGCAGCCATATGTGAGAGAAGGAAAATGATTAAGACTATTATACCGAGTATGCAATATAGCGTTGAAATGCCAAGAAATCACAATATGACATAGAATTAGATGGGAAATTCAGATGAACATATGAAGATGATTGAGCGCAATCAATGAAAAGCATAAATGTTAAAAAATGTATTTTAAACCAATGAACCTATACAGAACAATAATCAGAACAGAAATTGAAACATACAACTGATTTTGAAGCATCAGAAAACTAGATATCATAAATGTGTTTGTTTCGCATGTGTTCATAAAAGGCTGGTGTCAATAGGCTGACCGCAAATATTAATTCTAGATAAAGCAAAGCACAACTATATAACATGAAAATGCAACCCAAAGCACTGAAAATTATTCGGTAAGCAATTGTACTTTCAAGCATGGCGATCCCACGATGAATATCTTCTTGTTGCCTTGAATGAACAAGTGCCCAAGACAACCTCATTATGCTCTCATTCTTCCGCTCATCAGAGTCACCATTAGATGCCTCTGCAACTTCTCTTTCACAGCCCTTCAAAACAATGCAATGAAAAATAGATAAATAAGACTAACAAACAGTGTATTTGCAATTCACAAAGCTACCATTACAGCAATAACCCCAATTAAAATTTTCAATCTGTTTATGAAAGGTTCCCTAAACTCAAATATCCCAAAAAAAAAAAAATCCAAAATCAAATTGAGGAAATGTGTTGGGCAAAATATGGATCAAACAAATCAAATCAATTACTTGATAACGAAAAGAAAAGCGTCATTCAATAAAGCTATGAATCCCGACACAATCGAAATTCTGAGTGCAAAACTAAGATATGAAATACATAAAGAATTAAAATGAATTGAGAGAAATGAGGGGAAGGAGAGGAAGTTACAGAGATGACATCACGGTCGCACCAAGGGATCTGATCGCCGCCGGTGAAGAAGTTTCCGACGGATTCAAAGAAGCTTCCGATTTTGGCCTCCATCGACGGTTAACTATCAGCCTGCAAGTCTGCAACTCAACGGAAAGTTACCTGTATTTCTTGTTTTTTTTTTTGTAAGATTGGGTTTTTGTTTGTGTGTTTTGGATATTCACACCATTTCTATACTTTTCTTTTTAGAGGCATTTTTAGTTGTTAAAAAAGAATTAAAAAGCTACAAAGTAATTTCTCTTTTTTGTTTTTTATAGTAATTTTTCTTTTTCTTTTTGCCCTAAAGTAAACAAATTCATAAAAATCTATTTTTTTCAAAGGAGGTAAGACATGAACCAGTTAAAAATCATTTTTTTAAAAGTGATTTTTTCGAATAGTAATCAAACACAAATAGCTTCGATTTTTTTTCTTCAAAATCTCTAGATTTTTCTAACACAAAATCTATTTTCTTTAAAGCTAAAACAAACACACCCTTAATTTTCTATAGCTATATATATATATATATATATATATATGACTAGTTCATTTTTTTAAACTATGTATTCAATTTAAGGACCGACTAATCCTGAAGACTAATTATATCTTTCATTAACAGAAGTTCAACTAAAATCAATATGGACTGACTCGACACAAAAATTGTTAACACATGTGGAAATTGAATATGAGACATATAAAAGAGCACAATCTAGGTCTTAAACCTACACTGTGGTACAAACAGTCCTCGTGTGCTTAACTCAGTTGGTAGGGACAAATGCATAATATATGCAGGGGTCGGGGTTCGAACCCCAGACACCTCACTTCTTCACATTTAAAATGTGTGAGCTCCAGCCACTAGACTACTTGACATAAAAAAAACCTACACCGTGGAACTACTGTATTTTCAGAAGAAAAAATATTAAATTTCCTTATAAAACGAAATAATAAATAAGTAGCAGGACTAAAATCCTTTAAAAAATAAGTAGTGTGACTAAAATATTTTTATTTAATCTCTTAATACTTATCATAAATAATAAAGGGGGTATAATTGAAAAAAATTACATAACTCGACATTAGATTTCTAATATTTATGGGATTAATGCATTTCTGACCCAAGATCTACAACCATCAACTTTTATGCAGGCAATATTAATTATGTCTAATAATGTAGTAAAAGACTATATTGGTGCATTCACTACTATCCAAATTCTCAAATAAATTGGAAACTTAGCAACTTTCTGGCCATCATCACCCCAAGCAAGCTTAAAATTTTCAACTACATTCTCCCAAGAAGCTCCATACCTTTTTCCTTTGATGTATGATAAGCTGACAATGATCTTATATAAGTTAAAAAAATCATTAAAATCCATCAAATTCTTTCACAAACTCAAATGGACCTGTATGATCAACTACATCAACAGGCTCAAATGGAAAATCAATGCTATTATAATTGTTATCAACCAATCTAATTGATGAGTTCCAATAAGAACCTGCATCAAAAGAATATAATTGATCAAGTATAGTGTCTACTTCATTACTAACTCTAGGCAAATTGTAACACCAAGCAGCAATAACTCCATGAGGTTTCTTGAGAATCCACTTGACTTGTTCATAGAATGTTGGGAGTTTGAACCCGAGAGACTCACATATTTGGCAGCTTGGCCGCTTCCGGTGGCGACATCCCAAGCAAGGTTATGAAAGGAAGTTTTTGAAGCTATCAATTGGAAGAGTTGTGGTGGATAACTTGGCCCGCTATAACGGTAACCCTGAATAATAAACCAGTAAAACCCCCTAAAAAACACCCAGCCACAGTTCCGCCCCTGTCACAACAGACATATAGCAGAAACAGGTCCTGCCAAGGGACAAACCAGCATAACAGATTCCCAAAAAGAAAAACACTCCACACGCCCTATCTCAAAAGACAATCCTTTGGGTCAAAAGTCCATTCGTAGTACAATACAATTCATTTTAATAATTGAAAAGATATAATTTAGTCCATATAATCTAAATTCTTAATTAATTGTATTTTCTTCCTAAAATACACATGAAACTCACATCCGTTGACATTGAGACATCTTTAAACCAGCCTATTATATCATCTCAAATTTATTACCTCTGGCTTCTGCAAAAATCAACCACTTTGAGATTGAAATCTATGTTGCATATAACCTCTTCCATCATGTGATTATTTTATATGTTGCAGAACTCTGTCAAATCAAAACCAACAACTTTGGAATTGAAATCTCACGGATCTTTTTATATCCTAAGGTCTTTTCTTCTATGAGACAAATATTTATTGATTGATCAACTCATCATGTATTCATAAGAAAGTGCTATCAAGTTTCTTTCAACCCAGAGTCCATATAGTCTAATAAGATTGAAATGATACAGGTGCTTCAATGGTGGTTATGTAGTTTGAGTAAGAAAATACAATTGAAGGATTTAAATCTAATATAGGGACTAATTTGTTTGCGAAAATACAATTTATATCAGCAAACAATCATGATATTTTATTTCTAACAACTGAATAAACATGAGAAACTGAGCAATGCAACATAAGAAATTCTTGCTTGTTCATTTTGGAGGTTGAGTCTGACAGAATAATCTTGCATCTTGCTTTTATTTTGATGTTGCACCTTCAAAGTAAGAACTAGCTAGAAAGTAAATTACCACATATATTCAGACATTTCCCACTCTTCCAATTCGCAGATAAACTGGAAACTTGGCAGTTTTGTGGCCATCTTCACCCCAAGCAAGCTTAAATTTTTCGATTACATCCTCTCCAAGAAGCTCCACACCCTTCTCCTTTGCTGTCTGATAAGCTGACCATGATTTTATGTAAGTTAACAAACCATGAAAACTCATCAATGTCTCTGTCACAAACTCAAATGGTCCTGTATGATCAACTCCATCCACTGCCTCAAATGGAAAATCAATGCTTCTATAGTTTTCCTCAACCAATTTACGCGCTGAATCCCAATAAGGTTTTGAATCAGCATAGAATTGATCAAAGACAGTGTCTACTTCATCACTAATTCTTGGCAAAAAGTAACACCAAGCAGCAATGACTCCATGAGGTTTCTTGAGTACCCATTTGACTTGTTCATAGAAATTTGGGAGGTCAAACCAATGAAGGCCTTGAGCAATAGTCACAAGGTCTATAGTTCCTTGAGGTGTTACAATTTGTTCAAGCTCGGGAATGGACATTGTTGGAGGAGTGTGTTGGTATTGCACATTAGGGAGTTTGGTTGCAAATTCAAGTTGTTGTTCACTCACATCTGTGGCTATGACATTCTTGTACAATGCAGCTAACTGAAATCATGAATTAAGTTTCTTAGAGTAAAAGTAATTTTGCGATTAAGAAAGAATTGTATTATGTGTGTGTGGAATTTGACAACTTAAGAAGTAAGACTTATTTATCACTCTTTCTCCTGCATTCATTGGTGAGATCATATGGGTCCCACCATTTTATGTGGGATCAATTTTCAAAATTGTAGGAACCACATTTTATCCGATAAAAAAGTAAGCGTTGAAAAGAAAGTGTTAAATAATTGTTCGTAATATTTTTCTAAGAAACATTCTTTATAATTAATAAGAAGCTAGCTAGCATGCAAATGCAAATTCAATGTCAGCGTGCATTACCTATATCCAGACAAAATTCAAGGCTCACTTAGATAAGGGAGAAGGTATGATAGGGTTTATAAAACGTCCTTACCTTATAAGTCATTTTTATGAAACCATAACATGATATTGAAGTCTATTCATTCAATCATTCACCAATTTATATTAACGCACCAAACATAGTAGTACAAGATGTGAGGGGGTGTATTGAAAAAAAATTAAGTCCCATATTAGGGTTTATAAAACCAAACAACTAGCTCAATTCTCTTAACGATTTAATACACATATGCTAGAGAGGTGAAATAAATTATGAATAAAAACTAAAACAATGGAATAACCATAAGAGACATGTTATTTAGGCATACAAAAGTCGGATAACATATCTGACACAATATAAAATAGGCTTTAAATGTAGTTTTTCTCCCTTATGTTTCAAAACGATTGCGATTTTGGCCCCCTAATAAATAAAATAAAATTTTTGCCCTCTATCTTTAAAGAAATATGCTCTTTTGATTATCTAACTTTAGGGAAATATGTTATTTTGGCCCTCTATCTTTAGGAAAAAAAATATTTTGGCCTTTATCTTTACAAAAAGTTGCGATTTTGGCCCCCTGTTTTGGGACACGCGGCGTCTTCTCAGCAACTTTACAACATTTTGTAAAATTAAAGGGTAAAATTGTTATTTTTTTTTTGTTAGAGGCCAAAATCGCAATTTTTAAAAGTTAAGGGGTCACAAATGCATTTAAGCCTATAAAATATAACTCAAATGTGTATAATGTCGGAAAGGAGAGAAAAAACATAATAATTGTGTACATATGTTGTTGGTTGATGTTGGATTTTGTGTCCAAGAAACATTTTTGTAACTCTAATAATGGAGGAGTCATATTTAATTTCTCGGGTCTATTTGACAAAAATAGCGGATAGCTGATAAACTAGCCGATAGTTTATAGCTTATAACTTATGACTGATGACTGATAGTTTATAGCTGATGACCGATGACTTATGGCTGATAAGCTAATTGAAGTGTTTGATAAAATTAGCGGTTCAACTAGCTGATAGATGTAAAATGACATAAAAGGACATTTTTATATCATTCAATTTTTTATGAAGACAAGAACAACATACATTAATAATAATAATAATAACAACAATAATAAAAATAATAATAATAACAACAATATCATTGTCATTCAAGTATGAATTAAGATAATCTTAACTACAATTATATTAATCCAAAATAATAATAAAAATAAATTTATCGCCTAATATTCCATAATAAAGCAGCAATATTGTTACAAATTTCCTTTGTCTTTATTTTAAATTATAATAAAACATAAGGGGTAAAACTGGTATTTAATAAAATAGTAAGGGTAAAAGAGGAAGAAAAAACAATAAATTATAAGCTATAAACTCAAAAGCTACTTGAAATAGCGTCCGAAAAATATGTTATAAGCTCCTGAAATAAGCTATAAGCTCTTGACGAAAAGACTGTTACCAAACAGGTCTTTTTTTGCCAGACAAACTTATAAGCTCTAAACTATAAGACATAAGCTTGTTTTTTTGTTGTGAGAATAAGATATAAGGAAGAGATAAAAAGGAGAGGGAGAAGAGAGAAAACGTACAGATTTGGCGGCTTGGCCACTTCCAGTAGCAACATCCCAAACAAGGTTGTGAGAGGGAGTTTTAGAAGCTATGAATTGGAAAAGTTGTGCTGGATAACTTGGCCTTGCATCTGCGTATTCCTTTCCCTGATTCACAAAAAGTTCTGCCATCTCTATAACTCTATTTGATTTCTTCAATCACCACGCTGCACTGGTATTTATAAATCACGTAAATTGTATCTTTATTATTCTATTATTATGACATATAGCATGAAATGATTGACGTGACTTCACTTGAGTTTGGGTGGACAATACCAATTTTGATTCCAATTTGTATATTCTCATTTCCGGGTTATATCCTGTTTACCTGTTAGGTGCGTTCGTTCCACAATAAATTGACCAATCAAACACAAATTACCATTGAAATTTAACAATTGACAGTTTGACACACAGGTCATAGATGCCAATTTAACATTCAAAAGGTTCGGTCCAGGGAGCTAGAGCATCACTACTTTTTTTTGGATGGATGAAATGTGATAGTGTGGGATGAAATGTGATGGTAAGTAATTATGTTTTTTTAGATAAACGAAATAACAAATTTATTATAAACTCATACACACAAGTGGATGTGGGGTTCAAACTCTGTCACGACGTTCAACTAACAATTTTGACTTTTTTGTCGGTTGAGTTAGGACTCGTAGACAGTAATTATGTTCTATTATATGAATTTATAAAAAAATGAATGAGTGAAATGAAATATGATATAACCTATTTCTTCCAATCCACAAATTATCCTTTCCTTTTAATTTGGAGTGTATATAATAGAATGAAGTTTCATAATTAAAATATTACTCTTTTACCCTTGTATTTATATTGTTATATATCGCTCATCAATATGATCTTTCTCACTTTTTTTAGGCACGCCATTTATAAGTTTCTTCTTCAATGAAAGGAAAGCTTGTTTATCCGTCTCTGAAATCAAACGAAGAGCTAGTGTAGCTGCAGGCAAAATATACATCAAATTTAAAAAACACTTGGAAGGAAAATTATCAGAGTCGTCATTTTTGGGTTGGCCAGTGTGTGCAAGATAGTGTCGGTTTTGTTTAAAAATATACATGTTTAAGAAAGTCCGCATTGCTTAGAATTGTAAAGAAAGAAGTAGTGCAACACAAGCAAGGTTGTTTCGCTAGACAAATAAGGTGGTTCCTTCGCTAGTTTACTATCTTGTTTGACAAGTCTTGTAGGCTACAAGAATGTTTCTTGAAGTGCAAGACAAATAGAGTGATGCCTATATATAGGCTCTATTTCTTTGTTATAAGATGCACAAGTCAGAAGCACTTTAAGTTTATATGTGACTTTCCTTTTCTCTTATATTATTGCCCTAGAGTGTTCTAAGAAGCAATTAGATATTTTCTTTAGAGCGTGGGGGTGTCCTTGGGTCGGTGTGTGTTTGAGAATAGTCTATGTGGTGTAAAAATTTGAATACAGTGTAATTCTTTGGTTGGCATAAGACAACAATCTTGATTTTTCGATCTTGGGGTTTCCACGTTATGTTCTGGTGTTCCTTTATTTTTTTCTTTATCGGTTTTCCCATCAATTGATATACTTTTAGTCTAGAGATACGAGTTCTTAGTATGTTCGATCTTCCGTTTTAGAAAAGAATGGTGGTCTTGTGAAAACGTTGCAATTCCAAGGTTTGTTGTGAAGTTTAGGCTAAAGCAAATTGATGGAAAAATCAATTTTGGCTTGTAGAATTCTCAAGTCAAAGATGTGTTGATACAACCGGGATTACACAAGGTGGTTATTAGTACACGAGCATTGATTGACATTGATACAAAATGTGTTGAGACTATGTCCATGGTTGAAGATCTTTATGCCAATATGGAAGTTACACCATAAGTTTTCAGTTTGTTTTTTGACATGTGGAAATTCTTGGAGCAATTTGGCTTAGAGTGAAGTATAATCCTTATGATGGAATATGATAGTTCTTCTGAACTATAAGTGTAGTCGGTGGGTCTTTGAGAATGGTCTATGTGTTGTAGACATTTGCATATAGTGTAATTCTTTGGTTTTCATTAGACAACGATCATGATCTTTTTCTCCGATTTTAGAATTTCCATGTTATGTTCTTTTGTTGTGATTGCGTTCCTTTATTTTCTTTATGCCAATTTTTCCCAACGGATAGTAAGTAACACATATATCAAATTGAAGCACTCAACATAATTCTTTTTATATACCGTTTAGACAAATTCCATGGATATACTTGAAAGTGTAATTAGGGGTGGTCATCTTTTGAGCAAAACGTAATCAAACCGCAATTCAAACAAATTCAAAGTGTTTCGTTGGACAACTTTTTGACCGTGCAAAAAATTAAATCAAACTATTTAAAACGATCATGTTTGGTTTAGACAAACGGATTTCAAAATTCAACTAATGCCTAATCAAGACAAAACAAACAAGAATAATTTACAAGTTACATGACAATCATATCTCACTTTTTATTCTATTTTTTCCTTCGATTTCTATTCTTTTATATTTCCCCTTCACTCTATTTTTTAAAGGCTAAATTACACCGGACGTCCTTTAAGTTATTTAATTGTAACAAGTTGGTCATTTAAGTTTTTTTCGTCCCACTTAAGTCCTTTACGTTAATTAAATGTAACAAGTTGGTCTTTTATGTTTTTTCTGTATCAATTATGTTCTTTCGGTGATTTAACCATAACAACTTGGAGGGTTTCATATGTTAAAAATATAAGTTATTATGTGGTTAAAAGTTTCAATTAAACAACTTAAAAACTTAGGTGGTATGAAAAATACTTAAAGATCTAACTTATCATAATTAAATAACTGAAAGGACGTAAACGATACAAAAAAATTTTAAAAAACTAACTTGCTACAATTAAATAATTTAAAAGATTTCTCGTGTAATTTAACCTTTTCTAAACTAAACAAAACCTTGAGTCATATAAACAAACAAATTTAATGTCTCGAAAGCTTTATGGGCATCACCTATTTTTTATGGTTTTACTCCCTTGATTCCTTTTTAACCGTCTTTTTGGAGAAAAATTTTGTTCTTATTTAACTGTCACTTTCAAAGTTTAATATAACATTAAATGTTATTTTACCATTATTATCCTTAATTATTTATTGCAGAGAAAGAAATATGTAAAATTAAATATTAAATAAATAAAGTTATTATAGTAAAAGTATAAACTATTATATCAAAAATAGTAATATTTATTGATTTTCTTGGTTTAAGTTCTAACCTAGTCCTTATTGTATGATATCGATGGTCTAACTTTCTAACCATACACACGTGTTTTTCCTCAATGAGTCATAGTCATATGGAGTGCGACGACAATGAGTCATACAAGCTTTTGGCCACGGATTGGTCCACTTGTTCTCGTTGCACTTGCATATCATCGTATCATGTTGGATAAAATATATTTTAGCCTACCAATTTTATTTTATTCCATTCATTTCATGTAATTTTTTTAAGATTTATTTAGTTATTTATTATTTATAAATTATATTGAAGTTGTTTATTCAAAGTTTCTTTTAAGATTTAAATATTTATATCGATATTTAAGTATTATAATTAAAAGAGTTAACATCTTAAACAACCTTTGTGATTTGGACGAGGTTTAAAACTTTTTTTTTGACAAGGTTTAAAACTTGAAAAATAACAATACAGATTTTCTCTATGTAATTTTATATTATTCCATAATTAACTCCTACTCTATTAAAAAAAATAATTATCAAATAATCCCATAAAAGACTAAACTATGAAGAATAAAAAATTAATATTATTTTCAGATCTCGTTCAAATTACATGGATGATTTGAGTACTAACCATAACTAGTAAAAGACCAGTGCTTTAGCACGGGTCACATAACATTGCAATAATTATATAAAAAATAATTAGATTGTTAATATCGTAGAATGTTTAAATATATTAAATGAAAAATATGAGTATTAATGTAATGTTTCTATTAAATATTTTTCTCTTATATATACAAAATTTTGTTAAATAATTGAGATACATCACTTATGGGTTTTATTTGCTTATATATGCAAAAACAAATTTTTATACAGATATATGAGAAAGTTGATATGATAAAATTTTGAAAACTCGTGACTATTTTCAAAATCAAAATTAATGTATTGTTTCTATTAAATAACTGTTTATTTTATATGCAAAAGATTGTTCAATGTTTGCACCGCACTCGTTGCAGATTTTATGTACTTATATCTCCATAAACAAATTTTTATATACATATATGAGAAAGTCGATATGATAAAATTTTAAAAACTCACGACTATTTTCAAAATCAAAATTGATGTGGTATTTCTATTAATTAACTTTTTTATTTTATATGCAAAAGACTATTCAATCTTTGCACCACACCATTTTATGTACTTATATCTGCATAAATAAATTTTTATATACATATATGAGAAAATCAATATGATAAAATTTTGGAAACTCATGACTATTTTCAAAATATCAATATTAAAATAAATTTTTTATTTTATATTTAAAACACTGTTAAATATTTGAACCGCACTCATTGAAGATTTTGTATACTTATATATGCAGAATAAATTTTTTATGTATCGATATGTGATAATCGATATGATAAAATTTTGAAAACTCATGACTATTTTCAAAATATCAACATTAATGCAGTGTTTCTATCAATTAAATTTTTATTTTATATGCAAAATACTGTTCAATGTTTGCACCATTTCCGTTGCAGATTTTAAATGTTTATATCTGCAAAAACAAATTTTATATACATATATGAGAAAGTCAATATGATAAAATATTGGAAACACATGGTTATTTTCAATATATAAACATCAATGTAGTGTTTATGTTAAATAATTTTTTATTTTATATGCAAACATCATTCAATGTTTGCTAGATGATTATTAAATTAAGGAGATCGCAAGTTTTTTTTAAAAACAAATAAATTAGTTTCATAGTTATCCGTAGAAATTGGTTACACTTGTGATGAACATTATCCGTAATTAATTTTTTAACAAAATTAATGTAGTGTTTATATTGAATAACTTTTTATTTTATATTCAAAACACTGTTCAATGTTTGCACCGCATCCGTTGCAGATTTTATGTGCTTATATCTGCATAAACAAATTTTTATATACATGTATGAGAAAGTCGATATAATAAAATTTTGGAAACTCATGACTGTTATCAAAATATCAACATTAATGTAGTATGTCTATTAAATAAAATTGATAAAATTTTGGAAACTCATGACTGTTTTCAAAATATCAACATTAATGTAGTGTGTCTATTAAATAAAAATTTATTTTATATTTAAAACACCGTTAAATATTTAAATCGCACTCGTTGAGGATTTTATATGCTTATATATGCAGAAGAAAATTTGTATGTATCGATATGTTATATTCGATATAATAAAATTTCGAAAACTCGTGACTATTTTCAAAATATCAACATTAATGCAATGTTTCTATTAATTAAATTTTCATTTTATATGCAAAACATTTATCAATGTTTACACTGCTCCCGTTGTAGATTTTAAATGTTTATATTTGCAGAAACAAATTTTTATATACATATCTGAGAATGTCGATATGATAAAATTTTGTAAACTCATGACTTATTTTCAAAATATCAACACTAATGTCTAATAAATAAATTTTTATTGAATATTTAAAACACCGTTAAAGTATTTAAACCACAATCGTTGAGGAATTTATATGCTTATATATGTAGAAGAAAATTTTTATGTACCAATATGTGATAGTCGATATGATAAAATTTAGAAAACTCGTGACTATTTTCAAAATACCGACATTAAGGAGATCATGAGTTTTAACAAGTACGATTATGAAATTTTGTTGTACTTAATTTTTATATATTGTTAGTAGATGTTAGTATATATGACCATTATCCGTAATTAATTTTTTAAAAAACAAATAAATTAGTTTTATAGTTATCCGTTAGAATTGTTTACACTTGTGATGAACATTATCCGTAATTAGTTTTTTTTTTTAAAAAAAATTAAATTTTGCAAAATGACCATTATACACATGAAATTAAGGAGTTCATCAGTTTTAATAAGAGACGATCTTCGATTTTTATATATTGTTAGTAGAGTAATATAGTAAAGGATTTGGTGTAAAATTATTTTAGCCTACATATCTTCAAACGATAAACAAATAATGATAAAAAAAAGTAAAAAACTACTATAAACGAAACTAAACTCCATCACTGTGTCTGCGTGGGAACTCAACTACTTCACTACTTCCCCAAACTGACTGAAACACCACCATCATTTCTGAATCGACACTGATTCATTCCTCTATCCCTTAAACCAAACATGGAAATCATTCCGATCCCCGCCGACTCCTACACACTCGGCTTCATCGGCGCCGGTAAAATGGCCGAAAGCATTGCCAAAGGCGCCGTCCGCTCCGGCGTCTTATCCCCTTCTCGCATCAAAACCGCCGTTCACTCCAACCCCGCTCGCCGTACCGCCTTCGAATCCGTCGGCGTCACTATCCTTTCCTCAAACGACGACGTATTATTCATTCCCTCTTTATTACAACTGTGTTGCGTTTTCCTTTTATCATTTTCTGATTCATTTTTTTTTTGTAGGTTGTTCGTGATAGTAACGTCGTCGTTTTCTCGGTTAAACCTCAATTAGGTATTTCTTTGGTTTCATTGTCGTTTATGAAAGAAGCGTCGTCGTTTTACTGATGAGTTTTGTTGTTTTTGTTGCAGTGAAGGATGTTGTTTTGAAATTGAAGCCGCTTCTTACTAAGGATAAGCTTTTGGTTTCTGTTGCTGCTGGAATCAAGATGAAAGATCTTCAGGTAACGAAAATCCAATCGTTTTTGTCATTTTTTCTGAGTTCTGACGAGCTTATAGCTTTTCTTTACAAGCTTATAGAGTTTGTAGCTTATTTTGTCATTCTTTTTTATTTATTTTTTACCCGTTTTGTTTTAATTGAAAAAAATCAAATATAAATGGTCCCTATAAATATCTCGAATTTCCTATTTAGTCCCTACAAATAAAAATCACACTTTTTAGTCCCCGTAAACTTTTCCGTCAGCATTTTTAGTCCTTGTAAAATTTCAGTCAGCATTTTTAGTCCCGTTTCGGTCGGTAGTTTTGGCCTTTAATAAGCTAAAGGAAGATGTTAAAGAAACCAAAAAGTGTGATTTTATTTTGTAGGGACTAAAAGCCAAATTTTAGATATTTATAGAGACTATTTACTTAATTAACTCTTAAATCAATATACTTATACCATTTCATATTTATTAGGCAATTCAACCATTAATTTTATCAAACATAACAAATTCAACCGGCTAACTTATCCTAGCTTATCACTTATCCGCCATAGAAATTATTATCATCATAGTAGTAGTAGTAGTAGTAGTAGTAGTAGTAGTAGTAGTAGTAGTAATAATAATAATAATAATAAGCTTGGTAGGCTGTTTATACAAGTTACAAGTTATCTGCAAACTATTTATGAAAAATAAGTTGACATATCGTAAATTTTTTTTATGAGCTTTTGCAGTCATCTACAATCTACATGAGTGTTTATATCGCAAAATAAGTCTTAATAAACTTCTAAACACCTTATTAATGTGTAATTTGGCTACTTAAAGTGGCATTTTTCGTCAAGTTGTATTCTGTTCATGCTGAAAATTGTCTGCATAACTAAATTAGTTATTGAATATCTCAACTTTTTTGCAAATGTTTTCTTTCAATAACCTGTAATTTGTGTGAGTTTGAAATTTAATATTAGATGAGTGTGAATTTGTGAAGACAAGGAGAATGTATTTGTGAATAAGTTAATATATTCTGGGATTAATCTATGCACACAAACAATTATAGCAGCCAAAGTAATATAAATCGTCAATTTCAGGAAATAAATTATTTCTCAACTCATATTTATGTTACTGTAATAAAAAAATAGCGGATGGAAAATTGCTTCTTACCTAACGGCTTAATATTTGGAAATTAATAAAATTAAACAAAGGGTTCTTGGTTTCTAAAATCTAAATGAGTCAATGAATCAGAGGGCGAAATACTCTATTCAACTGTAAACTCTTTTCTGGAACAGTGCAGATTGTGTGCATACTTCACAAGTTTGTGCAAGTAGCTTTTCTCTTTGCAATCTTGTTTCCTTTTCTTTAGTTTTACAGATTTAGCTCGGTCGTATATTTTTGTTGAAAATAGTTGTTTCATAAAATGTAGGAATGGGCTGGCCACGAAAGATTTATAAGGGTAATGCCTAACACAGCTGCTACAGTTGGCGAAGCAGCGTCAGGTATTACCAATTTTTACTACACTTAAAGAACGTATTGTATTTTCTTCTTCAGATATTTTCTTTGTTGGAGAGTTGAGACCGTGTGTTGTGTGACTTATCTCAGATCACTTGGTTCTGTAGTTTACATTCTGAATTCTAAATTGTCAGTTATGATTCATATATATTGCTTTATATTGAAGAGAATTTCTTGAAAAGTTTGGTGACAACTTGAAAGTGCAAATGTAATTGTTTATTGTAATTTTATTCTTTAAACATCGACATGCAAAAAACAAGATAATCTAATTCCCAATGTGTTCTGGAGTCTATCTCTGCATTTGGAAGTAGACTGGTGTTTAATATTTGTATCATATGCTTTTCAAACAATTAATATTGTGCAGTCTTGTGCATCTATATTGGTACTATGAGAGGAAGATGATTGTTAATTATGACAACAAGGGGGTGTTTGTTTCAAGTTATAGTCACCTCTCTGTGATCGATACTTTTGGGAATACTATTATCAGTAGTATTTTTCCCCAGTATGATAGACCCAGGTATAGTTTTAAATTGTATATAGCTATATAGACTAAAAATAAAAAATGGTAGAATGTGATGAAAGTGGGATGTTATAGTTGGTTAGATTTTAAAACGACTTTGATTCCCGGCGGGAATATGAGATTCCACCCTTCACGACGAGAATGTCAAAGAGAGAAAACACGACCTAATATATTCCTGGGGGTCCATCATACCCAAGAATACTTTTTTAAAACCTAGAACCAAACATGTGAATGTTACATTCCCATTCTCACTTTCCTACAAATAGATTTGCATCCTTGAAACAAATCCACTCCAAGCTTTGGGTATGAAGAATGCTGCTCTTTCATACTTTAGAAGTTAAGTTACTCTTGGTTGATGATAATAGTATGTGATAATGGTTTTGTTCTCCACTTTTATGAAAGGTGGAATGTAGTCTTTGAAGTGTAAATTTGTAGAAGTTTTATCCTGTAGTGATGCACAAATTGCATGGGTAAATAATCTCAATTGTGAAGATAACCTTCTTTCATAAAACACAAGATCAAGAACGCCTTCTCTTATGCATTATGTAATTTTGTATATTGTGTTTTTCTAGAATACAATGGCTATTTTCAGCCTTATCCGTTTACATTGTTGACAATTACAAAGTTGCATGAATAAATTAACTTATGCCAAACCATGACAGTTATGAGCTTGGGGGGAGCTGCAACAGAAGAAGATGCAAATCTTATATCCCAATTATTTGGGTCAATTGGGAAAATATGGAAAGCTGATGATAAGTATTTTGATGCAATAACTGGCCTGAGGTATGCAAATCTCTTTTTCAAAATGATAGAATAATATTTGGGTTTTATGTCAAATCCACAAGAAATTTCATTTTATATTTGATGGACGAAAGTTCTGAGGTAAGAGATGATTCATGATAGTGGTGTGATACAAGGACAGAGGAGAGAAGGAAGGGTTTGAGTCTAGTTCTGTCATGCCCATACAATTCTTATTCTTAGTTATTCACACGTGAGAGAACAAAAGAAGAGTGTCTGGGACCTGAAAATGTTCTGTTGGGTTATAATTGTCTGTTTTCTCTGTTTTGGTCATGTGTCTACGTGGGAATTGGACTCAGGCCTACCTCTACCCGATTCTGCATTATTCCTGAAAACCTCCATGGTAAAACAACTTTGGTGTATTTACTAAAAAAATGTTATATTTTTGTGAATTGTGCAGTGGAAGTGGTCCTGCTTATATTTATTTAGCAATTGAGGCTCTGGCTGATGGAGGAGTAGCAGCTGGTCTACCACGTGATCTTGCATTAAGTCTAGCTTCTCAAACTGTAAGTGTAGTGTAATACTATCCTTTTGACCATTTAACTGTGTTTAAAATTCGGGGGATGCTTGCTTTGGAACTATCTTATACTCTTTACCCATTTTGTTAAAATCCCGGATTTAAAGAAATGAAAAATTTAGATGCATCAAATAAATATGTTGCAAATCAATATTTTTTTAACATTTTTAAGAGTAAAATTATTTTGTTATTCTATAGGATGATATTCCCAGTATGCCAAGATTAAAACTTCTGACTTTTAAGTAAGTTGAAAAGGACGAAAACAGTAAGACAGCTGCCTTGTGATCTAGAGGTCACAGTTTCGAAATAATGGAAACAGCCTTTCCACTTGTACGATAATTCTGTGTACATTTTCCTTCCCCAGACCTTACTTGGTGGGAGCTCCATGCACTGGGCTGCTTTCATCAGCTGCCCTGTGCGCAATGTCCATTCTCAATATAGGTATCCACCAATGAATAAGGAATTTAATTCAAGTAGTTTCAGCTATATTGTTGTGTTTACTGGACAGAGTGAGCAAGCAATCTGTAAAATGAATCTAAAAAATCTAGTTGGCGAACTCGTATACCTGCTGATAGGCATATAGTAGTACTCCATAGAAGCCCAATAAATTAAAAGATAAGGTTACAGGTAAACAAATTGCTGCTGCTTAAAGTGGCAGCAAAAATCCCACTGTGCAATAACTTGTAGGGGCTAAACATCTGCGTAACATTATACCTCACTTATATTGGAACACTTTCGTGCCTACATATAGTTGTTCTCCTGACTCATGTACGTCTGTTTTCCAGGTATTAGGAGCAGCATCAATGGCCACCCAAAGTGGGAAGCATCCTGGACAGCTTAAGGATGACGTCACTTCTCCTGGTGGGACAACAATTGCAGGTGTTCATGAGTTGGAAAAAGCGGGTTTCCGTGGAATACTGATGAATGCTGTTGCTGCTGCTGCTAAACGCAGCCAAGAGCTTTCCTGAGTCTATAGATGAGGATCCTATGATTTCTAAGCGAAAATTCGATTTCTGTAGAATTTTATGCCTATATATAGTATGTCAAATTAGGGTTCTTCTTTGAGATGAGTAAAACATGCGAGAATGTTTAGCCATAACAACATTCTTCTTTTATGAATGCTACTAGTTATGGACGAGTTTGGCCGATTAGCACAGAATAACAGTCAGTTCTGCTAACATTATGAATGCGGATACATGCCAGGGGTTGATGTTTCTTTACAGATGATTACTAAAGCATAGGAACACCTGGGCACTAGAGTTGCATCCACATGTATATGCAATTATGCATTTTATTTCTAATCCTTCCAAGATTGTTTCGTTTAAATGCCAATCTTCATGTATTTGAAAGGTCATAAAGGTTCCACATCAAACCGGATATCAAGCCGGATATCATACTCTGTTAAGTGTTTCGAAAAGTAGGTTAAAATTGTGCAAACATTAGCCACAAAGTTAATTCACAATTTTTTTTTAAAGTTTTTCGTGTTTTAGTTTGTTTATTCTGATGTAAAAATATAGTTCAATTGTCAGCCTTCTACGAGAGTTTGCTGAGAGAATTGTTCCTCTTACCGAAACGATTCTATACAAAAATATGCTACATAGCAGCAGTGCTTTACCTTACGAAACTTTGGCCGGTGATTTGATTTTATTTATTTTTTATTTTTAAATTCAACTAGCTTAAGTTCTGGGTAAAAAAAAAAAAAAAAACTAGCTGAAGTTCATTTTCCTAAGAATGAGCATTTATAACTTGGTGTGTTTTTGGAACTGCCATGGTACCAGATTCTGAGACACTCAATTGCAGAATCCAAGACCTAGATGGAGATTGGGAGTTACGAAATGCGGTGAGCACCAGGAACTCATTACAAGTGGGTTTTTAAAATAATTTTCTGCTTGGCATAGCAAGAAAAGCATATAATGATAACTTCTCTCAATCCAAATTTGATTAAATTTGCTTTTGTAAATCATATTACTTAACACTCGGACAGGATTAGGATTTGGATAAGTATAAGCCTCTTTCAAACTAACAATTGAATAGATAAGAGTATTTAATTTTGATTTCATTTAAAATATATTGCATCATAATCCATTGAGAATAAATAAACCATGACTTGTAAAAACATGTTAATTTTACATGAGTTATTCCTAAGAGGGATTTGACCTCTCTAGAGCGAAGAAATCAATAGATGATGTTTTAACAAGCCTATGATTTATTATTCATCCAAATTAAGTTGCTCACTTAAAAGAACCAGATACTTCTGATGTTATTGCATGATTAACCAATGACATGTTGCCAGTTAGTTCACTAACAACATCTCTGTGATTGTAATTGCTAATAATTAATAAAGAACAACGACTTCTTGAAAATCAGATAAGATTGGAGGCTACTTTTTAAAGTACCATTAGCCTGGGGAGGGGTTAGGATTTATGGTGAAACTTTAATTGCATGAGGGAGGTGTATATAACAATTTCCTTTGCAATCTCAAACCCAGACATCAAACAAAATGGATAACTTTGAAAGAAATGCTATTAAACTAGTAGGATCAACATTTGGAACACAGATCATAGAATATATTGATCAAGCTGAGTCTTAGTAATCCCACATTAAGGAACATTTCATTGATCACTATTATGGTTCACAGAAACATATATTTAACCATACAAAGAAGTTGTAGTTTACTAGTCATGATGCCTTATCATTTGTCAACACCAAAGAGTGACTTCATAAGATTTAGATGTGATGGATAAGAAAACATGGTAATGCTGGAATTGGAAAACCTCATCATCAGTTATTAATAGTTTTCGGTTTTCCCCCAGCACTCTCTAAATGCTGTGCAGAAGAATGAAATTCTTGGACAATATAGAGATTAACCAACATCGACATACCAACATTCTTTCCTCTTATACATAGCAAATAATGACTAGTGAGTTTGAATATTTGTACTTTTGTCTCAGGGAATCACCGCGAGCAAAAGAATAAAAGGAATTAAACCAATGTAATAAACTTAATGGAAATCTATAATATCAGTAGTAAACTACAAGTGGAGCACATACAAAGTAGATGCGCGCATGTAACATACGTAGCATACAACAGATAAGTAGAAAATAATCTTATTCTTTATCTTGTATCAAGTTGTTGACCATATTTACCAAAGGAAGAGTTCCCTTAGCCATTATCTCTAGCCTAGATGTATTTGAAGCATAAGAAAATAGAGACAATCCAAAAGTAAAGAGCTCAGGAAGATACAATCTTGATGATAAGAATCCATGCCAATAATGAGGTTCCAGATTAAAAAATGCATCGAAAAATCTCCTTGTGCCAGGTAAATCAAGCTTGAGTAAGACATCCATACCAAAACAGAAGAACTCCCTTTGTCTTCTCCTTTCAATTGGCCATAAGTCTTTCCATACTCGTGCAGATACTTCATCTCCTAAAAGACCTCTATCAGAACCAAGATATTGAACAATAGCATTAGCAACAATAGGAGCTGCAGCTAGGGTTCTTGCTACCATATACCCGGTTGAAGGATGCACCATCCCAGCTGTACCGCCAATTCCAACAACTCTCTGAGGGAGAACTGGGAGAGGGCCACCCATGGGAATCACACATTGCTCATCTTCTTCGATGCTTTTCACATTAATCCCCAAATGTTTCAATCTAGCAACCATTCTGTCCTGTATATCATCCATCGGTAACCCAGGGCGTGCTACAAGGGAGGTTTCTTCGAGAAATATCTTGGTTGACGAAAAGGGCATCGCATACAGAAATGTAGGTATTTTACTATTTCTCTCCTTGAGCTTCAAGTCATTTTCTAGATGCGAGTCTCTCCAGTCCATAAAAAGCATTTTATCAACATCAAAAGGGTGCTCTTCAACCTCAGCCAAAATCCCGTACGCAACCTGGTAACCTGGATTATACGGTTTATCATATTGCACAAGACATCTCGAAAAGCCAGTAGCATCAAGAACAACAGTAGCCTGAACCGTGACACCATCATTACAAATCAACATCGATTTGGATTCCTCATGAATGACCTTGATAACTTTAGCTTGGTGAAACTTAACACCATTTGATATACACTTCTGTAGCATCTTCGACTTCAGAAGCTTCCTATTAACCCTACCATAAGGTCTATCAAGATCCTTTTTCGTTTTATCGTCGATATAAACAACAGCACCAGACCAAGTTTTATCAAGACAATCAAGTAAATCCATTGCTTCAAATTCATCCACCCAAACACCATAATTATTAGGCCAAATCAATCTAGGATTTGGATCAATAGCACAAACTGAAAGCCCTGCTTCAGAAACTTGCTGTGCTACAGCAAGTCCTGCAGGACCACCTCCCACAACTACAAGATCCACAACAGTTCCCTTTGTAGAATCATACAAAGGAAGTTCAAAATCCAAATTTTCCTTCTTGAATTCAGGAACAAGCTCCAAAAGAGTACTGCTACTAGCCCTTAAAACTGGTTTTTTCTTTGAACCAAATCTAACTACATGGTTTTGCAACTTATCTGAAGCTGAAAAATTGCTTAATTTTTCTGAATAACCATGAAGTGGGTGTAAAAATTCAAGCTTGTTTGGTGTTTTGAGTAAAGTATCCATTTTTATCATATGATATTATAAATCCTTAATGAAAAATTCAAAAAGGACTCAAAACATCATCTGGGTCACACTAAAAAACATAAAGCAAGAATTATGTGCCTTAAAAATGTGAACTTTGTATAGTTTATTACACAAACTAGATGCAGCAATAAAATTGAACCGCAATATTCACAGTAAGGGAGTATTGTTTAGGTAGAGTTTATGGCTTACCGTGGAGAAGAGAAAGAGGAGAAAACGAAGCATTGCAATGAGTTGTTGCGTAAAGACATAGCCATAAGGGAAATGGTAATGCTCGTGTGGCCACCAGACACCACATGTAAGCGACAATTCGAAGTGGATCATCTTTTATTTTATTTTATTATTTATTTAGAAATTGTTTTTTAGGGGAAAAATTACAAATTGTTAGTGTTGGATGATACAACTACCATGTACCCTTCCACTACATTCCTCAAATGCTATGTGACTAATGGTTCACCAATCAACATCCTGATTAAAATTTCTCTTATCAATTTTCAATATAGTGAAGACTAAGATATAAGAGTGTGCCTTTCTTTAGTTTTTATCTTCGATTTTCTTCGAAGTCAACAATTATCATGTTGGATCGGTTTATTAAAGAGTTTTACTCTGATTTCAATTGAACTTCTGTTAATGGACGGTGAAATCGGTCTACTAAATTAGTCGTTACTTATGCTAGATAAAAAAAATATTTATGGTATTTTTGTATATAAAATCTAATGAAAATTATATTTTTGTTGGTGGACCTAAAACTAGGATTTTAGCAGTCTTATCCTTGGACTGATCCTAATGTTTGATAGTGTGGACATCTCAACTGATTTGAGATGATCATGAGAACAATGTTCGGCGGGCAACTTGTAGTTGAAACAGAGGTGGGGGAGCTATAAAAGACACTCAAGTCAATATGTGAGCAAATAATGTAAACATATTAGGGTTGAAAAAACATATCTTAGAGGAATGAGAAAGCTCTCTTTTATAGGTGAGGAGTGGGAATCCTCAGATTGATGATTGGTAGATGTTGATTGACGGTTACAGACGGTGAGTTCTATAACCTTCGAGCATTACACATTGATGTGTGACGGTGGTGTTTCAAAGTTTTTGGTGATTCGAGGCTCTTGACTATTACGAACACTCCTCCCTAGGGAATGAGGGTGTGAATAGCATAGTTGGGACCTTAGTTGAGTAGGCCTAGTTTTTGGGTCTTGGATTGGCGAGCAAGTCCCTTTAGGAAATTCAGAACAGTTGCCCCCAAGTCATCGTTCTGATAGTGAAGAGTGATGACTTCGAGCAACTTATGTTTGTGAGGGACTAATGTTTCATAAATACATGATAATTTTCTCGGGGAAGATCCTGAGCTCGCAGGGAATGCTTAGGTTTCCTGAGGAAGAATGTTAAGCTCGCAGGGAGCGTCATGAAGTACGTGATAATAGTTTTATGTTCACATGTGTGATTATGATTTGGAGAGGAAACATTCCAACGTTGATGCGTCAAGGACACATGTCTTGACGATGAATTTCATCGTTTTTGTGATCTTCGTGAGAAAGACTCCATTAAAGCAATGTTTGGTCATATTGCTTTGAGGAGTGAAACTTTTCTCATTTGTCACACCACACATTAAATGTGGACTTGATCCTTATCTCAAGGAAGAGATTGGGGGTACATGACTTTTGGTTTCCTCTTACCACATGTTGGGGCTACTTCATTGCACTTGATGACCTACGCTTTTGGGTGCTTTCTAGTGTTAGTTTTCGAGGAGGATTTGTGACTGTTAGATTGGTCACAACATTTGAGTTTTCATCAAAACTTTTGATGAAGATTTGAATTGAAACCATTAAATTTTGATCGTCTCTGGTTGTTACAATTAAGGATGGGAATAGGCCAGACTGACCTATAGGGGCCTATGATAGGTGAAACTTTTTTCTTAAATAGAGAAGGCCTAGACTTTTTTAGAAGTCTATTTAGCTTAAAAGGCCAGGCCACAGGCCATTAAACAAGCCTCTTAGACCTATTAGGCCGGCCTACTTAAGATGGTTTAATCTAATTGATTTATTAGTTCGCTAGTTTATTTAAACATAGATCACATTACTTATTTAAAGATTTTCATGTGAAATATGCTTTTAAATAGGCTAGCAGACCATATTAGGCTTTCAGAAGGCCGGACTCAGACCTAAAATGTAAGCCTATGACAGGCCACATGCCGGGCTTAGGCCTTAAAAAAATTGACAGGTCAGGCTTAGGCCTTGCGAAGCCTAACTCAGGCCTAGCCTATTCCCACCCTTAGCTACACTGCTTGAGGAACATTGAATTAAACTTGAGACTCTTCATTGCCAACCGTTGGGATTTAAATACTTTTACCATATGTTCTCCAAGCCTCTCCATTTTCTGGTTTTTGCAAGCACAAAGCTGCAAGTTTTTCAAAATCTTCAAAGTTTTCAAAGTTTTTACCCTATTCTAACAGGTTGGTTTGTTTTCCATTTCCTTTTATGTACAATACTTTGCTTCTGTTTATGTCATATTTGCCTTAATTTAGAATTGTTAGGCTATCTATAAATGTTTGAAGGTGGCGAAATAGTTTTCATCCCCGCTGGTGGCGGAATGACCTTTCCATCATAGTTTTTACATTTAAATGTTGTTAGATTATTGTTGTGGGGGTGTAGGTGAGTGCGCCCCCACCCCTACACACAAACAACTTTGCCTTGTACCACTATAGTGTTGGTGGTTTTGGCATGTCTTTAACTTGTAGTAGATTTTACGCCGCTGTTGTAGGATGTTCACCACTGTAGTAATGGTGGTTCTAGTTAATTTGTGTTTCATTTTGATTGTGGTGGCTATCTTGAGAAAGGTACCACTGCTTTGGTTGTTCGCAGAGAACGTTCATCAAACTCTTCCTCACCGTGAATTTGACCGAATGTCGAATTCATGTTTTCATCCACTTTTCAGGTGAAATGACAAAGAAGCAGCATATTCATATTTTTATTACAATGACTAAAAATGTCGGTTATCTTAAAATATGACGAAAATTATTGATAAATCAAATTGATTAAGTAATATTGATAAATTAAGAGCTTCAATATAAAATAAAATTACAATCGTGCATTTCAGCGGTAATTATTTCAATACATTTTGAAATCTTAAATAGCATAAATGTAAATTTTAGAGATGAAAAACTATGGTGAACCATTGCCTTGTGTTGATGTAGAACAAAATTTCACAACTAAAACTTGAAGGAAAACCCCATTGATTAGTCACACTTGGTCAGTGAGAATCTTTAGAGGTTGGAAACCATGACGAATACTTGCTTCCCATACTTTATTAGTGCTAAGGATAGTGTCTCCACACTCATGGTCATTCCATCCTTCTAAGGCATGAATTATTCCAGCAATACGCCATGCACTCATAACTCTTCTTGGAAGCCAATTCTGTTACATACAAATACAACTAATCATCTATATACCACAATTTTCTGAAACACATACTTCTTGATAACATTCTAATAATTATCTATTTTTTAAAGGGTCAAAACACATCATTAACAGTGTTATTGTAAAAGGACCGAAACACATTTTTCTTCCCGTTAATGACAAAACCACGTGTCAGCAATATATTGGGTCGGACCGTCCGACCAAAAAGGCGAATCGGACCGAAGAATTTCCCTCCCTTTTTAAATAAAGTTTAGATGCAGAAATTAATGTGATAACAAAGAGTAATAAGATGATATAGTTGAAATCATTTTATGAAACTTATAATATGAAAAAGTTTTTGATATAAATATACCTCGCAAGAGTGTGAATTCATGAATGTAGTAGGAGTGATCATTGCTGGTGTAAAGTGGTAGAAGCAACATTTTCTCATTTTCCTTGGAGGGGAGTGTGAAAATGGTATGAACAACGATCCTTTTGGTGATTTCTTTTGCTCATACTCATCCCATTCATCTCCAACTAACCATACCTGTTGTTACAAAATGAAGCACTTATTTTAATATTGAGTCATCATTATTAAAGGTTTATTAATTAGTTATTAAATAAATTTCACTGCATTATGTTGTGCATATTACAAATATTTTGTTTAGGAAACGTGTTAGGAAGTTTTCTATCGACTTCCGTTATTAATAAAATTAGGATTCTAAGACTAAGAAGGATGAAGAGGAGACAAACTTGTTATATATTAAAATATTTTTTCTTCATTGATTCATTTTTCTCAAATGAAACAATACACTTTATATGATATTCTACATGAATTAAAAAGCATGATAAAATTCAACACATAAGAAATTATAATAGTTGATATAAAAACCATTTTTGTTGACTTTCTAAATCTAATTTATGTCGCCCATAAGCCAAGTAGCCAACTATCAAAATGTGAAATAGATGAATGCTAGTACTAACATAACAAGAAGACAGTTTTTGCCTTCACCTTTAAAAAAAAAAACCCTATGCTATTAAGTGAAGCATAAATATATAAATGCTTAAGTATTTTTGGTAGCTGTGCTACATCTGAGCGGAAACATCAAATGTGCACACTGGGTACATGTGTGTAGATACATGGCGATTGTGTCAAACTTAACATTAGTTAATGTTCTTTTTATAAAATGTATGCATAATTATTTAGACAACTTCATATCTGCAAAATTGACAAACCTTTACAGAAAATAGCTAAAATATAAGAAAATATTGGATCAACCTTTGGAATATTAATAGGTGAAAGAGCTAAATTTCCTTTTGTGATGACCCTTTGTTCAAGCTCTTTAAGCTCATCCTTATATAATACAACCACCTGCTTGCAATTTATTAGATTAATATATATTAGATTAACTTTTTTTAACATGTAATACTTTTTAATCAAAATTAAAATCCTTTGCATATATATATGCTTAAGCTAGACTAAAACATAGCGCACATACCTGTACATTTTTCTTGCATAAAGCATTAGCGATAACAAACGCAACCTTATTAAACTTGCCTCGTAGAAGCACTTGATTTGTCCCTTTGGGAATGTTGTTCAACACAATTGCAGCAGCTAGGCTACTTCCATCAACAACTTTTATCTTCAATCGTGGGAACCTTCGAATGTAAAGTTCACAGTGTGTACTAAGTTGTTGTTTCTGCATGCATCAAAGGTTATCCGAATCAAAACATTATTTTACTTCGAATTCGAAAAAACTACATATTATTTTGATTTTTAGCAAACTAGTATATACATGCCTAAAAAAAGCAAACTTTTTGTTTTGTTTTGAAAGTTTAGGTGAGTTGGGTTCTAAGAGTTCACCGGGTCAGGATATACCACAAGACTCACCAAACGTTAATAAATGTATTTACAATTATCAACTAAAGAGGTCTGTACGCCAGGAACAGGAGTTGAACGCATGAGCGGATGAGTTAACTCCTTACTAACCAAGCCAATCTTCATTGGCTAAAAAAAAAAAACAAACTTGTGTATACACTCTTTTGAAAACTATATAAATTGTTTAAGAAAAAACTAAATAAATTAATTTTATAATTAGATAAAGTATTTTGACCTGAAATACACATATATCTAAGGCAATATATACTAGCTAGTAACAATTACATAGAGCCTCTAATTCTAAAAAATCATTTACATAGGAGAAAATGATTAATTCTAATGATCAAAGTAATAGAAGAGGTGTAAATGAAGTTACCTGATTTAAAAGTCCTAGACTTATCACCTTTGCTCCATTTAACTCTGCCTCTATAATTGTCTCTTCAATCAAGTTGTTCAATGTTAGATTCTGCCCTTTTGAAAAATACTACAAAGTAGGAAATCAAGCGGGTATTACGTTGGTACTCACTAAATTATTTCCACGGAGAATACAAAATTTGAAATGATAAATGAAAGAAAGAAAAAAAACATACTTGTGTTTTGAATCTTGGTAAAAGCCAACACTGTAACTTGAGATCATTGAAGGTGTTGCTTTCTAAGACTAAAGCACGTCTACTAATCCATGTCATAAGCATATAGCACATAGTAAAGGGCCACATTAAATAAAGGTACCATTTAGATGTTTGAGGATTGGAGGCTAATGAAGCAAAGCCTAAACGTAATTGATAGATGGAACTAAGTGTAGTTAAATTTGTTAAGTGCACCACATCTGGTGACTCCTTTGGTCTCATCAATGAAGCTTCATATGTAGCATTTGTAGACTTATCTACGGTACCATAAATGTAGTCATAAATAGGCATGAAGAGTGAGTAATTAGACCTAAATTTGGTGTGATGCAATGAGTGAAACCTGTGGAAATATATCAAGGAGAAAATAAATAATTAGCATAGGAAGTTCATTAGCAAATAGCAATAGTAACATTGTAAACTTACGATGGAGTGTATGAGAGATACTTCAAAAGGGGAAAGATGGACAAGAGTTTCTTAGGAAAGAACTCAAAGTTGCAATGACCCATATTGTTCATGAAATCAATGTAAAAGATATAGCCATATAGTGCAGCCACAGATGATTTTTTGATGAACAATGTTGTCAACATTGGTATAGCAAAAAGTGTAAAATATGACAAGTGCTCGGCAAATGGGTGCGCAACAGCTGTTAAATAAAAAAGAAATTTTGTGTTATTTTGACAAAGTGACACCAAATTCTGAAGCAACTTTGATGGTAATGCATTCCAAATAAATGGTTAATTAATGAATATAATAAGGTGTCCCAGCTCATTCACTAAACATAATTAACTATAGTTTTGAATGTTATTTATCAGAACTTTCATGTATATATTTGAGCACAAATTGTTATTTAATAAATATCGTGTATATTTTGAAAAAATGTTCATACAAGTGATAGGCTCAGTAACAATTGAAGAATGATGATGAGAATGGTAGCGAGAGTATAGATAATGATGATGAAGTGCTCTATGTAGCCAGTAGTATAAAAACTCCACTGGTCCAGCATGCAATATTGCTGTAAGAACCACACCATCTGTTCTCCACCATGGTAAATTAGAAGCCATAGGAAATATAAAGTATGCTATACAATATACGAGTGCAGTGAACAGCATTTGATCATCCCTACAAATATTACAAAATATCAATAATTAGGTCAAATATTTAAAATAGATAATTTTTTATTTTATTTAATTTTTTATATACTTTAATATTTTTTTTGTTAGATTATCAATTAATTGGATAGCCTCGCCTAAAGTGAAACCCACTTTAGTGAGTTAAGTGAGTAATATAAACCTTTAATTTATATATATTTTAAAATAGCCATTTTTAAAAAGTTTTCATCTGTTGTTTACAATTTTTTTAAAAACAATAATTTGAAAAATAATCTAAATTTTAGTATCCCCAGTAAAAATATCTAAAATAGGAAAATAATTTTTATTAACCAACCACCCAACCACTCTCTATCCCTTCTTTCTCATTTTCCATAGTTTATTAGAGTAATCTTTATAGTCATAAAATGTATAGTAGTAACTTTCATTTTATTTTTTGTACCAAAAACTTAAAAGTTCATTTTATTTTGATTGTGTTGTCTATTGTTCATAAAAAGTTGTCCCGTACTTAAAAAGATTTTTGTCTATATATGAAAATAGACAAAAACACCTGAAAGGTGATACCAAATACAAGCGCAGGAGGCCAACCCCTCACCGAGACCAACCCATAAAGCACATAACAACAACAAAGCACCCACAAAGTACCATACTTAAAAAGATTATCTTGTGTCTAGTACTTATTCAATGTTTGTATTGACGTTCAAATGAGAAATATTTAATTAAGAAAGACAAATACTTAAAAGCAATTTAAAATTTAGGAACCAATGAGTTTCTCTGTCGACTTGTTCGAATTCGAGGCCTTTGTCAACAATTCTGTTTTTGCCTTTAGCAGTTTGGTAGCGTGAGACAGAAGTCCAAATCTGGTTGTGTAGCATTCTGACCAATATAAATGGAAATATGGCATGGTACACTGGATCCCTTTCACCCCATATAAAAGAGTATATGCTATGAGCAATCCACGGACTTAGAATCACGAACTTAATTAGTGTCCATAACCAAGTCACATAGAAGACAAAGACAGAGAATAATATATGTTAGTTAACATGACAATATCAAAACATTATTTTAAAAATAAATGCTATAACTATGACATATTGACAAAGAAATCAACGATAAGAAAAATGATATTTGTCTCAAAATGTGAAAAATTTAGTGACCAAAGAAACTATAATAATTACTTTTTTTATCTTTGAATTTTATCATAATTCAATATATTTTTAAATACACTCTTCTCATTTTTACATAAGTTTTTGCTATTAGCATAGCAACCAACACATAAACAAATAAATAGAGAAGAGAAAATGTTGGTAGGTTCGAATCCACACACCCACACTCATGTCCCAAAAGTGCTAACCATTACGCTAAATATGAAGGACATTTTTAAATATGGAGAGATGTCATTATGATATAGAAAAAAATAAATGGTAAAAATAAACGAATTGGACAATGTTGGTTTGACGTGTTATATTGTTTGGGTTTTGGAGAACTCTTCACATCACAATGATGTGATTTTCAAGGATAAAATTTATTGGGTTTGGATTCTCTCTTCTTTTAACTAAAAATTAAGGTGAGGAAAGGTTGGAGGGTAGAATATGAATAAGAAAATACATTATATCATATATTTAGAGAGTGAGAAAGAGAGGGAGCTAGGTATTTGTTTTGTCAATAAGAGTAAATTAGAAGAACCTTGAAGCTCCCAAGAGATTTCCAAGGCCAGTTTGTAAGGATGCCTGGTTTGGAAGCCATATTATGAATTTATGAATGATGATATCGTAGCATATGGAATGCTCTTTATATACAGCTTGAATTTGCAAATGAATTGTTTACCTAAGGTGATGTATTGAGAGCGATATTCATAAATATGGACAGCTGCTAGCTACTATACTTGCATCTGCTTGAATATGACCTATACCAATAGATTTTTTTGTTGTTGTTGTTGGCTGTCTGAAATAGTGTTTACCTCATTGGATAGTTACTGGGTTCAGTATCTTTTTATTTTTATTTAATAGATAAATTAATTTCATTTGTACTTTTAGTCTGAAAAGGATATATTTTTTATATAACTTTAGGTCTATTTGTTCAGGTGGAGGTAGTTGAATTGCCTATGAAAAATAATCATGTTAAAAGGGATACTTTATTTTTATATTTAAATCTTTGTGTATGTGGGTTGCTCCAGGGAGGAAACTTCTAAAACATTTATTCTTTTTGGTGTCTAATTTTTTTGCGAGTTTGAATAACTTTGGATTTTTCTTTTAAGAAGCCGAATTAGCCAATCAAAATTAACACCAGAGACAATCGAAATGACACCTTGAGAAGAGCACATTTCATGTTTTGGATTGATTCCGTATTATAGTAGTGCTTTTGGGAATATGATGTGTTGGGTTATGTCCAAATTTTTTGTCGGGGTGCTCCATTATATGTTTAATTCTATTTGTGTGTTTGATTTAGACGTTAAAAAATAATGTCATATTCCAAAAACATGATTGTAAGGCCAATAAATTAGTTTAAGGCATGAAAGCCAGATCTGTGTGTTTCTCAAATCTTAGGGAGTGGATCAATTTATGATTTAAATTACTTGTGTGGTTGATTTGAGTTTACGTTGTTTTTGTTTGTGGGAATGTTTTTATTCTTTTTGCCACTTACTATTTTGTATTTAATTTGTATTCTTGAGACATCTTGTTTATGCTTTGAATAGTTTAAACGATCAAACTTTACCAATTTTACAAGGATAAAAAATGTTACGTACTTCATTGCCGTTGTAAAAGTGGTTGACTGAATAAGACGTGCAACTCCAAACCAATTTCATCAACTAAATTCAGTCTGGTTCAAGGTCGAAAAATTTGGTGCTATATTGAGTATTTAAGTTATTATTGTTGAGAAACCAATAGAATAAATTTGCACACAAGAGGAAATACACCTGCACAAGAAGGAGAAAAAGACAGCCAACAACAAAATATTTTACTATTTAAATAGCAATTAATTTTTATAAAGGTAAAATTGCAAACTTTCTCATGTAATTTTTGTATGGTAAAATTGCAAACTCTCAAAGACACACAACTATACAGCTAAAAGATAGGATTTGTTATGGTGAAAAAACTCAAACTATCTGTTTATATTTATAATAACTTCTCACTTTTTTCTTTCCTTGCAACTATTCAAATATAAAACTTAGATAGGTAGAAAGTTTGACGCAAAATATTCTTCCTTAATCTAAAGTTTCACATTTCTTAATTCATTTTGTTATCAACTTTATCCTCACATTTACAAAATGAGCACTCTTCAATTTTTCTCTCTACTCTTGTATGCTTCGCAAATCCTCCACGCATATTTTGGAGATTTAACTTGTATGTGACTACACTCTTCACATAATGACACTTAACAATCATATATCATGATTGAAATCTTCTATCATATTGATCATGATCACGATAGTTCTTTACCTTGCTCACCTTTAGTTACTAACATTTGATTGTCTTTGAAAGATTTGTCAGCCCCATCATTTGTTTACTCGCCTAGCTTCAACGATACACTAGTACAGAAAACACTTTTTAAATCGAGTGAAAATGACTTTTTAAGTCGGTTCTGGATCCGACTTATAGGTAGCTGATTTAAAAAACTGTTTTGATTTTAAGTCTTCCCCCTTACTCGATTTAAAATCTTTTATTAAGTCGGTTCACCCTATTTAAAATCTTCTAATTAAATCGGGTTGTACCACTTAAAAAGGATAAAAAAAATAATCAGGTTTTTAATTCTGTTATCTGATCCCATTTAATATGAAATATCATATGATCAAATTTCATATCAAACTTGTCATTGTTACAATATCAAACAAATTCAAAGTTACAATATCATAAAACTAGACAAAAGCTAAACAATAATTGTCATTGTTTCAAAACATAACATAATTAAATTACATCAAAGTCTTTCCAAAATCAAACTTGCACAACGTTCTTGAACCTTTGTCATTTCATCTCAATAAACGGATTTTTGTCTCCGAAAATCTAGAAAAAAAAGTTAAGATAACATATTAGAATATCAAATTAACTTTAAAAAAAAAACATAAGAAACACAAATGGTTGAAATAGAGTCATTTTGTTTTTACCAGTCCACATTAAGTATGTTAATTAAAGAGAGAATGATAAAGTAACCAAACTTAAATTTGCTGCAAGTAAATTAAAATCAAATTGCATAACAGAACAACATTCTGAGTTGTTATGTGTTCCAGAGGTTAAAGTCCAAAGTCATAGACTTAGCCTCTCACAAGGAATTTAGAAGAGCATTTGTGCTTTGAGACTAGCTTAAAAAGGCATAAAGTACCTTTGAATCTAAACCCAGCCTTAGGACCATATTGCTCTACAATATTATGCTATATACACATTGAAGAATATTTCAGTTTCTCTACACCTTAATAATTCATCTGTTTATGCTATATTCTTAACAAACAAAACATACAAGCCCTCAACATGCGTCAAAACCCACCAGCCAACTAGGGAATTGGTGAAACATATTACAATCCAAAGAATGACCAGAGACATATTAATAGGTCTTAATTAGTTAGCCAATCTCAGGTATGATTCACACTATATAAAATTCAACCTAACATAGGGCCAAGCTGAGCCAAATACTCAAATCAAAAAACATAGAATATAAAAGAAAATGTATTGCCAAATCAACCTAACAGGTGGCAATGAGAACAGTTATAATGCCAAATCAACCTACATCATGAATATCATTCCACTAAACAAAAGAATCTGTGGATAAATCTATATTAACTAAGCGATCATTTTAAAGGTAGCTTTAGCCAAAATCAACCAACGTGAATATTGCAAAATTCAAACACACGCTTAATTGAAGAAAACATGAAGGAACCAAAAACACACGCTTAATAATGATATTCCATTGATAAAAAGTAACCAAAAATATGAGGGCTACAAGAATAAGGAGGCAGTGTATGCACTATACAAACAAATGTGTAAATATAAAGTCAGAAATAAAGAGAGAAATAGCAAGATTTCTACACTGCCAATTAAACCAAAGCAAAGGCATCAGAAATATTCTACTCAATGCTCTGGTTTAAACTTTAACCCTCAATCCTTTGCTACTAAACTGCTTTCTTCCAATTGGTATAAAGCCATGAAACAAAATAGATTATCAACAATGAGTCCTGTTAAATTTTAAATATATCATAAGTCACAACAAAATTGCATCATCTTTAATTTCTAGCAAACAAAAGAATTCTGATAACATCTTAACATAACAACCAATAGGCTTTAATTTCTAATTTATCTAAAGAGTTGCATTTTACTTACGATTTTATCGGCCATACATCGTGTTTCTTCTGACATGTACTCTCCTGATGACTTTTGTCGTGCCCTTATCCACTTCTCATGGCGTTTTGGTGGGAATGGTGCTTACTTTTCATGAAGCTTTTCAAGAGAAGATGGCTGCAAGAAGACTAAATGACTAATCCTATCATAGGGACTCAAATGACTCCAAACCTTTAGAGATTCAAATCACTTTAAATCAGACAAATGACCAAAACACACAAAAAAAACAGTTTTTCAATGGCAGATTGCAGAAAATGGGTTTGTTCAAATTCTAAGTACACAATACACCACTATAGACCTATTTAACAATATTTTGTGCGTAAAGCGTATTGCGTGACAACAACAGTGTGTTGAAATTCTGCTATTTGAAATTTATAAATGCTTATTATATCTTTTTTTTAAGAAGCTAAATTGGCCCACCTAAATTAGCACCGGAGAGAATCGAATCTGAGACCTTGAGGAGGAGCACACTCCCAGGTCCCAAGTTAATACCACCAGACTAACCCAAGTTATTATATCTAATTAACTCAATTGAAAATTTCTAAATGCTTATCATAGCTTATAGCTTATTACATCAGTTTTACTAAATTCTACTATTTTGTTCAGCTTATTAAAACAATTAGCTTATTAAAAAAGATACTAATTAGCTTATTATAGCAACAAATGCAGCAAAATTAAAACAATTACTAAGCAGCTTATTAAAATCTTATTATAGCTTATTAGCTTAATTCATAATTTCTCCAGTTTCAACACCAAATAAATCAACTAGGGATGTAAAGGGAAGGAGAAAAAGGAACCTGAGATTTGTTTAGAACACGATTTCGCGGTGACGACAGTGGAACACAGTTTCACGGCGACGGTGAGAAGAGTTTTCCAAACGAAAGCGAGAAAAATCCTTTAACTACGAATAAACAAGCCTTCAATTAGCGAGAAAAATCATAGATCAAAGTTAGATGCGATGATTTTTACGCAAAATCGAAAATGAAAGCGAAGTTAACGGCGAAATCGAAGTTACCTTTTCTGACGGTGGTGAAGTGAACTGACGGCGGTGGTGAATCTGACAGTGGTGGAGGGTTTTTACGGTGGTGGAGGGTTTACGGTGGTGGTGAAATCGGTGGTGGAGAAAGAGAAAGAGAAAGAGAAATCTGACAGTGGAGGGTTTCACGGTGGTGGCGATGATGGTGAATCTGACAATGATGGAGGGTTTTTACGGTGGTGGAGAAATCGATGGCAAAGGGTTTAGAAAGAGAAAAAGAAATCTGAGAGTTTATGGATAAGAGTTTTTGTTGGCCATGTGTTTAGAATTTTTATAAATACTTTTTAAATGGGGTCAAACAATTTAATATCATTTGAAGTTAAAAAGTTCCCTTACACCCAACTTTTTAAGTCATGCGGATAACTCCCCACTTAAAATCCTTGAGCTAAAAGTGTATTTTGTACTAGTGATGTCATCGCCTCGTCTAGTTGTCGTGTGTTCTCCCCTTGCTAATATTGATTGCACTAGTGGTTTATAAGACTTGGACTGTGAAGCCAACAAAAGTAACACTTGTTCTTCATCTTTTACCTTTCCCCTTCATTCATAAGTCTAAATACCAACTCAATAAACTTATAAATATGATCAAACACATTACCTTCATCTTTCATCTTCAACAAGTACAAGATCATTGTTAACATCAATTGGTTCGTTAATGTGGTTGACGCATGTTTTCGTTCCAACATTTTCTTTGAAGAAGCTTCTTTGCTCAATACAGTAAAATTAGTCTTTGGAACAAGTGTCAATCGAATTGTGCTCAACACCTTTTTTTTTGTACAGTACCCCTTTCTGAATATTTTATCCCACTTGATTTTTCTTTTCCTAAAGCACAATTAAGCCTTGTTAGCCCAAATAATAACTAAAATTTCTTTAAATGAATGGTGCAAGCGCACATCACTGCTTATATTCCTCCATTGATTAGATTTTTTTGCTCTGATGTCAGTTGTTGGGAAACAAATATGAGAAAATCTCCAAATATGCGGTAGCAAATCAACCATTAACAAAAAGGACACCTTGCTATGTCAATCAGTGTCCTAAGAATCAACAATTATCGTAAACGAAACTATAAGATAAACTTCAATCTAAGGAAGGAACTTCAAATTTGAGATGAACAAAACTTATCAACCTGTCACAATTGACTATGGTCAATTTCCTATTGTTAGAATTGCTCCCTTGTGTTTAGGAGCAATAATGTTGATCAAAGTTTGAAAGAATTGTGAGGAATTTGGAAGTTTGAGGAAGAGGGTTTCTCTTCGAAGTTCGAGTGAAAAAGTTTTAGAATAGGTTAAAATATGATAAAAACACTTATATACTGGGCCAAGCTAAAACGCTCACACGATGATATGACCTACTTCCACAATGTATTTTCTCCATATTGCTCCTTGCATGGCGACCTACATGTGCAGTATGTCAAGGTGAAATCTATGGTTTTGGTTTATAAATTCATTTGGTTCACATGGCCAACCTGTTCCATCGCACGACGACATGAAACAAAATGAAATTGTTGGAATCACTAAGCTAACACGCACGGCAAGCAAGAATCTTCGCTCAATGAACTTACACACAACAAAATTCACAAACAACAAATTGACACTACAAAATTTCAAACTAAAAATTTCATGGACATTTTTTATTTTGAAAATGTCGAAAAGTTATTGACAAAAATTACTTGATCAAGTAATATCGATAAATCGAGGCCTTCATATATAAAATGAAAGTAACCATGCATTTTTAGTAGTAATTTCGAAACATTTCAAATTTAAATAGCATACATGGAAATATTTTTTTTAGAACATACATGGAAATCTAGAGTTAAAAAACTCCGGTGAACCTTCAAGTTGTGATAATGTTAAACAAACTTTGATAACTCAAACAAGAAGAATGTATATCGATAATGTGAATCCATTAGTCACACTTAGTTAATTTGTGAGAATATTCTTTAGAGGTTGGAAACCATGACGAATACTTGCTTCCCATACTTTCTCAATGCTAAGTATAGTGTCACCACATTCATGAACATTCCATCCTTCTAAGGCATGAATTATTCCAGCAATACGCCATGCACTCATAACTCTTCTTGGAAGCCAATTCTGTTACATAAATACATTAATTAGTGTAGTAACATTTAAATTTTTAAATTTATGTTATAATAGTATATATACTGAAGGATTTAAAAATATGCTATTTACACACCTCACAAGAGTGTGAATTCATGAATGTAGTGGGAGTAATCATTGCTGGTGTATGGTGGTAGAAGCAATCTTTTCGCATTTTCTTTGGAGGGAAATGAGAAAATGGTATGAACAATGATCCTTTCGGTGCTTTCATTTGCTCATCTTCATCCCATTCATCTCCAACTAACCATATCTGTTAGGCTCATAATTAGTATTACAAAATGAAGTACTCCTTTGTTTCATCATTAAAAGGTTTTCTTTTTGTTTATGGTACAATCATATTTTAAAAGGTTTATTAATTAGTTATATATTAAATAAATTTCGAATTATGTGGTGCATAATTACTAGTTAAGATTGTGTGGCGATTTTTAAAATATAAAAAAATGTTGGATCAACCTTTGGTGTATTGAATGGTGAAAGAGCCAAATTTCCTTTTGACATGTTGATCCTTTGTTCAAGCTCTTTAAGCTCATCCCTATATAACACAACTACCTGCTTGCAATATATCCATAAATCATTAGAATAACTTAAACTTTAATAAATAGTTACTTGCAAGTAGTAATATTTTGAGTCTACATTAGAATAACTTAAACTTCAATTCCAGTTCCATCGCTCATATATAAAGAAAAAATAATGAAGGGATGTTATAATCATAGAATAAATCCGGTTTGCATATTTAAGCTTAAGCTTAAAATGCAGATATAAACAATACACACTTGCACATACCTGTACATTTTTTCTGCATAAAGCATTAGCAATGGCAAACGCAACCTTATTGAACTTGCCTCGAAGAAGCACTTGATTTGCCTCTTTAGGAATGTTGTTCAACACAATTGCAGCAGTTAGGCTACTTCCATCTACAACTTTTATGTTCAATTGTGGGAACCTTCGAATATAAAGTTCATTGTGTGCATTTAGCTGATGTTTCTGCACCCATCAAAGGTTATTCAAATAAAAAATCATTATTCTACTTCGAATTTGCTAGAGCTATATATAAAAGTTATTTTTTATTTTTAGCAAACATTAATATACACTCACCTTTTGAAAACTTTATAAATGAACTTTTATATTTAATATTGAAATAGCTAGTTTGAGAGTCCTTAATGCTACCAAGCTACATTTTTGCTATAGATTTTCGGTGGTCTTGGCGTACATGTGTGGCAAACAAGTGAATTTTTTCCTTTAAACCGATTTTTTCTATACCAAGAGTTAGGTATTAAACCTCTTATTCGAGTTGCTTAAGCGGCTCAAATCCGTTACCACTTGAATCAATCAATTGTTGGTGAGATGATGGAGTTATGAAAGAACATTTACATAGCGTGTATTTGGTTATTAAGGAAACCACGTCAATGTCGCACGATTACTAGACTCTACAAAGAGTAGCTTTACAATACCACATCAATTTTGGTCCTGGGACATGAGAATATTTGTCCCACCGCATATCCAAACAAGCCAATAGAAGAAAATGAATAATACTGTTCATGTTGAGTGTGGTAAGACTAAGACTTTGTGGTCTCAAAGAAGAATTTCAAATCTTATCGTAAAATAGTTTTTAGTATCACAAATAATAATTTTTTTTCTTTCCATTTTTTTAGAACAATAAGTAATACTAATCAATTAATAGTAGGGGTGTGAGTAATTACCTGATTAAAAAGTCCTAGACTTATCACCTTTGCTCCATTTAACTCAGCCTCCACAATTGCCTCTTCAATCAAGTTGTTAAATGTTTTGCCCTGCCTTTTGGAGAAATACTACGTACAAATGAAATCAGAAGGGCATTACATTGTAATTAAACAAAAAATTACATTGAACTAAATAATTTTTCCTATTAGATTACAGTGCAAAATCTAAAGTCACAAATAGAGGAAAAAAAGAAATCATACTTGTGTTTTAAATCTTGGTATAAGCCAACATTGCAACTTGAGATTCTTGAAGGAGTTGCTTTCTAAAACAAAGGCACGCCCACAAATCCAAGTCATAAGCATAGAGCACATTGTGATGGGCCACAATAAATGTAGATACCATTTAGATGTTTGAGGGTTGGAAGCTAAGGAAGCAAAGCCTAAACGCATTTGATAAATGGAATCAAGTGTGGTTAAATGTGTTAAGTGCACCACATCTGGTGACTCCTTTGGTCTCACCAATGAGGCTTCATATGTAGCATCTGTGGATTTATCTACCGTACCATAAATGTAGTCATACATAGGCATAAAAAGTGAGTAATTTGACCTGAATTTAGTGTGATGTAATGAGTGAAACCTATGGAAACCAAGGAGAAAATAAATTAGTGTATGGACTTTGATTGTAGAAGTTATGAATTTCATTACAATAGTAACATTGTAAACTTACGATGGTGTATAAGAGAGATACTTCAATTGGGGAAAGTATGAGAAGAGCTTCTTAGGAAAGAACTCAAAGTTGCAATGACCCATATTGTTCATGAAATCAATGTAAAAGATATAGCCATATAGAGCAGCCACAGATGATTTTTTGATGAACAATGTTGTCAACATTGGTATAGCAAAAAGTGTAAAATATGACAAGTGCTCGGCAAATGGGTGCGCAACAGCTGTCAAATAAAAAAGAAATTTTGTGTTATTTTGACAAAGTGACACCAAATTCTGAAGCAACTTTGATGGTAATGCATTTCAAATAAATGGTTAATTAACGAATATAATAAGGTGTCCCAGCTCATTCACTAAACATAATTAACTATAGTTTTGAATGTTATTTATCAGAACTTTCATGTATATATTTGAGCACAAATTGTTATTTAATAAATATCGTGTATATTTTGAAAAAATGTTCATACAAGTGATAGGCTCAGTAACAATTGAAGAATGATGATGAGAATGGTAACGAGAGTATAGATAATGATGATGAAGTGCTCTATGTAGCCAATAGTATAAGAACTCCACTGGTCCAGCATGCAATATTGCTGTAAGAACCACACCATCTGTTCTCCACCATGGTAAATTAGCAGCCATAGGAAATATCATGTATCCTATATAATATAGTAGTGCAGTGAACAATATTTGATCATCCCTGTAAATGCCACCCAATCGAAATATTATTAATTCATTAGCTCAAATATTTAAAGTAGATTACTATTTAATTAAAAAAGAGAAATATTTAAAGGGAAAATAAAAAATTTGGAATTAACCAATTGGTTTCTCTGTCGACTTGTTCGAATTCAAGGCCTTTGTCAACAATTTTGCTTTTGCCTTTAGCAGTTTGATAGCGTGAGATAGAAATCCAAATTTGATTGTGTAGCATTCTGACCAAAGTAAATGGAAATATGAGATAGTGAACTGGGTCCCTTTCAGCCCATATGAAAGAGTGTATGCTGTGGCCAATCCATGGGATTAGAATCACGAACTTAGTCAGTGTCCATAGCCAGGGTACATACAACACAAAGATAAATAATAATGTCAGTAAGAAATCAAAACTTGAAATGCTTCAAAAATAAACCGTAAAACTATGACCTATAAACTTTTTTTTTTGTATAATAACTATAAAAAAAATATGAACTCTGTCACAAAATTTAGTTAAGAAGAAATTAACCTACAGTATTAGTTATACGTATTTTTTTTTTTTAGGTTTTCTTTTAGGCGTGAAGTATTAGTTATACGTGTTGTAGGTATTGTTTTTCAGCAAAAATATGAAAGATGAGAGCTTTCAAAGAGTGTTATGTAAAAATAGCTATAGATAGTTATTGACATTTTTGTAGTGAAAAAGAAAAACAATGCCTACAACACCTATATTTCAATGAAGGCAAGTGTTGCTCTTTATTTTTTGTTGCATTGACTGGAAAAATTAAGGTTTGGGAAAGGGTCGAGGTAATTAAAGAAGAAAAGAGAGAATATATAAGAAAATACAATATATCATTTTTTTTAGAGAATGGAGAGAGGGGGAGATATATAGTTGTAAGTGAGAGTAAATTAAAAGAACCTTGAAACTCCCAAGAGGTTTCCAAGGCCAGTTTGTAAGGATGCCTGGTTTGGAAGCCATGTTATGAATTTGAGATGAAGATACTGTAGCATATGGAACTCTTTATATATTGCATGAATTGGCAAATTAATTGTTCACACGTGAATTGCTAATATTTTTATAATTAAGTGCAAGTTGACATATACAGTGGCGTTGTTTAGAACCATGAGTCGGGTTTTAAACTTTTCAATTTTAATTAATAACTATTAAAAGACTGGTGCGAACGTAATAATGCGATAATTATATAAAAAATAATTATATTGTTAATATTGTAGAATGTTTATAGATATTATATGAAAATTATGAGTAATAATGTAATGTTTCAATTAATTTTTTTTCTCTTATATAAACAAAAATTTGTTAAATAGTTGAGTCACACCAGTTATGGATTTTATTTGCTTATATATGCAAAAACAAATTTTTAGGCTAAAATATTAAAAAGGTCCCTGCAAATACGCCTCATTTGGCTTTTGGTCCTTGTAAATTTTTTTTTTTGATTTTCGTCCTTGCAAAATATTTTGTTTTTTACAATAGTCCCTGGGCCCATTGGCAGCTTATGTGGCAGTTGAAAATTAAAAAACAAAATATTTTGCAAGGACGAAAAAACAAAATTAATTTTTTTTACAAGGACCAAAAGCCAAATGAGACATATTTGCAGGGACCTTTTTTTTTCACTTATGCCCAACTTCAATGGGCCCATGGACTATTTTAAAAAATAAAATATTTGGCAAGGATGAAAATCAAATTTTTTTTTACAAGGACCAAAAGCCAAATGAGGCATATTTACAGAGACCTTTTCAATATTTTAGCACAAATTTTTATGCACATAAAATTTTGAAAACTCGTGACTATTTTCAAAATATCAACATTAATGCAGTGTTTCTATTGATTAAATTTCATTTTATATGCAAAAGAATGTTTAATGTTTGCACTGCTTCCGTTGTAGATTTTAAATGTTTATATCTGCAGAAATAAATTTTTATATAAATATATGAGAAAGTCGATATGATAAAATTTTAAAAACTTGTGACTATTTTCAAAATCAAAACTAATGTAGTGTTTATATTAAATAACTTTTTATTTTATATGCAAGATAATGTTCAATGTTTTCACCGCACCCGTTGGAAATTTTATGTACTTATATCTAAATAAACAAATTTTTATATACATGGATGAGAAAGTCAATATGATTAAATTTTGGAAACACATGACTAATTTCAAAATATCAACATTAATGTAGTGTGTCTATTAAATAAATTTTTAGTTTATATTTAAAACACCGTTAAATATTTAAATCGCACTCGTTGAGGAATTTATATGCTTATATATGAAGGTGAAAAAAACACACAAGAAGGGGGGGTTGAATTGTGTGGGCTGTTTCTTTTCTTTCTCAAAAACTTTGGTTAAGTTCAGAATCAGATGCTGAAACTTTTTCAGAGTTATTTAGCAGCGGGTAAATTTAAATGAGAGAGGGAAAGAGGGACACAAGAGTTTTTATACTAGTTCCTTCCGCAAACCGGAAGTAGTCTAGTCCCCCTGTCACTTACAAGGGATTTTAACTATAATCAACTGATTACAATTGCTCAAAGCACACAACTAAGAGACTTCCAATGCTCAAGCACCTAGCAAGAGACTTTTATGCTCAAAACACAAAGTTAAGAGACTTCTATGCTCAAAACACAAAGTTAAGAGACTTCCAAATTGCTCAAGCACGCAGGCTGAGACTTGAATCAAACTGATTTACAAAGAAAATAAGTTTGAGTTGAACACTTGATAAACTATCAGAGGTGTTCACAAAAATACAACTCACTTTAAGACTCTAAACTTAAGAAATTCTAAGATAAGAAATTTGTAAGAATTTCTAAGTTGTTTTTGGTGACTTTCGAATTTGACAGCAAAACAGAGCACAAAATTTTTCAGTCTTTGAGTTTCTTGAGTCTTGTTTTTCTTCTTCAAATCTTCAATCCTTTATAGAGGATAAAAGAGCTGTTGAGATTCACCAGTTTTCCAGCAAAGAGCCGTTGCAAAATAGAAGCTATGTCCAGCTGACATTGTGTGCGAAGGAGCAGAAAACAGAGCACACAAAATTTGAATAGTTTCCTTAAAAGCTGAAGAATGTTTCTTCGAAGGAGGCAACTGTTCCATTGAGCTGTTCTGACTGTGCAGGCTTTACTGTTGACAGTGACAGTTGCTTTTCCTTAAAAGTCAGACTTCAGAAGCTTCTTCAGGAACTGTTCATCAGAAGCTCTCTTCAGACGCAGGTCTTCAGACGCACCCTTCAGAAGCACTGTTCATCAGACACACGATTCATCAGACGCACTTCTTCAGACGTTGACTTTCGTTGACCTTTATACGCAGTCTTCAGACGTTGACTTTCGTTGACCTTCAGACGCACTTCTTCAAACGCACTGTTCAGACGCACTTCTTCAGACGCAGTCTTCAGTAGCTGTCTTCAGACACAAATTTGCTTCGTACTTGGAACACAAGCTTCTATGTTTTCCTTCTTGCTCTTAGCTTGTTCTTTCATAACCAATGTTAAATACCAAACTTTAAGTACATGGTTCTGCACACTTAGAATCAAGCATTAGCAATTCCAATTTTCTTTTTAACACTTTGTTATCATCAAAACCCAAAAGAGAGTTGTTCATACATTTTGTTCCAACAATGTATGCAGAAGAAAATTTGTATGTATCAATATGTGATAGTCACTATGATAAAATTTTGAAAGCTCGTGACTAATTTCAAAATATCAACATTAATGTAGTGTTTCTATTGATTAAATTTTATTTTATATGCAAAACACTGTTCAATGTTTGCACCGCTCCCGTTGCAGATTTTAAATGTTTATATCTGCAGAAACAAATTTTTATATACATATTTGAGAAAGTCGATATGATAAAATTTTTAAAACTCATGACTATTTTCAAAATATCAACATTAATGTAGTGTGTCTATTAAATAAATTTTATTTTATATGCAAAACACTGTTCAATGTTTGCTCCGCTCCCGTTGCAGTTTTTAAATGTTTATATCTGTAGAAACAAATTTTTATATAGATATATGAGAAAGTCAATGTGATAAAATTTTGGAAACACATGACTATTTTCAAAATATCAACATTAATGTAGTGTGTCTATTAAATAAATTTTATTTTATATGCAAATCACTGTTCAATGTTTGCACCGCTCCCGTTGTAGATTTTAAATGTTTATATCTGTAGAAACAAATTTTTATATAGATATATGAGAAATTCAATGTGATAAAATTTTGGAAACTCATGACTTTTTTCAAAAAATCAGAATTAATGTAGAGTGTCTATTAAATATATTTTTATGTTATATTTAAAACACCGTTAAATATTTAAACCGCACTCGATCAGAATTTTATATACTTATATATGCAGAAGAATTTTTTTTTGTATCGATATGTGATAGTCGATATGATAAAATTTTAAAAACTTGTGGTATTTTCCAAATATCGACATTAAAGAGATCATGAGTTTTAATAAGGACGATTATGAAATTTTGTTGTACTTTGATTTTTATATATTGTTAGTAGATGTTAGTAGATATGAACATTATTGCTAATTAATTTATTAAAAACAAATAAATTAATTTCATAGTTATCCGTGGAAATATTGCTTACACTTGTGATGAACATTCTCCGTAATTAATTTTTTTTAAAAACAAATAAAATAAATTTTGCAAAATGACCATTATGCACATAAAATTAAGGAGATCGTGAGTTTTAATAAGGACGATTATGAAATTTTGTTGTACTTTGATTTTATATATTGTTAGTAGATTAATATATGTTAGTAGATATGACCATTGTCCGTAATTAATTTATAAAAACAAATAAATTAGTTTCATATATATCCGTGGAAATTGGTTACACTTGTGATAAACATTGTCCGTAATTAATTTTTAAAAAACAAATAAATTAAATTTTGCACAATGACCATTATGCACATAAAATTAAGGAGATCATGAGTTTTAATAAGGACGATGATGAAATTTTGCTGTACTTGGACTTTTATATATTGTTAGTAGATTAAGCAATTATAATGTACTTAATTTACATTCTACTAAAAAATTTATATGCACAATCTATAGTAGTCTTCTACGTGATTTCATTTCATGTTCGTTAAATAATAAACTTATTAACAATGTTGTCGAACACATTTCTCTCAATATAAATCATGAGTTTGTGCAAATCTTTAAATATGAGCGGGTTCAAAGTGAATAAAAATAGAATTTTGGTGTATATTTACCAAGTTGAGGGGGTTTGTGTCAACCCCTCATGAGTCTTCGTCATGTTTCGGCTAATTAAACATAAAAAGATAACAATTTTTTTTGTCAAGTAATTTAGTGGTTAAAAATTTATCTTTTCTTTAAGGTGAATAAGTAGAATATCCGAGGATCAAACTCAAACCACTGCGTATATAATATGATGTCCCTACTAACTTTACTATGATAACAACATTAAACATGCTTAACCGCGGTTGAAATGGTGGTTAAGTCTAGTGAATAGTAAGATTTACGGTTTCATCAACTAAATGCAATCTGGTCCAGAGGTGGAAATCAGCTTTCTGCCACTCAGCTATATACCATTCAATGCTATTGAATATCGATCTGCAGGAAACAACGTTGCATGTATCCTCTCAAAAAACGCTGTATATATCTTCAGACCGTGCCCACTTGCAAAATATCATCCAAGTTGTATTAATAACAACATTATATGGTGGCATTGTAGTAACTTTTTCATAATGATTTAGATGAGTTAGTGTTTACCTTTGAGTTTATGAAAATAATGATAACTACGGGTGTCATTGTTATGAAGTAAAACAAATTACATTCATCTGTCTCATAATATATGACATTTTGATCGTTTCACACAAATTAACAAGTATAATTACTGTTTTATGGGAAAGATACATTATAAGTTATTTTACAAAATTATCCTTCGTAAATGATATAGAAAAAATAAGTTAAATAATTGAAAGAGCGCGAGAGTAATAAATAGTTTAGAGTATAGTAGGAAAAATAACATTTAATGCTTAATTGGTATTGTTAAGCGAGTTAAAATTTAAGACAATTTTTTCACCAAAACGACTTATAATGTGGGATGGATGGAGTGTAACCTAAGCAATGAACTCAAGTGGTTAACGAGCTCCACCAAGAATGAATTGTTGGAGAACCTAAGTCTGATCTTTAGATGAGATAATTCTTAGCTAGACTTTACTTACCTATTGATCTAAAGAGAGAATAGAAACAAATTGTAGAAGGAGGGAGAGAAAGAGGATGAGGAAAAGAAGATAATCTAATTTGATTTAGCTTGGTAGTTTTATTAAACATGTTGTAGATGATTTACCCCATTGCCATATTTGAGTCTTAATTATATTCTAGTACTCCTTTGTTCCTGATTGCTTTTCGTGCTTGGTCCCCGTTACATTTATTTTTATTTTCAGCTTTGATTGTGGTCGACAGTGACGACGACCTCTCCTCTCCACCTACACCTACTGTCGTTTTTTTTAATAAATATTATGGGGATTTGAATGGGGGAAGTCTTGGTCACAGTTCCAGTCCAAAAAAAAAGTTTTTGTCACAACAATTTTGTCATATTATTTATTTACAGGGGCGTAGCTATGGCTATGAATTGGATAACATTGGCAATCCCAATTTTTTTATGTGAATGTAATTTTTTTTTCATAAAATATGGCATTCCATACAAAATTAGAATTTTACGACATAGGACGAATTAATTATGATTTTTTAAAGTGTTGAAAACTCAAAAAAAAACAAAACAACTGAAATCTCGATCTAGAAATAGAATTTTGAGTTGTTTTTTTCCAGACACCTTTAGAAAAATATATAGTGAGCATCTGCAAAGTTTCGTTCCATTCCGACTATGACTTGATTTATTTTGATTTTTCAACCAAAATGTGCAAAATTAATTTTGTTTCGCGTAAGCATATACTCACGAGTCAAATTTTGTTCCCTAATTTTACTAACATGTTTATAACATTATAAGAACCTCCACCATTAAATTTTTAAGTTTTTAAACGAAAGACGAATTAATTATGAATTTTCATTCCCCATTGTTATGAATTTCTCAAGCAATTCATAATTAATTCATCCCTCGTTTAAAAACTTCAAAATTTCATGACGAAGGTTTTACAATGTTATATGCCTACAAAATTAGGAAACTTGATTTGACCCGTGAGTATATGGGGAACAAAATTCCAATTTTGCACGTTGCGGTTGAAAAATCAAAATAAATTAAGGTGTAGTCGGAATACTACAAAACTCTGCGCGTTCTCTTTATGTATTTTTATAGAGGTGTATACGATAAACCAACTAAAAATTTGATTTCTAGGTGAGATTTTCCTTATTTCTATTTTTGAGTTTTTATATGAACTTTATTAATTGGAAAAAAAAAATAGACGAATAACAAAGATAGTTTGTGACTTAATTCAAAATATTTCAGTGACTCAAATATTCTTAGATCGTGTTCCACTTTATGTGCATGCATGATTTCAGTTAGTAATAAAGTGAATTGGTTGATATGTACCAAAAAAAAAAGTGTTGGTTGACATACTTTGTTAAATTGATGTCACATATTTTTTTTTACGACAACGATAAAAAGACACATCTTAATTTTAAATTAACAATCATTTAACATATGACTTTCTCTTGCTAAAAAAAAAAAGACTTTCTTTCTATCTCTCTTTTCTATCACATTATCAACATATCACATAACTATTTTTTTATCTTTCTTTGAAAGTATATACACTCATATGGAATGTACAAAAAGCATTTTCCATTTTCTTATGTTCTCTCCACAATTTCGGTACCATTGAAGAAAAATGTGGATTATGGTTTTGCAACATAAAACACCAATAGATAAAGAAGAAAATATCTATCGCAATACAAAGTTAGAGAATATATAATTAAGGTTTAGGAATGTTAACAAATATCCTCATAGCAACTTCATTGGTTGATATTATAGTCGATCCTTCAACGTGGAGTTCAAAAACCAAGGAATTGTTGCAAACTTTCCAATTGGAGTACTATGTCTTATCATACCCATGTCTTGCTCAAGTTACATTACTTTGAGGTAAAACCTAGAAATTTCCAAACTTCAACATGAGATTTCAAGACATATTTCATCGGTGTCCAATGATTAATACTAGTGGTGCAAAAAAAAATCAGGGGTTCAAAATGCAAAATATATAAGAGTATGTTTGCACTTTTTAAGGATCATAAAGGTCTATTGAGGTGAACCCTCTCAAAACATAAAACGCTAGCTCCTCCTTGAAAATCGTTTTTCTGACATTCAAAGTTTCTTAAAAACACATAGAAATATTGAAAATACTCCCGACGGTAGTTAACTACCGTTGAGAAAATCGGCGGTAGTTAACTACCGCTGTTTCAACGGTAGTTAACTACCGCTGCGTTTTGCCTTTCTAATCATTGACAGAAATTAATTTAGTTTTAATTTCATCTCCGTTCTAATCGGGCACCAAAATTTATTTATTTGTGTCAATTCAATGTGTTTTTAAGAACTTTTGTATGTGAAAAAAGCAATTTTCTATGACATTTGGTGCATTTTAACACTATTGTTTGTTGAAAATTGCTTTTTTCAATCATTTTCATTTACCATATTCATTCATTCAATCATTCTCAATACCTTTTAAAAACATTAATTTGCTTAATGGTAAGGATGTCCTAGAAATATGTAACACCCATAGAGAGATTGCCTAGGATCTCTTACGAGTATTAAAATTTCGTACCGGATACATTAAATACAATACAGAAAATTTGGTTTATTAATGTACAATACATAAGCTTGTGATACAACTCATTATCCGATACAACATTCTCCATAATATACATCATATTACATCATTCATATACATATGACCACAATAATAAAACATAAGCAGCACGATCAATCCGTAGCCTTCTCTTTACCTTTACGTCGTGCTACCTGCGAAGAACCTGCACCAGAAGGAAAGGGATGAGACATAACGTCTCAGTGAGCTCCTACCCTACCTACTGTTTGGCAACCACAGGGAACCTAGGGTTGCCGTGCCTACCTCGGCGATCTGGGGAAAAACTATGATCGCCAAGTCTTATCTTTACTTATTTTCGCGATCAAGGGAAAGAACTAGGATCGCTCTTACTTAGTGATCAGGGAAACAGAATTATGATCACGTCTTAATACTAGGAACTAATAGTCCTATCTCTCAATACTTATACAAATAAATGTATTAATCTTTATATCTTTAAGTTAGAGGTTAGCGTTGAACAATCAATAATTATCTTGGTTCATTTTACGGAGTGCATCCGGGTGGAGTAACCCCGAAGTACATCTCCCTTCTAACCGGTGAAAATTCCTATCGTATCAGGCTAACACCGGACTCCTCTTGTCGTCGTGCGGTCATCCTTGCGGAATAACACGTCCCACTAGCGTGAACCTCCTGTGTCCCACTAGCGTGAACAACAGAAGACACGACTTAATAATCTTAACTTATGCGTATACCTCCCATGTCCCACTAGCGTGAACGATGAGAGACGCAAATTAATATGTTTTAACTTATGCATGAACCTCTCGTGTCCCACTAGCGTGAACGACGAAAGTCACGACTTAAACTTATTAGTCAATACTTTGCTTGGACCATTCATGTTCCACTAACGTGAACAACGAAGGTCAGGGCTTAATATCTGAGTAATTCATGACTACTTAACCTTTAATGGGTCCTAAGCTTGAACATTGAATTCTTCTTAGCTTGCATGAACTTAAATAAATGTAGGGATTTCTCTTATAAGATTATGATCCCATTGTTAATCCCTCTTTATGTCTATATAACTTAGGAGTATAAGTATACATCTCCTAAGGCCATACCTATCCCTCATCCTACCCTAATACCAAGCCAAAGCTCACAAACATAAAGCTGGGAAAGCCAAAAATCGTAGCACGATTTCATGAAATCGGAGCACGATATTTTTCGAAAGTTTCAGGAAAAACAGGGCATAAAATCGTAGCCCGATGCCCAGAAATCGGAGCACGATTTTGGCTTCAGCAGCACTCAAAATTTCACTTCCTAAGCTACTCCAAACATCCCCAATCATCAAAACAGCTTATGGGAATGAATTTTACAAGGCATGAGGATAGATATTAACATGATTAAGCAAGGGATTAGATACACAAAGGATTAGGGCATAATTCTAACTCTTGAATCAACTTGTAAAAACACTAAAACTACTCAAAGGGGTTATATCACCCCATGGAGCTCACCTTAAACCTCCTATTGGTGCTTACTATCCTTGGTTCTCAAAGCCTTGACTTCAAGCTAACTTCTTCTCTCAAAATCTTCCTTGTTTTCTCCTTATTCCTTGCTCTTGTTCTAGGTTTATCAACCAAACCTTGCTTGTGAAGTTTCCTCTTAAGAATTGGATGATGAAAAGATGAGTTAAAGGAGAGGGAGTGAGGCGTGTGAATGAGGGAAGAGGGGAAGAGAATGAGCTGAAAAATTTGGAAAGGAAAATGGGAATAGAAGAGTGTGGAATAAGTTGGTAAGATATTCTTACCACTTATTTTAAAAACAAACTCCATTCTCCTCTAAATTACAATCATGCCATTCCAAACATTACTAAATTGTCTTGCTTCTCAATTGCGTCTAATACTGATAATAATTGCATCTAAGCGGGATGTTACAATCTACCCCCCTTAAAGAAATTTCGTCCTCGAAATTTAGAAGTTACCTGAAAATAAATGAGGATAGGTTTCTTGCATCTCTGACTCTAGCTCCCACGTTGCTTCACCGTCGGGAGAACCTTTCCATACAACCTTAACTATAGGAATCTCTTTGTTCCGCAAAGTCTTAACATCACGATCGATTATCTGTTCTGGCTCAGGTTGAAAGGTCAAGTCCGATCTTAAGTCTATACTGTCTAGTTCCACTGGTTGGAAAGGATCGGGAATGAACTTCCTCAGCTGAGAGACGTGGAATACATCATGTAAGCCTGACATGGCCGGTGGCAGCGCCAACTGATAAGCTGCTGGTCCGACACGTCGAAGTATCTGAAACGGTCCAACATACCTTGGACAAAGCTTCTTAGTTCTGAACGCTCCTCTTAACCCCAACTTGGGTGTAACTTTAAGGAAGACATGGTCTCCTTCTTCAAACTCTAAGGGTCTTCGCCACTTATCCGCATAACTTTTCTGACGACTTTGAGCTGTTCTCATTTTATCCTGAATGGACTTAATCTTCAGGGTCGTTTCCTGAATGATCTCAGGTCCCAAAATGCTCTTATCTCCAACCTCAGCCCAGCAAAGCGGGGTTCTACATTTCCTACCATACAATGCTTCATATGGTGCCATTCCAATGCTAGAATGATAACTGTTATTGTAAGAAAATTCGATCAATGGGAGGTGATCATTCCAACTTCCTCCATCTTCTAGGATACATGCCCGTAACATGTCCTCTAACGTCTGAATAGTTCTTTCGGATTGTCCGTCTGTCTGAGGATGATGGGACGTGCTCATCTTTAATCTTGTCCCCAAAGCCTTCTGAAAAGCTTTCCAAAAGTGAGATGTGAAAATGGGATCTCTATCAGACACAATACTAGCTGGCACACCATGGAGTTTCACAATCTCCGAAATAAATAACTCGGCATACTGAGAGGCTCGATAAGTAGTCTTAACCGGCAAGAAATGAGCTGACTTGGTTAACCGGTCCACTATTACCCATATGGAGTCATGTCCTCGCTGTGTTCGAGGTAATCCACTCACAAAATCCATGGTTATATTTTCCCATTTCCATTGTGGAATTTCCAGAGGTACCAACATTCCTGCAGGCCTTTGATGCTCAATCTTCACCTGCTGACAAACAATGCATCGGGACACAAACTCCGCAACATCTCTCTTCATGCTAGGCCACCAATAATCTCTTTTCAAGTCTTGATACATCTTGGTGGTTCCTGGGTGAATGTTGAAACTGCTCTTATGCGCCTCTTCTAAAATTAATCTTTTTAATTCCTCAACGTTCGGGACATAAATCCTTCCTTCAAACAATAACACACCATCTGGTGCCCATGAAAACTCTGCTTGGCCAACTTTCCTCTGAAGATCCATATCCATGCTTTGCGCTTGTACAATCCTAGATCGTAGGTCGCACGAAATCTCTAACTTGTTTAACAAAATACCACCATCTAAATCAGTAACATGGAGGTTAAGGTCTCTAAACTTCTCATACAGCCCACACGTGTGCATCATCACCTCAGCTTTAATCAAAGCCTTTCGACTTAAGGCATCTGCCACCACATTTGCTTTTCCGGGGTGGTATTTCAAATCAAAATCAAAGTCTTTAAGGTACTCCATCCAACGTCTCTGCCTCATATTCAGATCTCGTTGATCGAACAAATATTTCAAGCTCTTATGATCACTAAACAAATCAAACTGCGCACCATACAAATGATGTCTCCATATCTTCAATGCAAAAACTATTGCTGCTAGCTCAAGATCATGGGTGGGGTAATTCTCTTCATGTGTCTTGAGCTGTCTGGACGCATACGCTATGACATTTTCCCCTTGCATAAGAACACTTCCCAGTCCCTTGGAAGATGCATCGCAGAAAACGGTGTATCTCCTTTCAGGATCTGGTATTGCTAACACTGGTGCTTTAGTCAATTTCTTCTTCAGAACTCTGAAACTTTCTTCACATTCTTCATCCCAAACAAAGGGTACCTCTTTTCTGGTGAGACGTGACAGGGGTAAGGCAATTTGAGAAAACTTCATAATGAATCTTCGATAATAACCTGCCAAGCCTAGAAAGCTCCTGACTTCAGCTACATTCTTTGGTCTTTCCCAATTGAGAACAGCCTCTACCTTAGATGGATCAACAGCTACTCCTCCTTGAGAAATAACATGACCCAAAAATTTAATCTCGGATAACCAGAACTCACATTTGCTAAACTTAGCGTACAGCTGCTTGTCTCTCAGAACATCCAATATAATTCTCAAATGTTGAGCATGCTCCTGAGAATCCTTAGAATAGATCAAGATGTCATCAATGAAAATCACTACAAATTGGTCGAGATAGGGCTGAAATATCCTGTTCATGTAATCCATAAATACTGCTGGAGCATTAGTTACACCGAAAGGCATAACCAGAAATTCATAGTGCCCGTAACGCGTTCGAAACGCCGTCTTAGACACATCTGAAGACTTGATACGGATCTGGTGATAACCCGATCGAAGATCAATCTTGGAAAACACAGTTGCTCCCTTGAACTGGTCTAAAAGATCATCAATCCTTGGAAGAGGATACTTGTTCTTGATAGTCACTTTATTAAGTTGGCGGTAGTCTATACACAGTCTCATGCTTCCATCCTTCTTCTTGACTAACAAAACTGGAGCACCCCAAGGCGATACGCTGGGTCTAATAAAATGTTTCTGAATTAAATCCTCGAGTTGAGATTTCAACTCTTTCAACTCCGTTGGTGACATTCTGTACGGTGCCACAGACACTGGCTCCGCTCCTGGAATCAAATCAATTGAGAACTCCACCTCACGCTCTGGAGGCAAACTAGTTACTTCTGAAGGAAATACATCTAGATATTCATTCACAACAGGAATATCACTGGGACTTAACTCTGATTCTGAAGCCACAGTGAGCATCACATAAAACCCTTTAGCTTGAGCACAAATAAACTGGATTAACTGATGGGTGCGGTTAATCAATTCAGACAGAGCCACACCTTCTGTCGTATCACTGGTAGGCATATAAATACTCTTTTCTGAACATCCTATATACACATGGTTAGCAGAGAGCCAATCCATGCCTAAGATCACATCCAATTGCTCCATCGGGAGACAAACTAAATCAACATAATAGGTCTTACTAGACACAGTGATAGGACAGCTTTCACAAACATACTTTGCCTCAATTCCGCCTTCAGTAGCGGTAGATACTAACATTGGAGGGTTCAACGGAGACAAAGGTAATTGCAGCGTCCCCACACATTTATATGAAATGAAAGAACATGTAGCGCCGCAATCAAAAAGAACTTTTACTGGATTATCACCCAAAAAACACATACCGGCAATTAAATCTTCATTGGCTACAGCCTTTGCACCGTCAAGGGAATACACCCTTCCTTTACTAGTGGTTGTCCCTTCAGCTGCTCCTTTAATACGCCTATTAGGACACTCTGTGATAAAATGCCCTGGCTGCTTGCATCCATAACAAATACCAGCTCCCATCAAGCACTCTCCTTTATGCATCCTACCACACGTCTTGCAAGTAGGATAAGGCCGTGAAGGATTATGTTGTGGAGAGTATGCCTGTTTCCCTCTCTGAGGGGAACCTTTAGGTTTAAGCTTGTCGTGATACTTATCAGACATTCTACTCTTCTTCTTCTCATAAGCTGCCGCTCTTTCTTTCGAAGCTTTAGCAAGTCCGGCTTCAACTACCAAGCTATCATGTACCAGTTCATCATAACTTGCCGTTCTTTGGAGACTCACAGCAGTGTCAATCTCACCTCTTAAACCTCTTTTGTACTGATTCATTTTCCACACTTCATTCTCAGCATATTCGTTGTGTGTGGAGTAATAGGACAACTCTTCAAACTTCTTTGTAAATTCAGCAACCGACATACTACCTTGCTTCAATTCCAATAACTCTTGCTCTTTCTTTACCTTGTAAGACAAAGGTAAATACTTCTCTAACATCACTCCTTTAAAGTTCTCCCAATTCACTTCTACACCATTGGCTTCCATCCTGCGCTGAGCAGATTCCCACCAGTCTTCTGCTGCGCCTCTGAGTTGATTCGTGGCATAGACCACTTTATCTTCTTCTGAACAATCTGCCATTCTAAAAATCTTCTCCATCTGCTTAATCCACTTTCTTGCTTCTTGAGGTTCACCTTCTCCATTGAACTCCGGAGGGTGATGTCTGTTATACTCCCGGAACACGGGGTTACCAGTTACTGGAGGTGGTGGTGGCTGTGGATGGAAACCTTGACCTTGTTGCATCATTTCCATCCACTGCTGCTGAGCTTGGGCCTGTTGCTGAGACTGTTGTTGCATCATCAGCATCATTTGCTGATACTGTAATGCGTTCTGAGCTTGTTGCTCTTGGTATTGCTGCTGCCAGGCCTGCTGTTGTTGCATCATCTGTTCCCATGAATTCTGACTGGGTCCTCCACTTTCATCGCTAGCTTGATTGGCACGAGGTCTACCTCTTCTTCTCCCAGACATCTTATCCTAGCTGCCATATACAAGTCAAAGTGATCAGTTTTAACTGAACATAACATCTAGAATAATGTCCTGGATCCAAGAGGTCCACAAACTTGGATTGTACTTTAATGACCCAAGGCACGGTCTGAATCGACCTGCTCTGATACCAAATTGTAACACCCATAGAGAGATTGCCTAGGATCTCTTACGAGTATTAAAATTTCGTACCGGATACATTAAATACAATACAGAAAATTTGGTTTATTAATGTACAATACATAAGCTTGTGATACAACTCATTATCCGATACAACATTCTCCATAATATACATCATATTACATCATTCATATACATATGACCACAATAATAAAACATAAGCAGCACGATCAATCCGTAGCCTTCTCTTTACCTTTACGTCGTGCTACCTGCGAAGAACCTGCACCAGAAGGAAAGGGATGAGACATAACGTCTCAGTGAGCTCCTACCCTACCTACTGTTTGGCAACCACAGGGAACCTAGGGTTGCCGTGCCTACCTCGGCGATCTGGGGAAAAACTATGATCGCCAAGTCTTATCTTTACTTATTTTCGCGATCAAGGGAAAGAACTAGGATCGCTCTTACTTAGTGATCAGGGAAACAGAATTATGATCACGTCTTAATACTAGGAACTAATAGTCCTATCTCTCAATACTTATACAAATAAATGTATTAATCTTTATATCTTTAAGTTAGAGGTTAGCGTTGAACAATCAATAATTATCTTGGTTCATTTTACGGAGTGCATCCGGGTGGAGTAACCCCGAAGTACATCTCCCTTCTAACCGGTGAAAATTCCTATCGTATCAGGCTAACACCGGACTCCTCTTGTCGTCGTGCGGTCATCCTTGCGGAATAACACGTCCCACTAGCGTGAACAACAGAAGACACGACTTAATAATCTTAACTTATGCGTATACCTCCCATGTCCCACTAGCGTGAACGATGAGAGACGCAAATTAATATGTTTTAACTTATGCATGAACCTCTCGTGTCCCACTAGCGTGAACGACGAAAGTCACGACTTAAACTTATTAGTCAATACTTTGCTTGGACCATTCATGTTCCACTAACGTGAACAACGAAGGTCAGGGCTTAATATCTGAGTAATTCATGACTACTTAACCTTTAATGGGTCCTAAGCTTGAACATTGAATTCTTCTTAGCTTGCATGAACTTAAATAAATGTAGGGATTTCTCTTATAAGATTATGATCCCATTGTTAATCCCTATTTATGTCTATATAACTTAGGAGTATAAGTATACATCTCCTAAGGCCATACCTATCCCTCATCCTACCCTAATACCAAGCCAAAGCTCACAAACATAAAGCTGGGAAAGCCAAAAATCGTAGCACGATTTCATGAAATCGGAGCACGATATTTTTCGAAAGTTTCAGGAAAAACAGGGCATAAAATCGTAGCCCGATGCCCAGAAATCGGAGCACGATTTTGGCTTCAGCAGCACTCAAAATTTCACTTCCTAAGCTAATCCAAACATCCCCAATCATCAAAACAGCTTATGGGAATGAATTTCACAAGGCATAAGGATAGATATTAACATGATTAAGCAAGGGATTAGATACACAAAGGATTAGGGCATAATTCTAACTCTTGAATCAACTTGTAAAAACACTAAAACTACTCAAAGGGGTTATATCACCCCATGGAGCTCACCTTAGACCTCCTATTGGTGCTTACTATCCTTGGTTCTCAAAGCCTTGACTTCAAGCTAACTTCTTCTCTCAAAATCTTCCTTGTTTTCTCCTTATTCCTTGCTCTTGTTCTAGGTTTATCAACCAAACCTTGCTTGTGAAGTTTCCTCTTAAGAATTGGATGATGAAAAGATGAGTTAAAGGAGAGGGAGTGAGGCGTGTGAATGAGGGAAGAGGGGAAGAGAATGAGCTGAAAAATTTGGAAAGGAAAATGGGAATAGAAGAGTGTGGAATAAGTTGGTAAGATATTCTTACCACTTATTTTAAAAACAAACTCCATTCTCCTCTAAATTACAATCATGCCATTCCAAACATTACTAAATTGTCTTGCTTCTCAATTGCGTCTAATACTGATAATAATTGCATCTAAGCGGGATGTTACAAAATATCAATTCAAATACACAAGTACGCAAAGTCAATTCCAAAACAATAGAATACGACAAATTTATTTACTTTTAAACAAAACGTTGCATTGCATTACATTCTCCCTAAATATGTGGTATCATCATGATGTTGGAGTTTGTTGGGTTTTAATATTGTTGGCTGCATTTTGTTAAAACAAGAAGTTCTAGCAAGATGTTGGACCAAATGTCCTGGACATGTTAGTACGACATCTTGACTCAGGATGTTGTATTTTAGTTCGCAATCTTGGAAGATTTGTTTTTAGCGTGAGATCTCTGAAGGTTTGACCGTATATATGATTCACGTATTTTATGCTCCAAGAGACGTGTGGTTTTAGAAGCGTGCGTATTTGTTCTTGATTTGTCGTGTTTCCTGATTAAATGTCCCAAACATTTAAGGAAACATTATATATGCTTCTATGAAGATTGTTGCTGAAGTTTCTATTGGATCAACATATTTGTTTAGTTCGACTGAAGACAAAGCCCATGCATTCTCTGGCTATATAAAGAAAGACTCAGACCACATGAAGACTACCGAAGCCGTCATTTGAGAAAAATGTCATATTAGGGTTTCGAGTTTGTTCTTGTTCTTTTGTGAGTCACTCCTTGTATCACCTTGATCCATTGAGTTGGATTGTTTAGCTGAGTTGTAAACTTCACTAGTGCATCTTGCATAAAGTAAGTTTTGTTGATTGGAGTGTTTCTCCTACTTGATTGTAATCATTGTTGAAATCACAGGGGCTGTGATTGCGAGGAGAAAGTGAGAGGGGGTTTCATATCTAGGGGGAGTCCTAGGTAGAAATTCACGGGTAGTGATTAAGTGAGAAGACGGTGAACCGGAGGTTGTTCACATAAGACTTTGAATTAATACTATTATAGTTGATTTGCTTTCTTGGCATGGATGCCTCAAGATGTAGGTGACGTTGCACCGAACTGGGTTACCAAATATCTTGTGTTCTTCCTTCCTTGCACTTTACTTTATTGTTGTTCATTGTTTATTCTATTATGTTGTCATAACCAAGTGTCCAGGACATCGTATTCGACATTCTTAGTGTCTCGGACATCTTGTAGGACATATGTCCAGTAAGTGCTAGAATTTCAGATTTAAATTAAATTCTTGAAAGTTTGCTGAAAATGTCGACATTGAAATGTCTTATACTTAGTGTAAAAATTAGGTAGTCTGTTTGAAAACTCAAAAGAATGAAGATAACACAGCACATGTATTCTACCAAATCAACTTTATAGTTTATCACATCGAATCCCTTCATATAGGATGAGTAGTGACAAAAAGGAGTGCATTCCAATATATTATTTTGAACCTAATCCTACTGCCCTGCTAACTGACAAGTTTCAATTGATGGAGGAGCATGATCAAACACAAAACAACATCTTAGAAGTGCACTTCCTTATGTCCCACTCATCTTATACAAATGAATTCGATGTGAGAACCTATATAGCTGATTCGGCAGAATACATGTTGTGTTCTCTTCATTCTTTCGAGATTTCAAATAGACTACCAAACCTTTACTCTAAGTATAAGACACTTCAATGTCGACATCGTCAGGAAACTAACAAGAATTAAACAAAAACCCAACAAAATAATGACACAACATAATAATACTACCTAAACATCTTCATCTGGCCAAATCAAATTCTTGAGAATATCTTTAGGCGATCTAAGCAACGTAGCATCCATCTCGATCCACGGGAACATGCTCTGCTGACCAAATATCGAGAACATGTTCCTCACGTCGTCGTTCGTTAACTCCTGCCGACTGAACGTCAATCTCCCCTCTGAGTCGAACGATGGACGTTCATACCAAAATATTCCACCCTCCTTGTGACTCCGTGCTTGAGTCGTTGGTTGATTTCATCAAGTTGATCATTCAGTTCTTTTAACGTGACATCGTCCAAAACCTTGAACAAATTAGGGTTTCCACCGTTGAAGCATACTTGAGCGTTGAACAAATTGTTCATTGTTTCATATCTACACCATAAGAAATTAAAACCAATCAATGAAAACTCATTCAAACATTTCATCAAACACTTGGAGTGCAAATTATACATAAACCCTAAAACTAAAAACTACAACTTAAACATGCAAACATCTAAACATTTAAACAACATAAGTCATTTACATGTAAACATTGTATCATTTCTTGCCAAAAAAAATCAAAATTTAAACAAACCCTAAAACTAAAATTATATAAAAAAAAACACCTTATACAAACTATATTGTATGTTAATAGCACTAGGATTAGTTACTTGTGATTTTTTGAAGAAATTTGGATGAATTTCGTGAAAATGAGATTGGGGGATTTTAGTAGAGATTTTGAGAGCATGGAAATTGAGAGTATACAGAAATGTTGGTGCTTCTGTCATTTGTACCAAAATCGCAACGGTAGTTAACTGAAGTAGATAATATAGTCACAAGAAAGGGGGGGTTTGAATTGTGACCCTTTTTAAAATTTAATCATGTACTTAAAAATACTTCTCAAGTTGATACTTGGAAGAATAAAGTTAAACAGACTTCAGAACGTTCTGAAGTATTAGTTGCAAGATAAAATATTTAAGTTAAGTATTGTGTGTGTGTTGTGTATGCAGTAATGTAAAGAGTATAGAGAGAAGAAGGACACACCGAATTTTATAGTGGTTCACCCAATGTGGGTTAGTCCACTCCTCACAATCTTGTGAGAGTTTTCCACTATGATGCTTGAGATATGTTGAAGCAGTATTTCAAACAACAAAAGTAAGTATTTTCAATTATCGTCTCCACAGGGATTGGTGCGTTACTTCGAACCGTTCAACAATCTATATTGTTTTGAGTTAAGGGTTTGTACTATTGGTTTCATAAAATAACGGAATGTAAATGCGGGAATTAAAACAACAAGTAATAGGGAATAAAAGCGTTGAAATTAGAGTTCATCAATCTTGCAAAGAATGTAATAAATAAATCATGCATATGAATTTAGCGTTTTAGCGAAAATATCACGTATCGCTCGACAATATCATTGATTTCCCAAATGACATCGTGAAATCGATCGTATCGTTTAATCAACGATTTCCCAATCAATCAAACGATCCGAAAGCATTACGATCCGAAACTTTGTGCGATTATCAAAACCCAAATCCATTTCTAGATTTTCTTATTTTGATAGAAGATTATTCTTAAACATAGATTCAAAAGTAATTGTCAATATCATTTGAATCAAGCATTAGAGTGAAAAGCAAGAATAACTTCATAAACACATAAATTGCTAAATCATATATTCACATAATCATTTATTACATCAAAGCTAGAAAGATTACCTCTAATCCCAACAAAGGGATGTTAGTTGCTCATTTTCATGACAACTATACAAAAGATAAGAGAAAAGATGAAGATCATAACCCAAAGTCTTGATTTCCCAAAGCCCTTGGTTGATTTCCACAATTCAATCCTTTTGCTCCTTGAAGATCATTACTTCTAGCCCTATTTACTAAGTCCTAAACTACTACTAAAGCAATCCTAACAATTGGAAGTAAAAGTTCTCAAAGTTCTCCAACTGATTGCCTCTGAAAATGAGCCAAAAAATGCTTTTATATTCTGAATTTTTGCACGCTCGCTACAAGCGATGAGCTGGTCGCTTGTAGCGAGGAAGTTTTCTGGCCAATGGGAATCCTCCACGTCAGCATGGAGCCTTAAACCGCCCTTGGTCGCTTGAAGGGACCAGTCCATCGCTTGTAGCGATGGACTCTCCAATTTCCCTGCCTAGGCTCGCTTGAAGCGTGGCAACTGGCGCTTGAAGCGATGAAGCCTTCAAATTCCCTGCCTATCCTCGCTTGTAGCGAGGAAGCGTGCGCTTGAAGCGATGGCTTTGATAAAAACTTCATAAACCTTTGCTCAGCATGATCAAGCATAAATTTCCTGCAATAATAACATGGGGTAAGACATAGGATCACAAATATAGCATTTGAACCATAAATATGAGCTTATCCTAAGATAACTTGTAAAATAAGTAACATAAGTGCCTTAATTAAATGTGCTTTTTATCCACTTTCTGGCACTTATCAAGATACCCTCTCAAATCCTGCACCTTACAATCTTGTTCACTTGGAACGGTTACAAACTGTATTCTCTAAGCCTTAGCAGGCTCTCAACTTTCTGTACTAAGTCACACCAGACTTTGCACTATGTTACTCAACCTAGACTTTAATACCCTTAAAACTAGATGAGATTTGCTCTTTACAATTGATTGGATATTTGAAGAAATGAGATAGAGATGAAGACAATCAGAAGAGAGGGGGGAGAGAAGATGATTATCTTTGAAAAGATAATTTGAGATTGATTCACACTCTTGGAGATTTTAATAATCTTTAGAGTTTGATTGTGAAATCAATTTGCTATGAAGCTTTTAAACTCTTTTTGTAAGATGTTTAATTATGCTTTTAAGCTGTGTGTTTTGAATGAAAAGCCTTCAATCCCTTTTATAGAGCTTCTTGACTTCTTGTAGCCGTTAGGAGGTATCCAATGGTTGTAACATCCCACTTAAACATAACTTTTATCAGTATAAGAGGAATTACGAGCAAGTAAGGGCAAAATCGTAATTTGAGGTGAAAGGGCTATTTATAGGATAAAGATGAGTTTATGTTCATTTTTCTTCTTTCCTTTCCCTCTCTAGAATCGGTCCTCACCTTCCCATGTTTCAATCCACCAGATTTCTTCCTCAACTCTTGGACAGTAAGCAAACAAGCTTGGGGGAAGATTGAAGCAAGATGAACTAAGGAAAACCAAGTCAAGAGGAAAAGTTCCAAAGCTAGGGTTTTGGAGAAGAATCAAGTTAGGACTTGGAAAGCTTGGCAAGGCCAGCAATAATTCAGGTGGGTTCCTTAGAGTAGCATTTTACCCTTTTGGGTCAGTATTGTGTGAGATCACAACATAGTTGCTAAGGTTTAGAGAAAAAGGTAGTTTTCCCCTTTTGATACATAAGCTTGATTCTAGCTTAATCCTTGGATACGGTATGTTTTTACAGTTTAAAATGAGTCTCTGACATATTTCAAGGATCACTGGGCAGCTGGGTACCAAAGGTTTTTAAGGATTGAACCACGTTTTTTAGAAAATTACATGTTCTGCTACAATCGCAGAGCGACGCTCAGGGTCGCAAAGCGAAGTAGCAGAGTTTTGCTACTGTTTACCTTCGCCAAACCATCGCCTAGGCTTGGCTCTGCGAAGCTTCAGACTCTGGCTTCAGAAGCTGACTTCAAAGTCTGAAGGTTCAGACGCATGTGATCGTAGAGAGACGCTCAAGGTCGCAAAGCGAACTTGCCTGCCAGAGTCTGAAGGTCCAAACGCAGGATATCGCAGAGCGACGCTCAGGGTCGCAAAGTGAACCTGCCCAGAATGGCATTTTTATTACAAACAACTGTACCATGCCAATGATCTTTGATATACTTTGGGGTAAGGATACTCATGAACCTTCAAGGATTAATCTAGGATAAGGATAGGTATCATACAGAGAGATGGGTATTTAATCCATAAGTTATCAAGTAGTTAAGGGTTAGTTTTCAGGTTTCCCTTAACTAAGCAGAATAGTATGTACTCATTAAGCGTACAAGTGCAAGGAATATTTTAAATGTTCAAGGCCTCAGATAGGCATAAGGAGTTTAGATACCCAACATGATTTAAATGACTTATGAGAACGATAAGCTTAGAACCTTATACTATAGGTTAAGTATCACATGATTAATTACGTGATGAATGCATCAGATATGCAACAGTTCAGGATATGATGTACCTAGATAGTGATACAAGGTAATTATCAGGATTTATACAGATTATGTATAAACATGTATATATATGTTGACAAGTCATGGCACAGGTACGCTTCAGATTTATTCTGGATAGGCCAGCCCATTAGGGAGCCTACATGACGACTCTTATATATATATAGATGTTCAGGAAGATATCAGGATAAGTATATTTTATATACCAGGAATAATATTAATTATCAGGATAAACTTTGTGTCTTCTGTGTTCTCGCAGTTAGAGAGCACAGGGGGTTTCAGCATTGCTGGAACGTGCAGGAACTTTCCGTGAGGATAACCACGCATAAGTTTATAGTGTGTCTTCTGTGTTCTCGCTAGTTAGAGCACAGGGGGTTCCAGATACAGCTGGAACGGGCAGGAATCTTCTGCGAGGATAACCACACACACAGGCAAGAGGAGTCCGGTGATTAGCCTCAGATAGGAATTTTCACCGGTTATCAGGGGAATGTGTTCCGGGGTTACTCCACTCGGGGGCATTCCGTAAAATGAACTCAGATAATAATGTTTGTTACACGCTAACAACTAACATAATGATATCAGGAAAATATTTTATTATGTTATCAAGCAGGGAATAGTTATCAGGCAGGTATCAGATATCAGGTAGCAGTTATCAGGCGGTGATCCTAGGTTTCCCCTCGATCACCAAGTTATCAGATTGTAGTCTAATTTTCATGATTATACAGTGTTGGAACAAAATGTATAAACAACTCTCTTTTTGGATAAAGGGGGAGATTGTAGGAACAATTTGTATGAACATCTCTCTTTAAGGTTTTGATGATAACAAAGTGTTAAAAAGAAAATTGGTAATTGCTAATGCTTTGTTCTAAGTTGTGCAGAACCATGTTCTTAATGTTGATTAATTAATATTGGTTATGGAAGAACAAGCTAAGAGCAAGAAGGAAAATAGAGAAGCTTTTGTTGCAAGCATAAAGGGAATCAGCTTCTGAAGTGTTGATTCTGATCAGCTTCTGAAGACAGTTCTGGAGACCTGCTTCTGATGGACCAGCTTCTGATCCGTACGAAGACCAGCTTCTGAAGTGCTTCTGAAGCTGGATTGAAGAACAAGTCTGAAGGGGTTTTGAAGACAAGTCTGAAGAGGTTCTGAGGACGAATCTGAAGTGCCTCTGAAGCTGCCTTTGAAGGCAAGTCTGAAGAGCTTCTGAGTTGGTTCTGAAGGACCAAACTGAAGTGATCCTGTAGCTGATATTCTGGGCAAATCTGAAACTGCAATAAAGAGTATCTTAAACTGCAAAGTCTGAAGACTAATGAAATGCCTCTGAAGCTGAGCTGGAAGCTGAATTTGAACTGAAGAAGAATGAAGGCTGAAGACAGCTGTGTGAACAGTAGAGTTGGTGAAAACTCAGAACTCACCATGCTGCTTTTCAACCGATCTGTTCACACAATCAAGGAAGGCTTCACACTCCATTTGCAACGGCTATTTTCTGTGCATGGCATCTATTCAAACGGCTACATCCTTCATCTATAAAGGATTGATTGTTTGAAGAAAATTTGTCTAAGACTCTGTACAGAAACACAAGCTGCAAAACCTGAACTGCAATACTCTGTTTTTGTTTTGTCACAAATTAGCTTAAGAATTCTTACAATTGTTTATCTTAGAATTTCTTAAGTGTTAGAGTCTCAATTGAGTTGTATTAAGTGAACACCTCTGATATTTGATCAAGTGTTCAATTCAAGCTTCTTTCTTTGTAAACCAGTTTGAAACAAAGTCTTAGCCTGCGTGCTAAGCAACCAGAAGTCTCATTCCTTTGTGGTCTGAGCAATTAGAAGTCTCTTCACTTTGTGTCTTGAGCATTGGAAGTCTCTTGACTTTGTGTATTGAGCATTGGAAGTCTCTTGACTTTGTGTCTTGAGCAATTGGAAGTCTCTTGACTGTGTGTCTTGAGCAGGGAAGTCTCTTGACTTAGTGTCTTGAGCATTAGAAGTCTCTTACTAGGCGTTTGAGCATTGAAGTCTCTTTCCTTTGTGGTCTGAGCAATTTTAATCAGTTTGATTATAGTTAAATCTCTTGTTAGTAACAAGGGGACTGGACTACTTCCAACTTGTGGAAGGAACCAGTATAAAAACATTGTGTGTCCTTTCTTTCCTTCTCTCTTTTCATTTGAATCCGCTGCATATTAACTTTGATAATAGTTCAGAACCTGTTTCTGAACTTAACATATTTTTTAGAAGAAAAGAAACCAAGTTTTTCTTTTAGTCCACACAATTCAACCCCCCCTTCTTGTGTGTTTTTCTCACCTTCATACAGTTATCAGGTTCAGACAGTGATCTTAGGTTTCCCCTCGATCACTAGTTTAGCAGGATGTAGTTAGTTTTTATGACTACATAGGATAACAGGATCAGGCAGGTTTAGCCTTTATGGGTAAGTTTAAGGCTTGACGATCATATGTATCCCCAAGATTGCCAAAGTAGGCATGACGACCCTAGGTTCCCCGAGGTTGCCAACAGTAGGATGGGTGGAGCTCACTGAGACATTATGTCTCATCCCAATCCTTCTGGTGCAGGTTTACAGGTTAGCAGGATGTTCGTGATGAAGTTTTTCAGGAAGACGCTGGATGGAGTGCAGTTGCTCGTCAAGTACCAGCTCAGGAGTTTATCAGTCTTTGTATAAGTAATTATAGTGGTACTTGAATAGTTGTATAACGAGAAAATTGTACTCATTCAGTTGTATTATTTATTGTTATTATTGAAAACTTTAATGTATCCAGTATCAGTCTAATACACATGCTAATATTCTAGATAAAATTAGTATGGGTGTTACAATGGTCTTGTGCCACGTGTCCTAGTGATTTAGCAACTTTTGGTTGAGAGTCTTGTACTTCAGAATGTTCCTGGGTTCATCAGAATACTTCAAAATGTTCATACATTCATCAGTTATGAACTTCATAATGTTCTTGGGTTCATATGGATGAATGTCAGATGACTTTCTGGGTGATTCCTATGAATGTCACATGAAGATCTGAGTTGTTGATGAGCTTTTGTTATGCGTGCATACTTCATAATGTTTCTGAGCCAAAAGCTTTGCAGATCTGTCTTGGATTGTGTGCAGGAGAGAGGAAAGTGGAACTGTCACTTCATGTTCATGCTTTAGGGGATTTTGCTGGTCTTGTACAGTACCAAATCCCTTAGGTGTCGAAATCTCATGAATTATGACTTTGAGATTGCTATCTTGCTTTTGCTTTACTTTGCCAACCACTTTACTGTGCTGTCAGAATTAAAGCATGTGCAGTATTGAACTTTCTGAACTTCAGAATGTTCTTTTGTTTTACTTAGGATGATTTGTAAGACTTCCATTTGATGTAATCAAATCCTAATAGTAAAACATTAATGAAGTGCAGTATGTACAACATCTAGGATGATATTCCAAGAGGAATATTCCTAATGTTTTGTACTCAAATTATTCTTAAGTCTTCAATGAACAATGAATATGCTTTTTGCCTTTATTCCAAATAGATGCCATAACTTCTTGATTGATCCAAGTTATTGTACTTTTTTGGGCATCTCATTTATGTCACGTGAGCCTTGAATGTTCATGAATTTCTGGGCTTGTTTTTTTATATCCATAAGAACAATCTTATGACCAAGCTTCTGAACTATGTTCCAGCTTCTGAACAATGTCCCAGCTTCTGAACTATGTTCCAGCTTCTGAACAATATCCCAACTTCTGAATTATGTCTCAGCTTCTGAACAATGTTCCAGCTTCTGAACTATGTTCCAGCTTCTGAACTGTGTTCCAGCTTCTGGACTGTGTCCAACCTTCTGAACTCTTGTTTAACTTTCTGAACTCTGACAGAGTTCTTTCTTCTTAATGATCTTTGATTCCTTGTATCTTGGTATGGTTCATACTTTGTTCCTGTCTTAATTAAACACTCAAGAACACAAATTAAATACCAAGAAACTAATCAAAGTCCATTAATCCTTTAATCATTTAAGGTTTGTTATCTTTAAAATCAATTAGGGATTTTGCCTCAACATTAACTACCACTGAGAAATAAGCACGGCGGTAGTTAACTACCGCTGGTTTTATTTCAACGGTAGCTAACTACTGTTGGGAGTATTTACGTCATTTTGACATGTGTTAAAGAACATTTCAATGTGAGAAAAGCAATTTTCCTCCTCCCTTGATCGTGTCAACAAGACCACATGAATTTTTAGTTGCCACGTCATTTTAAAAAATTGACGTGAAAGAACGTGAAATTTCAGGCATATAACCTTATTTTTTCGCAGGAGCTAAAAGTGCTTGTTACTTTAAAAAAAGTGACAAAAAATTATTGACAAATCTAATTGATCAATTAATATCGATAAATTGCATTTGAGACCTTCATACAAAATAAAATTAACAATGCATTTTCAATAGTAATTTCAACACATTTTAAAAATTGAAACATCATACATGGAAATTTCAATAGAAGCTATGCTGAAAATTTGCCTTGTGTCAAGACAAACTTTGACCAACTAGAGGAATGTAAATCGATAATGTGAACCCATTTGTCACACTTAGTTAATTTGTGAGAATATTCTTTAGAGGTTGGAAACCATGACGAATACTTGCTTCCCATACTTTCTCAATGCTAAGTATAGTGTCACCACATTCATGAACATTCCATCCTTCTAAGGCATGAATTATTCCAGCAATACGCCATGCACTCATAACTCTTCTTGGAAGCCAATTCTGTTACATAAATACATTAATTAGTGTAGTAACATTTAAATTTTTAAATTTATGTTATAATAGTATATATACTGAAGGATTTAAAAATATGCTATTTACACACCTCACAAGAGTGTGAATTCATGAATGTAGTGGGAGTAATCATTGCTGGTGTATGGTGGTAGAAGCAATCTTTTCGCATTTTCTTTGGAGGGAAATGAGAAAATGGTATGAACAATGATCCTTTCGGTGCTTCCATTTGCTCATATTCATCCCATTCATCTCCAACTAACCATATCTTTCAGATGAGATAAAAAAACAAACCCGTTATGTATGTTAGACTCATAATATCACAAAATTAATGAAGTACACATTGATTCATCATTTAACGATTAATTCAGTTATTAAATGATTTTTTTTATTTGCATTATATATAATATTGTAGGAATATGTAGCAACAATAACAAAGTTAAACAATATTTTGCCACTAAAAAACTAATAGTGTGAATGTGTGCATGTGGGTGTTGTGTCAAACTTAAATAATATTACATTATAAATTATATAATTATTTGGACATGTTCATATGGAAAATACTCTTAAAAAGATTTTAATTCAATGTAAATAGACAAACCTTTATAGAAAGTAGCTAAAGCTAACAAGTCAATATAAAATTGGAAAATAGATTCAATCTATTGAGAATCTCTCAATTTTTCTTAAGTGAGTTAAAATTATCATAAAGGTGAATGGTGTGTTTAATTGTGGGGACTAAAAATGAAGAAAAAGCAAGTGAACATTACAATGAAGATGATCCAAATCCATAAAACTTTGACGATTTTTTAAATTAAAAGAAAATGGATCAACCTTTGGAGTATTGATTGGTGAAACAGCCAAGCTTTCTTTTGACATGACGGCCCTTTGTCTAAGATCTATAAGCTCGTCCTTATACAATACAGCCACCTGCTTGCAATTTATCAATAAATAAATAAAATATAAGCAACAATATATTTTTAACAATACTAAAATTTGCTCTCTGAAAAACATATACTGCCTCCCAAAAAACACGTGTAATATACTCCATTCGGTCCTTATTATAAGAAAAAAAACCAAAAAAATCTAAAACCAATGTAGTCATTAACTAATGTAACTTTTTGAATATTTTTACAAATATACCCTCATAAAAAATTGTGAAACATTAAATACATCCACTAATATTAAAAAGACAAACATTAAATAAGGGGTAGAAAAGTCTTTTAAGCAATAATTACACCTAAAAAGTTGTGATATTTTCTTATAAATATGACCAAATTTTTTTTTGAAATTTTTCTTATATACAGGACCGGAGGGAGTATTTTGAGTCTATATTTGAATATTGAAAATGAAAATAAAATATAATATTACTTTCTATTCCAATCACTCATAATTAATTTGTAAGTCATTCCTTAAAAACAAAATTGTATGTTTTTTTTTTGTTTCTATATGTTTCCTCAACTTGAGTTAATCCTAGGGAATACCAGGTTGATTTGACGGCTAGAATGGGGAGTTAAAAAGTTAGTAATGAGAAGGTTGATGGTTCAATATAAGTGAGATTCAAACTTTGGTTTAATATGTTGACATAGTTTAATCTCTTCCATAGAACCAACCCCATATATATGGTTAATTAATTTTGTATTGTGTTTTAGTCTATACAAGAGTAATAATCACTTTGTCTCATAATAAATGTGACATTTGCTTATTTCACACAAAGTAAGCAATGACTATATACGAAATAATTTGATTACTAATTATATTAAACTACCGTAGTAACTAATATGTATTTACCATTATCATAAATAAAAATATAAAGTGAAATATATAGTGGAGTATTAGTTGTTTTGATGTGTATATAACTTTTTATTTTGTTGACGCAATGCATAAGTTAATTTTGAAATGCACCTATATACATTATGCGTGCACTTACCTGTACATTTTTTCTGCATAAAGCATTAGCAATGGCAAACGCAACCTTATTGAACTTGCCTCGAAGAAGCACTTGATTTGCCTCTTTAGGAATGTTGTTCAACACAGTTGCAGCAGCTAGGCTACTTCCATCTACAACTTTTATCTTCAATTGTGGGAACCTTCGAATATAAAGTTCACAGTGTGCATTCAGCTGATGTTTCTGCACCCATCAAGGTTACTCAAATCAAAACCATTATTTTACTTCGAATTCCATAAAGCTATATATAAAAGTCATTCTGATTTATCCTATTTATCGGAACGTATTTTTTAATGGCACAAATCTATCAAAACATATTTTCCGATTGCCTTTTTTTTGGTGCTAAAATCTATCGGATTCCATCATTCGAATGGCGTTTTTCGGGTTGAATTTGAGCTCCCTATACAAATAATCATCCAAGTATTATAAAAAACTAATGGGCCCCAAGGTCTAACCTAGCCACATAAGATTTTGATGGTTGTTCAATAGACATCTCAAAACTGCCCACTTGACTCAATAGGCACCTCACTAGGGAGTTATGATCCGAAAACGAAATTAAAGTGGTTATTGAGCAATGATCTAAAACTTCATGAACATTTTTGGACTTGCAAACACTTTTATATGTCACTTCTTTCTGGTTCCAATTTCGATGAGTTAGTTTAACTTCTTAAAAAATATGTGAACCCATTACTTTGTTAGAAAAGATGTAAACATACTTCTTAGTCCAGTGGAATATTTTATCCTTCCCCACGTATTGAGTTGGGTAGGCTACATGGAATTGATAACTCTAATTAACTTTCTAATATTTGTGTTGGAAAAAATATATAATAAAGTAAGTTAATAACAATTAAAAATAATAATTTGGAGATAGAATGTTGACTTGGTGGCTTTGATGGATGAGTTAGGAGTGAAGTGATAAAAAGATAAAAAAAAATCGATCTTTATTGTGAGAATATATAATACTAATAATTACCAACAATACTAATATTTTCCCTATAAAAAAAGCAATAGAAAAAAAAAATGATCCAGCCTAGTATGAAGTAACATTTACTTAGAAGAAAATATTAATTCTAATGATCTAAATATTTACCAAATTAATAGAAGGGGAGTGTGAAAATACCTGATTTAAAAGTCCTAAACTTATGACCTTTGCTCCATTTAATTCAGCCTCCATAATTGTTTCTTCAATCAAGTTGTTCAATGTTATGCTCTGCCCTTTTGAGAAATACTACAAAGTAGGAAATCAAAAGGGTATTACATTGGTAATCACTAAATAACTTCCACGGAGAATGCAAAATCTGAAATCAGAAATGAGAAAGAAAAAAAATACTTGTGTTTTAAATCTTGGTATAATCCAACTTTGTAGCTTGAGATCGTTGAAGGTGTTGCTTTCTAAAACAAAGGCACGACCACAAATCCAAGTCACAAGCATAGAGAACATTGTAAAGGGCCACATTAAATGTAGATACCATTTAGATGTTTGAGGGTTGGAAGCTAAGGAAGCAAAGCCTAAACGCATTTGATAAATGGAATCAAGTGTGGTTAAATGTGTTAAGTGCACCACATCTGGTGACTCCTTTGGTCTAACCAATGAGGCTTCATATGTAGCATCTGTGGATTTATGCACTGTACCATAAATGTAGTCATACATAGGCATGAAAAGTGAATAATTAGCCCTGAATTTGGTGTGATGCAGTGAGTGAAACCTGTGGATGCCAAGGAGAAAATAAATTAGTATAGACTTTGATTTAAAGGTTAAATATGTTGTTGTTACACGTAAATATATCACTTTTTACTTCTGATCATTGGATTGCAAATATTTTTTTTCTTCTCATTGTTGTTTTGTTTTAGTCCCAATAAAATTATATAACATTTGAAATTGATCTCTATAACATGTATGTAATATTTATTTTAGTCTTTATGCAACTTATATTTAAGGGACTAAAATCAAATATTGAACATATTACATTGATCGATTTTAACATAAACAAATATTTCAGGCACTAAAACAAAATAACAATGATCCAAAGTAATCAGTATTATATTTGCAAGAACTAAAAACAAAAGGTGATATAATTGAAAGGGTCTATAAACACATTTAAGACTTAATTAGAGATCAAATTATGAATTTCATTACCAATAGTAACATTGTAAACTTACGATGGTGTGTATGAGAGATACTTCAAAATGGGAAAGTAAGAGAGTAGTTTCTTAGGAAAGAACTCAAAGTTGCAATGACCCATATTGTTCATGAAGTCGATGTAAAATATATAGCCAAATAGTGCAGCCACAGATGATTTTTTGATGAACAATGTTGTCAACATTGGTATAGCAAAAAGTGTAAAATATGACAAATGCTCGGCAAATGGGTGTGTCACAGCTGTCAAAAAACATAAGAAAGTTGTGTTATTTTGACACCAAATTAATTGAGACCAAATTTGGACAAGAATTTATATGATTAGTATAGTTGATAAATACATGCTTAATTATGTTCATGAAATAACGAATGAATATAATAAGATATCATAGTAGCTCATTAACCTTGCACATAGCACAATTAATCTCAATTTTGAGTGTCATTGACCATGACTTTTATGTATATTTGAACATAATTGGGGTTAACTTATTATATATTTTTTTTAGAGGAACTTATTATATATCTTGTATAATTGAAAGTCTTAAAAGAATGTATATTTAAACATAATTTGGATGGTTAAAATTGATGTGATGTATATTTGAATGTCTAAAAATTGTGGTTAATTATGTTGGGTAAATTGTTAATGAGTTATGATACCTTATTAAATTTACTAATCATCAACTAAATGTAATTAACCACATTTATAAACAACGTTAACCATCATAATTGTGGTAAATTTTTGTTTTCGAAATATCAGTTTTTTTTTATAGAAGTAACTATCAAACTTTAATTAGTTCCGCTATAGTCTATATATATTCACAAATCAAGCATGCAAAAAATGAAACAAAAAAAGTTCATACAAGTGATAGGCTCAGTGACAATTGAAGAATGGTGATGAGAATGATAACGAGAGTATAGATAATGATGATGAAGTGCTCTATGTAGCCAATAGTATAAGAACTCCACTGGTCCAGCATGCAATATTGCTGTAAGAACCACACCATCTGTTCTCCACCATGGTAAATTAGCAGCCATAGGAAATATCATGTATCCTATATAATATAGTAATGCAGTGAACAATATTTGATCATCCCTGTAAATGCCACCCAATCAAAATATTATTAATTAATTAGCTCAAATATTTAATTAAAAAAGAGAAATATTTAAAGTGAAAATAAAAAATTTGGAATTAACCAATTGGTTTCTCTGTCGACTTGTTCGAATTCAAGGCCTTTGTCAACAATTTTGCTTTTGCCTTTAGCAGTTTGATAGCGTGAGATAGATATCCAAATTTGATTGTGTAGCATTCTGACCAATATAAATGGAAATATGGCATGGTACACTGGATCCCTTTCACCCCATATAAAAGAGTATATGCTATGAGCAATCCACGGACTTAGAATCACGAACTTAATTAGTGTCCATAACCAAGTCATATCGAAGACAAAGACAGAAGAATATGTTAGTCGATATCAAAACATTACTATATATGTTTCAAATATAAATGCTAAATTATGAACTATGAGCGACATACAAAAAATTTGAAAAGAATATCGATAGAAAAAAAATATCAAATTTGTCACGAAGTTTAGTGCAAAAGAAATTAAAGTAATTAATTTTTAATCATAAATATTTTTGTAATGAAAAATGCAGTATCATATTTGAGTAAGTAAAAGAACCTTGAAGCTCCCTAGAGGTTTCCAAGGCCAGTCTGTAAGAATGCCTGGTTTGGAAGCCATATTATGAATTTGTGATGATGATATATCTTAGCATATGGGTAGTTCTTTATATAGTGCTTGGATTTGCAAAATTGTTCACCTAAACGTGGGATATATTGATAGCGACATTCATAAATATGGACAGCAAGCTGGTATTTTTTATTCGGTGCTTGAATGCTTGAATATGAACAATCATGTGTACCTCATTGAATTTTTTTTTTTTGATTAAAATAGTGTTTACCTGACTATTGGACAGTTAGGTTCAGTATCTTTTCATTCCTATTTGATCGATAAATAGTTTCTTTTTAGTTTTAAAAAAATTATTTTTAATATAAGAATTAAATATCAATAAAATTTATAGTGGATATATCTAGATCAAAATTTACCAATATTATCTTTTTCCAAAATCATTGTTGAGCATGATTCTAGCAAAGCTACCTGATATCAAACATGTATTTAGTTCGGAGTTTTATCGTAAAATTGGTTTTTGCATGCAAATTTATTTTTCAACTAATTTTACTTGAATGTATATTGAAACAAAGTTCAGTTTACCTTCAATGGATTACTTTTAGCCATAATCAATTTATAAAATCAATTTAGTTAAAATCAATTTTTATTACCGCATAATCAAATATATATTTAATTTCATTAACTAAATTTGTTGTTTTTGAAGGTGGGAAACAATTTGGTGCTATTCAAATATTCCTCCGTTTCTTTTTAATTTTTATTTTAAATTTATTTACATAAACCAATGAAAGAATAGAGGGAATATGAGTTCGTACACCAGTCCCGTGCTTGAGTGGAGAGTCTTCAAAGGGTGCATCATTGGGTTGGGGTACAAATTTATAGTACTCCCTTTCAAGAAAAGATATATAATTCCACGACACACTGAAAGAAAGGGAAATGTTCATGGACATCCACACACCTGACTAACGCTTTGAGAGAAAACAAATTAGAGATGAGATGGGAGGGAGGGAGGGAGGGGGAGCGAGAAAGAGTTACTCTGTCTCAAAAAAAGGGTTGCATTTTACCATTTCACATGTATTAAGAAAATATGATATATGAAAGAGAGTGGAGAGTGATTTTATCAAATTATCTTTATCAACCATTGATGTATTATAATCCAACTTAAAATGGAAAGTGAGAGAATAATCAATTGAGAGTGATACACAGAGTATTAACTAGAAGGTACAATTAAAAAAAGAAATTGAAATTGCATCGAAAATTAAATAACACTTATTTTAGGACGGTATAAGTAAAAAAAATTAGAGGTATGTAAATATCGTTATTGTAAGAGAAAAAAGAATATAATAAAATAACTAATTTATCTGAATATAATAAAATAATATATCTCGTTGTGCTTTTTTTCTTTCTTTTTCATTTTTACTTTATCATATAAAACTCATATGTTTCTTTGATTCACAGTTGTGCGTTTGTAATCTTAAATCTATTAACAAGAATCATCTTAAGGATCTAACTAATCCTAAATTGATATATCGAGTTCATTTGTTCGAGTGATGTGAATTCCCACGACAACAATATCCTTGTAAAATCAAATATTTTGATTGTTCTTGATCCTTTTGGAAGAAGATAGATATAAGCTCTTTTGTGAATGTTGTGTTATTTAAGTTTTAAGTTATTCTCTTTCTTAAACAGAGACATCATCCATTCATAATAACTTTTTCTTATAAAAATAAAAAGTTTTTGATTCTGTTGACTGGTGTTACCTTAATGCCGTTATGACAAAAATGAATTTTTCGATTTTATGACGTAAATGGATCATGGAGTGTGTTACCACAGCAACCGCATTTGTTCTTGTCAATGGATGCCCAACAAACGAATTCCATTTTGAACGAGGTCTTTGCCAAGGTGACCCCCTTTCGTCGTTTCTTTTCTTAATTGCAGCAGAAGGGCTCAATGTCATGATGAACACTCTAGTCAGTGCAGATCTTTTCTCCGCCTACAAGATGGGTCAAACTGATAGCGTTTGTATTTCTCACCTACAATTTGCTGATGACACTTTGTTATTAGGACATAAAAGTTGGCAAATATTTGTTCTTTAAAGGCTTTGCTCCTGCTTTTTGAGGCGACTTCAGGACTCAAGGTCAATTTTCATAAAAGCATGCTTGTATGTGTTAATGTGTCGGACTCCTAGTTGAATGAGGCTTCTACGGTTCTAAACTTCAAAATTGGCCATGTCTCCTTTTACTTGGGACTTCCTATTGGTGGTGACTCCCGGAAACTGAATTTTTGGAAACCTCTAATCGAGTGAATTCATTCTAGATTGTCTGGGTGGAAGAGTCGCAATTTATCTTTGGGTGGTCGTTTAGTTCTTTTGAAGTCTGCTCTGTCCTCTCTTCCGGTCTGCTTCCTTTCCTTCTTCAAGGCTCCTGCAGGTATCATTACTTCCCTTAATCTATATTTAATTTATTTTATTTTTGGGGGGGGGGGGAGTGAGGATTCTAGGAAAATATCTTGGATAGATTGGGACACTATTTGTCTCAAACAGGAGGACGGAGGTCTAGGGGTTAGGAGGATTAGGGAATTTAATTTGTCTCTTCTAGGCAAATGGTGTTGGCGGTTGAGGGAGGAATAAGGTTGCTTGTGGTATCGAGTCTTAGCAGCGAGGTATAGTGAGGAAGGTGGAACTATAGGCGATGGGGGAAGATTAGCTTAGGTGTGGTGGAATAATTTGTCTAGCATTAGGAGAGGTGATGGAGAGGAGGTGGGTAGTTGGTTTAATGATCACTTACGGCGTGAGGTGGGGGATGGAGTAGGAACGCTATTTTGGTGGGATCCTTGGTTGGAGGGAGGAATCTTGAAGGATAAATTCAGTCGGCTTTTTTTTATCTTTCTATTAATAAATTGGCGACTGTTGCGAAGATGTTTTTGTTAGGTTGGGGGAGGGTGGTGAGGCTTGGAAATGGCGTAGGAGGCTATTTGCTTGGGAGGAAGAATTGAAGAGTGATTGTTGTACGTTATTATTACTAATTTTTTTGCAAACTGCAGTGAATGACAGGTGGATTTGGCAACTTCATGCCTCTTCAAAATACAATGTTTCTAGTGCTTGCAATTGTTTGACATCAAGGGATCAACCTCTAAACAATGATCACACTTCAATCTTTTGGCACAAGGCGGATCCTTTAAAAGTCAACATCTTTGCTTGGCGTCTATTACGTAATCAGCTTCCAACAACTGACAACTTAATCAGGAGAAGGGTTCTTCCGCCAAATTCGACTTCTTGCTCGGGTGGTTGCGGTTCTTAAGAGGATATTGACCATCTATTTTTGTTTTGCGGCTTCTATGGACATATTTGGTACGAAATTTATAATTGGCTAGGCTTGGTTTCAGTTTAAGCCGGCTCATGTCAATGATCACATCATTCAATTTCGTTCGCTGGGTGGTTTCTCAAAACACACTTGCTCTACTTTTTATTTGATCTGGCTTTCTACTGATTGGACTGTTTGGCGTGACAGGAATGCTAGATTCTTTCAACATAAGGGAGATTCTATTAATCAGCTTATAGACAAAATTAAACTACAGTCTTTCTGGTGGTTGAAAGCAAATCATCCTAACTTTACTTTTAATTATCACATGTGGTGGCTTAATCCCCTAATATGTTTGGGAGTTCCAGTTTAGCTTTATTTAGTCTCAGTTTCTTATTCTGTTTTATAGTGTGCCTACTTTGTGGCTAACACGCTAAGTTTTTTCTTGGTTTTTTAATGTAACTTATACGTTATCCTTAGTTCTTCTCTGGCAGTTCTTGTGCTCGAGAGACTAAGTTGTGTTTAATATATTCCATTTTAGCTTCTTAAAAAAAATAAGAATATAATTTTAAAAAAAATCCACAGATCATAATGTTGACTTAGTTGGTAATTAGGAGTTGACTCATACCCTGCAAAGACGCAAGTTCAACTTTCGTTGTTAGCGTAGGGATCTCTTTGATAATGATATATAAGTATCTCGTTGGACCTTCAAA